>JAWWES010000006.1:6613447-6659075 GCA_035583135.1 Lophotriccus pileatus
TTTCACCTCTCCTGTTTTGCTCTCTGCAGCTATGCCAGCATCCTGTATGAAGAGCAGATACAGACAGAATACAGAGATTTCTGTTTTCCACAGAGCCCATAATAAAACTGTAGAATTTATGAGGAAAAGTAAACAATGCTTTGTAATTTCTTGGATTAATGTTTCTCTTGCAGACATGACTTTTCTTGTGCACAGGATTTTTTAAAAAGCAGAAGTCACAACATGTACTGAGCATCCATGCAATTAAAGAGTATTCTATGCCCTGAGATAGACTTTTCTTTGTGATATTTTTATATAGCTGGAGTTAATGCTGAATATAATCTACATCCAATCAATGGTATTGTGCATCATCAGATGAAAAACATATTCAACATAACTGCTGTTAGTTCCTGTTTAAAGCCCTAATCAGAGTCTATGCCAACATGTAATCACATTGCAGAATAAATTGTTATAATATAAAGTATGTGGAATAGATACTAAGACATGCTAAAAGACTGCTTTCCATCTCCAGAAATAATTGCTGAGAGGTTTCCTTGGAAATGTCTCAAACCACATGACCAAATGACTGTAGTAGCTATTACAGCAAAGGGTGCAGGGTAAGGAACTGTCCAGCACAGGAGCCAATAAATATGGGGAGGGAGTAGGTCCCCAAGAGGTTGGTTGGTATCACCTAATTCCCCTCTGTGCATAGGTTTGGGTACCACTATACATTAAAAAAGGACTAGGGGATGCAGAGGTTTCCAGCTGAGTTCTCTGCAAGTACATAAATGACTCGACTGTAAAGACATTTTCAGTGACGTTAGTGTTTATTTGTGCCTTTAAGCACCTCCTTGATTGGGGAATGGTTTAGCCCAGGAAATCTGTCTGGTCAGAGAACACGCTTTGACGTGTAGTCCTCTCCCTTTGCTCTCATTCTGCACATGTATGTGCTGGTAACGTGTCAGGCTGTGTCTGTGTCAGCAGCCACCCTTGGCTCAGTGTGGTGCTCCAAGTCTCCCCGTCATCCCCACCCAGAGCCAAGCAGCACAGCAGCCTTTTTATGACATTTTGTTCCTCCAGTGCACCTTCTGAATTGTCTGTCCAGGTGTACAAGAATCACACTGTCCTCCCATGTGCTGTTCTCACTGAAGGTATGCCAGTCTCAAAAGTTTTTCCTTGCCATACATCCCAACTTGACTTTAATGGGGCGATTAGTACATCTCTTGTAGCCTGGCTCTTCTGGGTTGAGTGTAGCCTAGCTGACAAGCTAGAGAATGTGGTGTTGTGTGGCAGGGTTTGGTGTGGAGGGCCTGTGAATGAAGCCAAGTAGAAGAGCTGTGCAGCCAGCTAGGAATATACATCTTTGTATGAAGCAGGAGATCCAATAGTGTGTAGCTCCTATGGCACTAATGTGGGAAGAGAGAAGTTTCATTTGAATGCACAGCTTGGTGAACTTCTGTGACAGCTGCAGGGCAAGGAGGTGATTTACAGAAAGGCTGAGTTAATTTCGTGTGTTTCAAATCTGTTCCCTTTCTCTCGTGCCTCTCCTAAATCTCCATGGCTCCAAAAGCTCATTGTGGGTGAGACCTTTGTAAGAGCCCAGAAGGCATTAAGCCTTGGAGGGAGCTGAGACAATGACTGTCACAAACTGTTTCTTGAGGCCTGACTGTTCGTATATGCAAACATCTGCGTCCCGCATTCGGAGTGTCTGTAAATGATACTGCTACATAGACCTATTATGTAGTAATTCTTTGGCAATTTTCTTCTTGCTGTCGCTGCTATCTAATTGCCAGGGCCTCGGTTCTCAGGAAGTCATGGGGTGGGTCTCTGCTGGGTTGTTGTGCCTCAGGCCTGTGGCTTTGGAGCCAGGTAGCACTGTCAGGCACAGGATTTCTTCCCAGTGTCCACTCTGCCCAATAGTACTGGTGACCAGGTAAGGCATGACGTGTCTTAGAACTGTTGTCACCTACTGCATAGTGGATTTTTTTGCTCAGTGTCCTCTAGTCCTTTCCTATCACGTTCTGGTTGGCTCAGCTCTACAAAATTGGAGATGTATGGATCTGTCTTGCTTTCCTCAGAAAGTCTCTGCGCTGCTTTAGAGAGAGCTATCAAGCATGTCCAGTGACTGTCACTCTCCTTGTCTGCCGGAGCCTCTGGACCCATCTAATTAAGATGCTGCGCTTTGCTCTTGGTGTGTGTGCACACAGAGCACTCAACACAAAAGAAATCTGTCTCCCCTTCACTGCTTCTCTCCTGTTTGGACAAAATGAAAATCAAACGCTGCAGTATAAATATGAGGGTTACAAAAGCGTTTCTGGTTTCTTTGCATGTTGTTACTATGGAATATATAGGCCAATAACAGAATTATGATTTAAACATTCTCTTTACTGTGAATCTGCTACTGCACAGTTTTTAATAAAATAATTTGCAGCCGCTCCCAATCAGTTGTGTCAGCAGATTTAGTTCATCTTTGAGGCCCAGCAGGGATGACAGTCTATTTGTTATTAGAGTAATAAATAAACAAGGAACTTGTCAGAGGCAAAACTGCTATGTGTGCTTTCGTAAGATAAATGCTGCCTTTGAATAGACAAATATTTACGGTTTTACAGACCAAAATTGTCATCCTAGCTGAAGGCCTTGTATTGTGAAATGAAAGAAAAAAAGATTATGATTTCTGGATCTTTCTGGTGGAGGCAAAGATAGCTCTTCCTAATGAAAATGGATCAGTAGATTTCATGATAACGAGCAGGCCATTTTAGTAAAGCTATAGCCCTGTAACCCTGTATCTTTGTACGGGAGAAATTATGTTGGGTATTTATGTCAGCATGCTGCTGATATAGCAAATATTAAGATTTTTTTAACATCACCTTCAATTTCATGTCCCTGAGACTGCACTACATATGTTCTCTGAGTCTTTTTGCAGAAACGCTTTAGAGGAATTAGGAGAAAGGATTTACTGAAAATCAATGTGATTCCTGATTCGAGTGCTGGAGAGCCTTTGAAAATCTTCAGAGGAGAAGGCAGGAGGCCGGTTTGTTTATTCCAGCCTAGCCAATATGAAGTTCAGTGTTTGGGGAATTACTGCATTCTGTACAGAACTGGAAAGAAATGTTAAGTTTTAAGTTTATTATACGGCAAGTGATCTCTTATGTGACTATTCTTCTGTGGTGGTAAACCAGTCACTGCATCAACAGACAGAAGGAAATACAGAGTTGAGGGGTCAAAACAAGATTGGCAAGGCTCTTAAGAATGAAAAGATGTGAAGCGTGAAAGCAAAAGGATGCCAGCTGTTATCAACTTTTAGGAGTTAAAGTTCCTGCATTTCATTAAAAATCAGGGAGGAAATAAAAGATTCATCAAAGTAAAGTAAAAATTCTCCTTCTCCTGAAAGAATTCCCAGGAGTTCTCAGAAACTCCCAAGAGGAGTTAACACCTCTCAGACTGGGCATTATTGTACATTTAATTTAGTCTTAGACAGAACATGTTATGCACAGACTGCTCCTTGTGGTGTTCAGATCCATCAATGTGTTTATTTGCTTCAGTAAAATGCATCAACCATGGGCAGAAACATTGAAGTTTGGACAGTTCCAATATGAAATGTAGTCACAGCTTCCAATTCCTTGATACAAACATTGGGTTTTGTTGGAAGCAGAAGTCCAAATGAAAAATGGCATCACCAGGCATGACTGGTACTGCTTTTTCACGTGATGTATATTAGACAGGAGATGTTGAAGAATGAAGTGATACTAGTATTACCTACCCTTGTCCTTTGATATAAGGAATCAGTAACTCTAGCCAGCAAGCTTCTTCAGAAAATTATGATTCTCCTAACTTATGCTACCTCTTATGATCTTCATGCTATAATTACATATTTAAAAAAGGGTTCAGGGAGAAATCACAGCTGGGGGTTGACTTTAAGTTACTCTGTGAGCTGAATCAAATCTCATTTAGAAGCAGGTAAGACTTGCTGGGGACTCCCTCAGAGTTTGTCTTCAGGCAAAACTTTGATTTCTGTCCTGTGTTGTTATGGTGTGATGACAGCCTACATGTAAGTCCAAGACTGATCTTGCCCTAATTTGCCAGTCTATCAAATTTATCTTGTTTATACATATGTAACTGAAATAAGAATTCTTTTGCATTTCATAGGAACTACAATGCAGAACTTACCGCTATTACTCTAGTAGTATTTTTATAAGCTGGATCCATCTTTTGGTGCTGTCATTATAACAGAGTTTATTATGATCTGCAAGCTAAATAGCCTGAGTAGCAATAAGAAGCAAATTAAAAACCCCAGAGCAGTATGATTTCATTCCTCTCCACCGTGATCTAACTGTAATGTAAAGCTCGCTGTTTTTTTAAAGGGAAATAAAATCTGCTCTTCTGTCACCTTGTTTCTCTTTAAAGAGACTACCTCATTGCCCAATTCACCAAAAATAATTTCCTAAGCCCATTCTTTGTGCCGTGTCCTGATGTACACACAATTTGCTGAGATCATTTTTTCTGACTGTCATCCAGCAAGCCACACTACAACTGTGCTTGTGCCCCACATGGGACACAGAGAAGCAAGATTAACCACCATCTAATTTCTACTTTTGTCATAAATGTTGCCTATAACACATGGCAGACAAAGTGTGCTCTCTGAGGAGTTTGACACAGCCACTGTCTGGCAGTCTGGGTGGTAGAGAATATATTATTTATCATACTCAATGGGATGAGGCGGGCACTGAAGCTACTTATTGGAGCAGCTGTGAACCCCCAATCTCCTTAATTTTCAAAACAGGTAATTAACTGGAAAGTCATTTATAATAACTACTGACATCTCCAGAAAGCAGAGAATGGGTTGTTAACTTTGCAGCTTTATTGTACTGATATTTTTGTTGACAGTTCTGTACTGAAGTCTGTCAGGAAATCACATATTCTTTATACCGAAGAAGAAATATATCTGAACGTTTCTGACATGTCAATATTAGCCCTGGACACCAGAAGAAATGGTTGGAAGCTGGGTGATTTGGAGGACAGAGCAGTGGGATATTCTTGGCTGGGCTTGCTTTTTAACGACTGTGTGAAGAGAAGAGGCCAAAATCTGAGCAACTAGCATTTCATGTAGCAAGAATTTTGTCACAGGCTGTGCTTGGATGCTGAATGGCATCCTAAGACAACAATATTCATCCATGTGAAGGCTTATGTGTTGGGAAGGGCATAAGGCTGCTGCAAACAAAAATCTGCTGTGCTTCACTCTAGGTTAAGTAAAGGGCCAAGGTCCAGGACACTATGAAGAATGAATTGGTTCTAACAGGGCTGTCATTCCAGATAAGCAATCAGATATTTAAAGTGGTAATGTGGAGAATCATGCTGTGAGTCTGTGTATCCAAACTGACTGTTAAATGGAGTCAGTTGTGGCATCCAGGTGCAGTGATAAGGGTCTGGCAAATGCATTAGACAGATGAGATGCATCAGATCGGTGTCCTGACTTTGTACTCTGCTTGACTATGATAAAAACTTCCATCTCCAGATGAATATCAGGGAGACTTAGGCTGAATTTTCTGCTCTTCACAAGAAGGTTGCTCAGGGTGAAAGACAGCTGATTTAAGCAAATGTTTCTGTTGAACATTTCTGAGCTGTGAGGTGTCTTTATTACAGAGTTTGATTCCTGTGAACAGTAAGCAGAATTCAGCAGAAACCTGATCTTTGCTAACTGAGTATCATTTGTCAAAATATACTCGATACTCTTAAACTAACCCCTGAATATGTGGTAGTAAGTGGCATTACAGGCTATCTATCAGGAGATGTTTTTCCTCAAAACTTGTCAGTTTTGTACTGGAGTTTGGCTTTATCTTAGAAAACTACTCTCTGTGGCTGTTGGGCAATGTAACCTCACAAACCACAGATTTACAACCCCTGTAAGTAATAACAGCAGCTGGTTGGTAAGAGTGATAACAGAAACCATGGGGCAGGATTTTGCAGAATCTTAACAAACCCTCGGCAACGCGTAATTCTGCGTCTGTTGAAATGTATTCTGGGAACAGAGTAAAGCAAAGGGAGAGTGCTTGGGAAAATCCATCCCATTGCACAGGGCATATGTATGAAGGGTGCATGTTGAGGTGATGTCTTATGAGCAGTATTCCCCAAATTCTACTTTCTGTCTTAATTTAAAAACGTTCAAGGTTGAAAAAGAGAAACTGATATACTAAGACACGAAAAAGAAAAGAAATCATTTCTATGAGAAGTTTATCTGAGAACTTGAATCTTTGAGGCAGATCCTCCTGTTGACTGCCCCATTTTTCATACACACTGAATACTGTTCCCCAGAATCTCTAACTCATTTGATGAGGGTTATGAACATGGAATGGACAACAAAATTCAACTCTGAGATTTTATTTACTAAACGAAATTTTGTTTCTGTGTTTTTACGTTTGCCTAATTTAATTGGGTTTTGTCTATTGTAGTGGGAAGCACATCTTCCTTCTTTACAGAACATAAAATTAGCTTTCATTGGCGATTTGGGTTTGTTTGTATCTATATAAGCTTTTTCTCTAAATGAGTTTGTTCTTTCTAAAGCAAATATCACACTCATATTTTGAAGGTGCAGAAAAATTTGTAATCTTGTTTCTTCGTTTTCCTTATTATGTTGTGTTAATTTATGTATACATTAACATGTATTTGCATGATTTATTCATTTAAAGCTGTACATGTTTATTTGAAAAGACACTCAAAGAGCTTTATCACAAAAAATGCTAAATTCAACATTGACAGAGTGTGTGTTTTTGGACTTAAGCCATGAGAATAAAAAATGGGTCTATCATTTCATTTGATTAAAAAAAGCTTTCTGAAGAAGGATTTTCTATTATTTTAGTGACTAAGAGTGAAACTCTGCAAGCAATATGAGGATTAAGGAGAAAGTGTTGAGTTCAAAGGCTCTACTGCAGAAGACATTGTCTGGAGTATTTTCTTCTGGTCCTTGGGTAAGTCTGGCAGACAGAGGAGGTAACAGTAGATCAGGACAGAGCTAATGATTGCAAAGTGTCACAAGCACTAACCGTTGTGAAAAGGAATTCACAAAATCCATCTGCAGCAAATCTGGAAACTTCCTTCTCTAAAAAGTAACTAAGAAATTGGAAATGTCTTCA
The DNA here is from genome assembly GCA_035583135.1 of Lophotriccus pileatus. Taxonomy (NCBI): domain Eukaryota; kingdom Metazoa; phylum Chordata; class Aves; order Passeriformes; family Tyrannidae; genus Lophotriccus; species Lophotriccus pileatus. The sequence goes on from JAWWES010000006.1 coordinate 6,620,554, forward strand.
TTTTCATCTGTAAAATTAAAACCAAGCATTTGTTAATGTTCAAAAACCAGAAATTCCTTTCAATTGACTCTAACAATTCTACATTTTATCAGAAAAAGTAAACATTCAGAATATTGTCAGATGGTGCTGGTCCTTCCTCAACCTTCAGCAAGTTAGACCAGAGCTAAGTCAAAGCAAAGAATTTTTGGGAAGTTTCTGGGATCACTCCTTGTATCCAGTCTCCACTGCACAGCAGAGCTCTGACCTTGGCCCTGCAATCAAGCAATTTTCAAGGTGTTAGCATTTACTACCATCAAGTGAGAAAGCAGTCTTGGGGTCTCAAATTTGCCACCTCATCAAGGGAAGAGTACAAGGTAAGTCGCATAAAAAAGCCATATGTCCATTTCAATATAACACAGCTCTGTCTGGATTTTCTGCTATGAATATCGACCTCCTCTAAGTTAAAATCAAAGTCGGAGAGTCAATGGTGCATCCTCCTTGTTCTTTTGTTTATCTGATTCCTGTTGGGCCTTTTCAATTATTTTTTGCCAGAATGGATGAAATCACCACTTCAGCCTCTTCTTTCAAATAGTTGAAAATTATGAAACTGAACTAAAAAAAATAAAAAAATTAGGTAGTGAAGCTGAGTGGAAAATTGAAAAATCTGTAGCAGTTCATGGTGCTGTGTAAAATAATTGGCATTAATTGCTGTTTGGAGCAGGAAATAAATGATTTTCAGTTGATATTACATAGAAAATAACTTAATGACAGTTGCTATTAAATGGGTACGATTGTAAAAAAGTAGTCAATGAGAAGTATTGAGCATGGAAAATTTTTCTATTAGGAAAATTTTTCATTAAATGCCTTGATATTCAGCATATGGACCATTTATCCAAAGCCATCTCACATTTTCTGATAGGTCATCTCAAGCTGATTAAAGAGCACTGTTAGAGCACTCCTGCACTTTAGGATTGTATTAATGTGCTCTCGCTGAGTCCCTCAGGCACTCAGTTAATTGTACTCAATGCCCACTTTCAAGCCTCACCCACTGTCCACGCTGTAAATCTTTGCAGTTGCACTACAGAGCCTGCCTTAGCTCCAGCTCCAGGAATTGCTGGAGAGGTGAGGAACAGCTCGACCTTGTGTGCTGTGGGACTGTGGGACTGGGTTCTTCACCACGTCACCAGAATGGCTGGCCTGAGGCAGCTGAGCTTCAGGGCTGGGCTGAAAGTGCCACTTTTCTGGCACACATTCTCCAGCTCTTCCTCACAGCAGTTTCTGGATAGCTCTGTAGCCTCAGAGGACTTCAGAGTTTTCACCCTGTGCCCAGTGGGGTGTCTGTGCTGCGTCACCTGTCAGCAGAGGTGAAGCCCACTGAGCCTGGTCAGGACTTCTAAACCAAAAAACGCCCTCTTATTTCAGTTTTGAGATTCTTTTCTTGTAATTGCTCTGAGATACCACAGTTTTTATTCACTGCAAAGCTAATACAGGCCCTTTCTGGGAAGAAAGAACGTTTAACATCTTTATATTTTTTCTTTCTAAGACACAGTGCCTGTCTGACCACCCATTATTCTAGGTGAACATTAAAGGAGAGCCTTTTAAATCCTCAGGCTTGCAGAAGCCAGGAGAACTAGACCAGATCAGCTGCATGGGACGGTCAGCTTCTGAGATGTTCTCCTGATAGATGGCTTGCAGTGCTTCCTGCAGAGCTGGGCTTCAGTACAGTCCTTACCACAGCTGGTGAAACAGAGTGGGCAAGAAATGCAGCCAGTGGCTGTCAGAATGATTGCAGACAGTGCAGATACAAGGGATACCCCAACAGCTGTAGGGCTGCAGTGCAGAACGAGGTTTCTGGTGTTCTTTGCCTTGGGAAAGAAGAGTCCGCTCCTATAACCAGCCAAAGATCCCCTCCTCTTCAAATTCATTTTTCTCTGCTTTACCTTGAGGTCAGGATTCAGTCCTGAATAATTTTGAACAGGAAAAGTGTTTTTTTGCTCAAGCAATCCAATTTTAAGCTGCTCAGTCTGCAGTTCTTTTCACACATACCCACTCTTCACATGCTCTTGATGATCTGCAAATAAACAAACAAAAAAATCAACAGCCACCAGTTGTGAGTTGGCCAGCCCACTCTGTTGGATTGCACTGGAATTGTGTAGGCACAGGGATATTAAAAGAACTGTGTTGAAAAGGTTTTGTGTATAAGGCTGAACCTCTTACAGAAAACGTATGTGATTGTTATTGCACAGAACTGGATTACACAATTAGCTTAGACAGAAATAACAGAGCTTTTAAAAAATTCACTACAGTCTCATTTACTTTATTCTATGAATCAGAGAGATCCAAGGCCAAATAATCACAATGGGAAGGAATTATCCAAGTCCTGTGATGAGCACACAGCTCAAATTCCTGTCACCACACAGAACTCCTTACAGGCTCAGAGAGAAAAGACCCACAACCCAAAGGTTTAAAATTCAAGGCACTAATTAGAGGCCAGATCTCTGTCCCTAATGTGGTCTTGCCTTACCCTTTTTGCCACTGGAAATCTTGGATTCTTCTTACAGCATTATGATATGAGGCTTCAGCAAAAACTCCAGCAGAGATGTTGATGTGTAGAGGTGAATTCTGATTACGCTTGGACTAGGATGAGAATTCAAACTCTGTGAAGCTGAGGTATGTAAGGGTCCAGAGGTGGGTTTTAGCCATTTTTGCTCGTGAAACTCATATTGTTGGATTGCAGACTTTCTGGATTGGCATCCAAATCAATGTGTACATTAATGATGTAGCAAACATGAAAGGTAGGTTTTCTTAAGTGCTCTACAGCCACATTTTGAATGGTGTTGGTATGTCAATAGCTGACTAACCAGAACTGCAGAAGTGCCTGGCCACTCTCTTCTGGCTGATTTCCACTGAGCTTTTGGGATTTCATGAAGCATCAGCTAAGTTTTTCAAGTTGCTGGAGAACTTCAAAAACAGGCCTTCCTGAGTTGGGAGGGCAAGTATCACCCATCTGCACTGGGCATAAATTTGTGAGTCAGATCTTTCCGCAAAACTCATGCGTGGGATTTCCTGAGAGAGATATTTGCACAGTGTTTGTAGCAACGCTGGAGCTGCTGCACTGCAAGTGAGGGCGAAGCTCTGGAAACAGCACAGTTTGGTGAAAGAGCCTGTGCTGTTTGGGTCATGTACAGGCTTGGGTCAAGGCTGACCTCGGGATTACAGGTGCAAATCCTGATGATGAGCAGTGTGTGAGTGTGTGTATGTCTTCAGGAGTGTGATGATATCAATAATCTGACAGAGAGTCCCCCAAGAAGGCTAGCGCTTGCTGCATTTTGATCAGGGCAGAAATTCTGAGAAATAAATCTTGTGACCTGTTTGCATTCTAGCTGTTCCTTTCGTGTCTATGGTAGAAGGCCAGGAAGGTTCTGATTTTACTGGCGGCCATTCACCTGTCCTTAGGAGCTGTTGCTGATTAATTTGAATGTGGCTAAGATTTAGTGGACTAAAAACTGTGCTTTCTTTTCTGTTTCATTTTCTCTGCATTTTCATGAGGTGCTGTATTACTGTAATCCACATATGAATGTTAGTTTGAATGGTGTTACTGTTGCAAAAAAAAGTTTAATAGGAGCCCGAGGGTGTATAATATTATTGAAATGAAAGTTTTTTTGAAACTCATATTTCAGAGCTCATTAACTCACATAGTTCTGTGGGGGGTAAGGATCAGTAAATGAACAGCAATTATCTATAATCTGCTGTACATGTGCTGGTGTCTGCCTTAGCTTTGTATCTAGGTCTGTAGATAGATAGATAACCTTTTATATATTTGTGCATATGGGAATTTATCTTTGGAATGGTTTGTTTAACACTGGACAAAAATACAAGGTTAAAGGATGACTGCACATGTAATCTTTGATTTGAACTCAAAGTCAAGTGTGAACCAAGAGTGTCAAAACTCATGAGCTGGACTTCCAGGGTAACTTTAACTCTGCTCCAGGTGAACCTACAAGCGTGGCCGACATTCTCCATTCAATCCAAGCTCCGTGTCTGTTGCTACAGATCTTCAGCCAGGAGTGTGTTAGTTCAGGCCTAAAACAACATTTGTCAGTGGCAGCAGAGACCTCAGCATTGGCTGTGAAACTCACTCAAGAAGTCAAGTGGATTTTCAGGCCCGTACCCCACCCTGAGCTGCTGGGGCTTCACCACTGGCAATATTCATGTCAGCTAATCTTGGGCTGTTTCAGGATGATGGCATGTGTCACCCTTTGGCTGCTATCCTAAGTTATCCAGTTGGGTAAAATCTATTTTACCACTAACATCTAGTTATAAATGGTTAGTAAAGAGTTAGACTAAACAAGCTTTGTAATATGATGTGTGTAGTATGTGTTTATAAGTTGGTCAAATCAGAGACAATGTTGCCCTGAATACTTAAAGACAATTTTAACCAGCAAAGTTAATTTTTAGTCCAGAATTCATCTTTCTTTGGTGGTTAGTTTGGTTCCACATCTGTTTAAAAGATCCTTAAAGGCTGGATTTTTTTTTCTTATTATACATACATACATTTCGATGTACCTTTTCTTAGAAGAACCAGAATCCTTTTTGCTGAAGCTTCCAAACCTTAGAAAACAACAGCTCTAAAGAGTAAAGTTTGAGAAAATTGGGTAGGTGAAAATAGGGAGCAAAATAGGGGATTTTTCTGCTCTGATCCAGGAGTAGCTGCTCAGTTTGGCTCTTACTCGTGGTGGCCCAGATACCAGTGGTGGCAATCCCATTGCCAAGGGAGAACTTTGGCAATACTATACAAAGACACTGAAGGATATCTAGGCATAGTAGACTGTGACTCTCAGCACCAAGAGTAGTGTCTCAAGCAGTTTGTGACAGTTCTGCAGCTCTGACATACAGAAAAGATCGTCTTAGAAATTTTTCCTGATTATAAACTTTACATTGCAATTTATTAGATATAACCTTCCCTCAGATTCACTGCATTTATATTATTCTCATTTCCCAGCAATTTTGGCTCTAACATTTCAGAAGCTGTCTACAGATTTGGCCCTATGGCTTTGCCACTCTGTGCTGTCCTCTGCTATGCCTCACCTCTCTTGCTAGTCTGTTTTCCCATAAGACTTTTCCCTCTACTGCTGTTCTGCTTCCCTAACCCAGAATCTCCTCCTCTGATGTTTTGCTCTTCTTGCTGCCTTGGAATTCATCATCTTCTTGTTCTACAGGACCTCTGCTTCCATTACTTTACCCTGGAGATTTCCTTGTCCCCACTCCAACTCCTGGCAGGATTAGGAAGCACTGTCTGCAAGAGTGCCTTCCATCTGCAAGTTTCAGCACTGTGTGCCCAAGGCAGCATGGAAGGATTTGGTTTATATTTTAAAACACTATTTGGGAGTAATAAAAATTCCTGATTAAGTTTTTCAAATAAAAAATAAGAGTTGTTACAGGGCTAACCCTAGGCTTTCATTATTTCTCTTTTTTAGCATGCAGTATTTCACAGCGAAATGATGAGATGCATTCAAACTTCACATCCTCACATCATGACTGCCAGAATATGCAATTCCATCCAGTCATGTTGGATGAGCCACTAAGAGGAGCAGGAGAGGGAAAAAGGAAGACTGGTCTCTGAGATTGGGTTGGAATTTCTTCTTTTAGCTGGCATTCCAGTGGCACAATTGATAGAGGCTGCGTCTGTGGTTTCCTTATGGCATGGAAAGTGGGACAATCTATTTAAATCACTGGAGGGTACAAGGGCTGCCAGAATTTGTTCTTGTGAATGTATTGATGTTACCAGTACTATTCTATATACAAGTGGCACTCGAGGTGCTGGTAACCACGTCTGCCCTTAACAACAGCAAACTAAACTAGTCCCTCTCTTTTTCTTCTCAACCCTTTCCCTACTCCAGGTTTTCTGGGCTTTTTTTCCCTTCCCTTTTTCTCATTTTCTTCCCACTCCTTCTGGAAATTTAACAAGAAAATTTCCTTTCTTCAGACTCGTAGCCAACTGTAGCTATTTCGATTGGTTTTACTCAGGGCTATGACAACTCTTCACTTAGAATTTTTATTAAGAAAAGCTTGAAGTGTGATGGGGAGTTTATGCTCCTGATCTAACTTTTAAAAATAAAACAGGTACAGTTCAAAGCCAGGACAGCTGCTGGTAACTGCCGTTCAGAGTGCTGGCTGTCAGTTTGATTTTTAAAATGACTGCTTCCCTCTTTCCACTGTAATAATTTCATGTTTAACATCAAACCTCAAAGCTGTGATGTCACCCAGGGCTGTATGTATAGCAAGTGCCGAATTAAGCATTACCAGGCTTTTGAAACCCCCCAAAAATTTGAAAAACAAATTCCTTCTTACTGTTCTGTCAATAAGACAGCAACACCAGTGCTGAAAAAGATCTGCTCGTTGGCCAAATCAAGGCCAAGGATGTGAAATCAGGGCAGTGCTATAGTAGTTTGAATAATCTCCTTGATACATAGTTTATATAATAGGTTTGGTCAGGAATACAAGGCTCAGATCAAGCTCAGATTTTCCCAGACATGAGGATGGAGGGCGACAATGATAAAAAATAACATTGGAAGCTTGTTTTGAAATTTTGGTCTGTAGTAGCCTGTAATGCTCACGACCTTGAGCAGCTCTGACTGATATAAAGAACTTCTCTTGCAAACTTCCATCTTCACTGGGTCAGCCCTTGCCTAGAGGTAATGGCACTGCTCTCCTTGCACATGCAGTGACAAATGAACAGGACTTTGGTGTTATTTAACCATGTTTCTCACACAGATATTTGAAGGAAAAAGTGAGTTGTCTTCCTCTGAGATAATCACAGAATGGTTTGGTTGGAAGGGACCATGAAGTTCATCTAGTAATGAAAGGCTATGTAATATTTTTGTTTGCTTTGTGAGTCCTTGAATGTAGCTGCTGTTGCAATTATAAAACCAAATAGTGTCCTTTTGGAGAACTATTAGCGTTGGCAATGACATTGAGCATCAGTTCATCAGGAGCCATAGTGTCAACTTCAGTTTAGTAGTGCAAAACAAACAGAAAACTGAGATGCTGGTCTGGGGAAGGGAAAGAACTGCTCTGGGGAAGGCATTACATTATGGGCACCTTTTTCTTTTAACAATAACATTTAATAGCCTTTAAAAGAGCATTTCCCCCATTCCCCCAAGTAATTTCTTGGCAGGGAGTTAAGTGAGAGGAAGAGGGTTTTTTCTGAGGGCTTTTATGTGATACTAAATAAATCTAGCAGACTTCTGAACAACAAACCCCTCCCCTGTGCTGCCCAGACTGTCTCTTACCACCAGCCCTAGAGTGGCCTGATGGTGTCTGACTGGTAAGTGCTGAGAGCATTACCAAACCACACTGAGGGCTAAGCTCTCCAGCAGATGCCAGATGGAACCGGCATCAAGTAATTATTATTATTATTTATTAATTATCCACCTGACTAATGTGCAGAGCAATTTAGCGCTGCTAAAATGCACACTACAAATGGAAAACAGGAGGCCTTTTCTTGGAGACTGTGCCTGTCCTGCAGGGATAGACACCTCCTTCTAAATGGAGAAGTTTTGCCTGACTCAAGACAGAAGGTGATGGACTCCTGGCCACCTTAACAGTGTGTCTCTCCTGGTCTCCCTCTTTCTACAGTGACCTGACAAGCCCTGCTGTCATATATATCATGTGGAAGAGGGATGGAGTCTGCTAAGTTTGCTCTGCTCCTTTACAAATCTTGTCCCACATGTACAAGGGGCCCCCACCAGCTTTTCTTCCTGGACTCCCTTGGTGCTCTCAGGAGGACAGGAATTTGTCCCTGAATATGGAATTTGGCTCTACAGCTGAAATAAGCTGCAGATCAACATCATGAATACAAACCTGAATTTTAGGATCATGCCAATGAAAGAAGAAATAAAAACATCTGTTCACAGAATGACTGAGAGGTGACAGATAAAGAGAAAACACCTTTCTGGCAGCCAAAGGTGGCATTATCTTATAGGGATCAAAGGCTAAGATGTGAGTCCTTTTTCCTTCCCCTGTCATGTTGTGGCTTGTGTAGCTATGTAATTTGGGGCCTGTCATGATGTGGGGCTTAATATTTTTTGCCCCTAATGTCAGCTTTCCCTGCAAGCTGGAAGTACTCATGTGAGCATGGAATAAGCAGTGGTTATAGGGAGAGCTGGGATGAGGAACAAGACATGCTGGGAGTCAGAAGGAATCAAATCAGAGAAACGAGACACAGTAAAAATGTGGAAACTCTCCTGAGCCCTTTTGCACATTTTTCCCCTGAAAATTTCTGCTCTGATTTTTATTCCCTTTGCCCCCTCCCAAACCCTCATGTGGGCAGGAGTGCAGTTGCTGAGGGATTTGCAAGGATCTAGGAGTGTCAGAAAAGCCAATGCAGAAGTTTGTGGAGCGGTTAGCTGCAGCTTTGGGAAACAGGAGAAAGGACTCAGAAAGAAAAAAGTAAATATACTTGTTTGCTCCACATCAGTTTTGGTGAGACAGACGGCTTCATACTGGAGGCAGGATTCCTTGGCCTGGGAAACTGACTCTGGTTTGGGTCCTGGAAATAGTGGGCATTTCTTACTGTTTTGACCTTAACTATTAACTTGCCTGAGGGACATTTTTGATATTGAATTTAAAAAATAAACAACAGCACCTAATACTATATTCAGCCTGTGAACTGGACTGAATATTGTGCTGACGATCCAGTTCTTGACATTTGCATGCCAAGGAGCTATGTAGTGCAATGTGATATATATTATTCATGCTCTCATGTACCTCATTTTCACTCTGTGTGACAGCACTTCTAGGATCAAGGTTCAGCACACTTCAGTAGACCTGGAGGCTTTATGGTTCTGATGCCTGGAAGCAAAACAGAAAAGAAACATTTGGGACGTGAGGTGTCTTTTGCCCAATGGATTTTCTTTGGATCATGCCGGTTAACCAGGTCTTTGGTCAGCACGCAAATAGGCACTATCTTTGGCTCAAACATGCACCTTAATTAAAAGGATTCAATTAATGCAGATTAATTTAAGATTCAATTTAAAAAGACCTGAGTTAAAGCAATGTGGATAGCTGTGTAGACACTTTGATCTTTCTAAACTAGACTTTTTTAGCTGAGTTTAAGACATTTAGGCCAACGTGAAAGAAGATGCTTGCCAATTAGTAACAGGGGCTTAGCTCATCCTGGATAAACTGCTTTAAGTAAATCAGAAAAAGCTTGTGGGCAGATAAGGACTAAATAGGTCAGAGACAACTGGTGTTGACTTAATAGATTTGCATTTCCCTCTGAGTTAGTTTAGAGCTGATGCCCTCACGCTGTCGGGTGTCTTTGCTGATAGTGCTGTTTTTCAGAGGAGCTATAAAGCTGAGTTTCTGACCAACTGTAAACCCCCACAAAATATTCTTTCCTCTTTATGTTGGCTTGCTTCTATTTTGAACAAAATTTATGTCTGGGATGTCTAAATTTTAAATCAGTGAATCTGCCTTGTGCTTGTGGCCTTGATCCTGGGTGCTGATCAACAAGTGCACGTCACAAACCAAGAGGATGTTGAAAGGATGGCTTTAAGCTGCTTTTGGGGTGCTCTGCCCCACTCTAGGGGTACCAGCATGGTGTTGGCTTCGGCTCTAAATCATGCAGGCTCCCAACTGCCCTTTGCAGCGAGAGAACATGAACCTCCTCATCCTCTTTAGCAGGCTGAACATGCCTTAGGGAAGGAGCACTCGTAAAGGAGTTGTGCTAATTCCATGCTCTGTGACAATCCTGTAGTGAAAGATGCCTCTTAATCCTGGTGGTGGGGCTGCTCCCACCCCACTGTAATTGCAGAGCAGGGCCAGGGAAGGCCTGTACTGGTGGTCCCTGGAAGCACTGCCTGGTATTGATGCCCATGAGCCTGAGATATTTCTGTTGAGTAATTTAACAGTCGGTGACAGAGATTCAAATCACGTGTCTTTCATTTTCTTTTTATATCAAGTAGGCATTTTGCTGTTTTCTGTTAAGCAGACTCTGGAATGGCTGTTTCAGTGGTAAATATGTGCTCAGCAGTTATTAGCACCTTGTTTGTCAGAAGTGCATGTTGTGAAAGAAACCGAGTGGATGGACCGTCTCCCCCTGCCCTAGACAGTCTGAAGAGATTGACCACGGTGTCACACTGCTGCCCAAATATCAGCTCATCTTTGATAAGGCTTCTGAAAAGCAATGGTGTATCTTTACCCTTGTTATGTACAGGAGAAAATGAAGGCAGAGAGAAGGTCGGTCATTTGCCTGAATCTGTGCATTAAGTAACTGTCAGCCAGGGGTGTGAACTCAGAGCTGCCAGAACAGGAGCCCATGACCTGTCTCTTCGACCATTTTACTGCTGCTGAAAAGGTTATTTGACATTTGCATTCAGCTTGCAAAATGCTTTGGTTCCTGGCAGATTTAAAGCAACATGTAAAGCATTAGGCTGAGATGTAAGCAAGAGAAACTAAAACCCTATACCTGGGGCCAAAAGGGGCTAACTGGGGGGGGGGGATGGGGGGGGCAAATAAGATGCTGCAGTTGATGAAAACACACCCTTGGTTTTTGGAGACACTGACCTTTTATACAGGAAAAGAGCATCCAGGCTAGTGGGAGTTCAGACAAAGAGATTTGGGCTTAGTCCCTTCTGTCATTGTGATCCCTGTACTGTGGTTCTTTGTAGACTGCAATGAAGATGGAAAGCTACACCCAGTGATGATTTTTAATTAAGAATAGTTGCTATTATTTAGCATAGTGACATGGACAGCGTATCAAGGGAATTTCTAACTTTGTAAGATAGACAGAATTGATGACAAAAGCCCTTCCTGAAAGCTAATGGTTTCAAGCATATCCAAAATTGTGCTTGCTTTGCCTGTGCTATTAATCAGAGGGTGGAAGCCAGTCAAGTAGGAAACACTGGGTGCAGCATCCAGAGCTTCAGGGGCACATTCATCAGCCCACACTGGTTTTGCTGAAGTTTTGGGCAGGGATTGAAGGAGCTTACAAGATTTCACCCTGCTCAGAAGCAGCTGTCATCAGTAGCACAGGGAAAAACAACCACTCCTGAGGCTTGGGCTCTGCCAGATCCCTTTCCTGCTCGTTCTCTGAGGGTCCATACATACCCCACGGGGTACTTGAATGGGGGCACTCTGCCTGGCACTTGGGGTGCTTTTGTGCAGAAGGCAGCATTTCTGTAGGTCACTTTATGCTGCTGCTGATTTACAGAGATGGCACTACTGGGTATTTGTCACTGCTAGGAGTCCAGTCCTACAAAGGCATGAGCTGGGGCTGTGGGGTGCTTGTGCCTGATCCTGGTGAACCACCGGGCTTTCACAGTGAGATGTTGAGATGTAAGTCTTCATCTTCTTGTGTTTATATCTATTACAGTCTTTTTTTTTGTATCTAAGTTTTAAGTTCCCTGTAACAGTTCTGTGTTTTTGCCATGTTTAGGAAGAAAGGATCCATATTTATGAATAAAGATTAGAGGATGTAAAATAAAAGTAGTAAAAACCCACAACAGTAAAGATACTTGCAAGAATCTGGGCCATGCTGATAGTCATGTCATAAGATGCAATTGAAATAAAGTTTCTCTTTTCTTTATTTTATTTGTTTGTTGTGAGCAATACTGGAGCATTTCTAGGGATAAAGAAAAAAAGCATGTCAATGAGGGGTTAAAAATATTGACTTTTGGTTCTTATAATAGGAAGACTTTTCTTAGTTCTGCAGGCAGGCTCGTATCAACTTTGAATTCAATTTAGGGATTGACTTTAACATGCGTAACCCACTGGGTTTGAAACTATAAAGGGACTTAAAAATGTACAACAGATAGGACCTTAGAAGTCTAAAGGATCCTTCACAAGATGAAAAGTATTTTATGTTGTTTGAGATACAGTAGTCTCTGAATTACACTTCAAAAAGCTTAACACATCCTTAAAATACATTCACAAGGGAAGATAATAATGTACAGTTTTAAATTTAGGCAGTGCATGTTCACCAATAAAGTTTCATCATCTTGAATAATTTAAGCTAGTGTGGATATTATCACTGAACTTACAGAGAAGACTGAAAAATGTGGAGACCCCTGCTTAGAGCTGATGACTGTGTAATGCTGTGAATGGTTGTAAATTCTTTGGAGAATCCACTGATGCATTCTTCTTGTATATTTATAACAAAACTCTGGTATTAAAGTTTCATTTTCTTCTGTTTTAAACCTAAGCAAAAACAGGAGCATAAAAGCCATCGAGGAACGCAGAAGTATTACTAACGTTTCAGAAAATGGAATTATTAACCATAACACAATAATGGCTCAAGGCCTGCTAGATGTTGCCTACTGATCAGCCCGCCTTGAAATTATGTTTATTTGCTTAAGTGAGTTTTTGGTTTATATTCTGTGAAAACAATTTTTTTTTTTCCTTTCTTCCCTGTGCATGAACCCAAAATTGCTTAGTCTGTGTCCTTTTCCCTTGGATGCGATACCATGGCAGCAGCAGCAGAAGCACACGCAGTTGCTAGCTAGGTAGCTTATTATTATGGTCACACTCCAGCACACAGCATACTTGTTGGAAGTTTCCAGAAATATTGCACTGCAGTCATTTTCCTTGCCGTTATGCTAATGGAATCAGGAAAATCAATTGTCCTTAAGGAACAGGGGAATGAGATGTGCTGTAAATGCCACAGGATGAGTGATTGGTTGATTGCAGGGATGGTGATTCAAACACGCCTCATCTCTACATTATCCTGATGAATTTTTATGGCCCTGCCTTTTTTTCTTCTATAGCTGTGGAGGAAGGTTTATGGCTTGCAGCTTTTTAGTTGATTGAATGCAGCTGGCATTGTTGCAGTGCAGAACAAATAGGTACTTTTTCTTTACAGCCTTAAAAGTAGATTGAAGAAATTGCACACCAACATTTTTGCAACAAAAGCATTCTTAAAAATGCAGATATTTTATGAAATTACTTTGCTCTCCTTCTCTACTGTCAGTAATCTTTCTATCAGAATAAAGGACAAAAATTGCTTGAGATTCTAGAGGAACATAGCTCCAATTTTTTATTCTTATCACAAAGAAAGCTAACTAAGGAGTTTCATTAGTATTCATTTTAGCCCAATGTAATTTTCTCCTTCCTAGTAACAAAAAAAAAAGAAAAAAAAGCGTGCCTGTAACACCACTGAACCAAAGAAGGTCATCCTAAGTATATCAGCATTTTCTGTAACTCTTTCAGATTGTATTCACAAGGTAGTAAAGATAACTGCTTCAACTCAAATTATAATAGTTCTAGTTACAGAATATGAAACACTATAATATAAAGGGTCTTATTTGATTGTATAAAACAACACCCATGATCAGCTCTGAGCGCTGAGCTGCTGACAGCTAAAGCCAAACACATAAGAGCATTCTATTTATATCCAATTAATTTGCTGATAATTTATTCTTCCACTATACAATTTCCACATTACAGACAATGTTGGTGTGACGTAGGGAGCTTTTTTTTGTGAAGTGCCTATTTCTGAGTTGGAAACTCAGCTTGTTTTTCCCCTTTGAATTAGTAATCTTTAAGAGGCATGAAAACTTGGGTTACAGTATTTCCTTACCGAGTTACTTTTTTACGCCATCATGACTTTGGACCTTTTTTTTTCCCATTACATTTTGCATTTATTTAATATTCTCAAAACCAAGAGATCTATAACAGCTATGCACTGTGGCATCTTTCTGACACAGTCATGCCTGTGCATTTCGAGCCTGCTTTATAACAACTTTGTTATTCTTGGACTACTCCTAAGCAGTGCCTTTCAGCCCCAGGATCACTTGGTGATAGTGGCAGGAAACCACGAGAATTTAAGATGAACTCAAAACATTATTTCCCTCAGTGCCTAGGTCTGCTGATGGTATCTGTAGGTGAAAGTGTGTGCTGTTGTTTTAAGTACAGAAGGCCTGATTCACCACTGTGTTTAATCTCATATAATAAATTGCATCTGTGCCAAGCGGGTACAAAATATCACCGCTGATGTGATTGGGGAATTGTGATTTGATCACATTTTACACTCAGTTTGCACAGGTGCTAATATCAGCGTGAGTGTAAGGAAATGAGGAGCACTGAAATGAAAAGAAATCCTTCTGTATGGAAAATGAAATTCAAATTCACGGTATTGTAAGGTTTTACTTTTACATGATTAAAATTATAAAATGCCTCTAGTATTTGGATCAAAATAATGTTTAAAAACATGCCAATGTTTGAAAGAAGTATTTATGTGTAACAGATTATAGTACACACCCTGAGTAAATGCAGGCTTAAATAGGACATAAGTTACACACAGCCCTTGTCCTGTGAATTTCACCTACTGACAACATTATAACAAGAGAGAGGTGCCAGATCGTAGGGCTTACCTTAACAGAGGAAATGAAGTACGATTTCTTTAGCATTGTGATGACTCTGTTCACAGATGTCATGGATATTGATGGCACTGCGTTTTAGTTTCTGCCGCCAGGTTACTGGAAGCAATTTTATTTTTATTCCTTTCATCCTGTTACCTCTGTTATCAACACCTCCCTACAAAATCTTCACTCGTGTTTTCTTCTCATTTCAGATACATACCCAGATAAAATTATTGTGAATTGCAAATGCCAGTTATTGGAAATATTTACTTTCCGGGTCTATTGTCTGTGAGATAGATTTGCTAGAATTTAATTTTGTATACATAATATTGTTCTTTCCAGTGCCCTGGTTTCACAATGAAGCAATTTCCTCAAAATAATTTATTGGTAATTCATTAATGTGAAATGGGAATGACCTTCTCAGCTTATTTGTTAGCAATGCTTCTTTTTCAACCCAAAATACATAAGCGTAGTTCCATTAACACGTTTACAGTTAAAATCGCAAAAGTTATTCGTGCTCTCTTTGGTCACAATGGTTTGGATGTGATCTCTGTCAGCCACAGGGAAGCAGAAGAGCAACAGCCCCGTCACAAGGGTTCACTGGGACAGATTCATGTCTTCCGAAGGATTCCAGGGCAGCTCGTATTGATAATGCTTTAGGAATGGCTTATTATCGTAGTTAGGCAGGCAGCGAGCCAGAGCCAGCTTTCTCTGGCTAACAAAAATGGTGTTGCTTGTTTATGTTCTGGTCAACCATCTAAGAGGATGCAAAGAAGTAGAAAGAAACCATTTTGAATGCTAATGAATGAGGGAAAATCACGGCTCATCAGATTACAAAGCCCGCGCTCCTTCTTGTGAGCAGCAACCAGGAGATGTTTCAGTGTCTGCCCAGGCACCAGACAGATATTCCTGGTGGAAGTGAGAGGGCTCTAACGGTCCTGTCTCCTGTGGACGTTCTCATTCTCAGTGCATTTATTTACATTAGGGTTGTTTGTGCTGTATTATGCCTGATTGAACCAAAGGCTCTTGGAGAGCAAAGTGCTTTTATTTTGACGTTTTCACATGGAAGTCAGCCATCACCCCTATAAGGAGAGTAAGCAAGATTTATGATGGGAATATTGATTTCCTTTATACTCTGTTATAAAATACATCTAAGCACAAAAGATAAGCTAGACCTCTTTGTTTGCTCCTTCTTGCCATCTGATGTCAGGACTTGCTGGAAGTGCCGTGATATTTTAAATCATAATGCAGTGAGGAAGGCAGTTTGTGATCGTCTGTACATCTTCATATGTGTATTTAAAAACCTGAGAGGGTGAGAGGTTCAGCAAGACTGAACACAACTCCCAGCCTGTGGAAAGGGGGAGATGCCTTTCCAGTGGCCCTATGTTACCTGTCTCTTGTCACTCACCTAGACCAGCTCTCTAGTCTGCCCTTAACATGTTGTCTAGGCCAGGGCAGTTACCTCCAGCCAAGGGGAAATTGTCTGCAGTCCTCTGCTCCACTGCTGGAAGAATGGCCAGATCTAGGATTTTGAGGACATGTTTGTGCCTCTCCCCGTCTGTATCTGCCGTGAGGAAGCTGGAGCAAGGATGAAGCTCTCAGCCATGGTTACCAGATCCACATCCCATCCAGTTGTTGCTGATCTGAATAAAACATATGGGCCCATTTCCCCAAATGCTTTGTGTACATGGTTTGTGTGCTGTGTTAGCCATGGTCACACTGAATCTGTGAGGTGTGGCTGGCTCCTGATAACGTGACTGACAAATATCTCTTTGCAATGAGAACACAATCAGCCCAACAGCAAAAGATAAGTAAATTAAATCCTTCCAGGATCTGAGTCCTGGTAATTTGGTTCCTTCACCTTTTGCTTCATTTATTATGGGTCTGATTATTTTTTCCAGGGTAAGTTTGTTGAGGTAGGAACAACATGGACACAAAGTCAAATAACGATGTTAACAATACTGTGACTTTTTGCCATTTGCCAATTTGCAAAAACTTACCTAACACATTGAAGGTTGCTGGCGTTAATAATGCACCAACCCCACATTTTCTCCTCTTATTCTTGGATCTCTCCTTATTGCATGTATCGCTTGACCTTAAAAAAAGGATGAACATTTTTTTTCTGGAATAAATTTCAACTCTGTGTTTAAACTGAAAACAGAACCCGTCTCAAAAAACAGAAACTGAAATACATGATTACTATTCCTTATTGAGAACCACCAACAAAAGAGAGAAATGTCAGTTAACCTTGAAGTAAATTAATTTGGGAGCAGAAGCACATCCTTTTGTGACTCTCCTTAGTTAACGTGTACTATGAATAGAAAAATAACAAAACCGGGAGGATCTGATTACTCTAAATAATCCCACTAGGGGGTGCAACAGAGTAAATTATTTCTTTCATGCAAATGTGTTAAACTTGCTGAGAATCAGAATTATTCCTTGTAACTGAGCCAGCGCCAAGAGTGACTGAAGCTCAAAATGTGAAGTATTGTCTGCCTACTACTCCTCGGTCATCAAGGCTAAGGCATCAAGGCAATCCTTTTGGTAACCAGGCACTACCTGAAACAGAGAGCTTTTTGCTGAATAGTTCACTTGAGAAGTCTGTGTTCTGTGCAGGAGGGGGAAGACAGAATTATCCATGTTTGCTTTGAAATTAAATATGTATATAGTTTTCACATGGAAATATCTGATATGTATATTTTTCTGAAGCAGACATGGCTCTTCTAGTATTTTTTTTTTTTTTTAAATTCAGAGATGCTGTGTGTGGCAGAAATACCAAGTAAGAGCCATTTGATGTTTCAGTTTCTTCCTGCTCTGTTTTTATCATGCTTAATTTCCATGCTATGCTTTGATGCTGTGCACCCATTTTTAGCTGTAGACGCAGATTTCACATATTGTGTGTGTTCCAATGGAGAAAGAAAGATTTACTGGTATCCCCTGGGAAAAAAAAAAAAAAGAAAAAAGAAAAAAATTGAATAAAAAAATCTGAAAATTCTATTTTAATGAAAGTTACAGATGAATACAGCTTCTGCTACCCAGTAACAACTGATGTGCAGCCAAGGTGTACACTGTACCAACATGGTGACGGTGCTGAACTATTTCTGTAAAAATTACCTTTTTTCCATCAGCACTTGTCTGTAAAGTAAGTCTATCTGTTCTTTCTTTCATTGTAAAAAACCCAACATTACCTCAAAAAGCTATAAATGAAGTGGCTTGCAACTGCTTGTTGGATTTACAAAATTATTGACTCGTTTTAATGGTGCAGCGTGAATAAAGTCAAGGTGCTTTGACTGGATGTTTCCTCCCAGGATTCCTTGATCAAGGGCTGCAAAGGGGCCCTGCATGGAAAGCAGCAGTTTTTGCAAGTCTTTCTGAATACTAATATTTAATGAGGGATTGTGCAGGTAATTTTGCAATGCAGTAATTGGTTGACGTGTGTATGTGCGTGTTTACGTGTGTGTGTGTGCATGAGTAACGCTCTCCCAACCTCCAGCTTTGTGTGCTATCAGAGAGAAGATAAGTTGAAATAATATAAGGGTCTGGCGTAAATTGAAGAAATGCGGGAAATTCAGTTAAAGGCTGAAATGTCATCTTCAATTCACCCCTGCTGTACTTAGTTATTGCAGCACACTTGGTACAGAAGGTCACCCACTGCTCAGAGTCTCGTCTAAGAGAAGGCACTATTATCTGTGATGTGCAGGTACAGGAGGATAAGTGAAGGATGATGTTTCAGCCCAACTTCGGAGTTTTCCTGATTTCACTCAGTTTAAATGAGTCTTCGAATGAAACCTTGGCAGGTTTGTCCTATAACTGAGTCACCATTCTGGATTTTTGTTGTTGTTGTTGGTTTACATGAGTTGACAAGCTTTTTATTCTGTGTGTTTTTTACATCCATATATTTATAAGTCTGGGTTATCAGGGTAATTCTGATGACAAATCCCAAGTGCCATAGAGGTCCCATTCTTTCCATAGTACTTTAAAGAAGATTTGGAATAATCATGGGCTAGTGTCAGACATGCAGCTGGAGTTCCACTGTCAATTGAGCAGGTATTTATTGCATTTTTGAAGGATTCCTTTTTTGTGCTGAGCTTGATTCATGCAGTATTATCTTCTCTGCTGTCCAGTCTGTGAAAATTCCTTTCAGTCTACTCTGTTCAGTGGCTGCAAAGCCAAGCATGATGCAGTCTAAAGGGAGATCTTTCATCCACAACAGCAAAATATCTGGCTGTGCCAAAGGAACCTTCTCATGCCATTCTTAAGGGTGGAGTTGCCAGGATCAGTTCAACTGTTTGGAGATCCTGGTTTTACCCTGAATCTTCCCATATACAGATTCCATCCAGATTGTTTCAGAGAAGACTTTTAAGAACCTTTGTCCTTTGATTCTAGAGGCTCTGAGTGATGGGCAGTTCTGCTTTAAAGGCCAGATTGGGGTGGCTGACCTTGTTTCCCTTAATCGATGAGAAAGGAAAGGCCAGTAGCTGGGATAAATGCCTTGCCCTTGCTTAGGACAGAAATGATCTGAGGAGCCAGGAGCAGCAGCAGAAAGCCCAGTGCTTCATACATGCATACAGAACATCTGTGCTCAACACTAGGACTGTTAAATGATGTCTGCTTTATCATTTATCAATTTCACACTTGGTAATTAGTTTATCTTTTCATTGCTGTTTTAAGAAAGCCTGGCCTCCCACGTTCCTGGCAGCCTTTGTTCCCTCCTGCCCTTCCCTGCCCTCTCCCCCATTACCGTCCTTCAGTCAGAGCGAGGTCAGGGAGGCAGGCTTGGTGTGCCACATAACTGAGTAGCTACGAGAATGTAAGATCAGGAGTGGAGTGGGAAGGTCCTAAAATAGATCTACTGCCAATGAAACACAACCTTTTTCCTCTGTGACGTTTGTTTTGGGGCTCTTACTCCCTCTTAAGCTTTGCTAGTTCAGCTGCACGTGGGTTGGGCAAAACAGGGACAGAAGCAAAACAAACCCAAACAAAATAATGTAAATACCAATTCTCCATGCTGGTCATAGGTTATGCTTACAACAAAATTAACACTTCTGCTCTGGAGCATAAAAAGGGATCTCATAGGCTTGTCATTTCTGCGTGTTGTGATTGAGCGAGAGGGATTTCAGGGGAAGTCACAGAAATTTCTGATTTTGAACTACCTGATATTCTGAGTTTTCAAACAACTATTGCTTCAGATGGCATATTGCTGTGCAGCTATCATGGTAAGGGCTAAAAAAATAATTTTGAAAGCTCTTCCAGCTTTTGGCACCTAAATCCTTTGGCATGTGGATTCATTTAGAATAAATTGACAGTCAGATCAGCAGACCCAATATGTGCTTCATTAAGTGTTTGACAAAGACATGTTAGGCAGTAATCAGTGCTTGAGGCTGTTGATGTTTCCTTAGTAGTAAGTAGTACAGTGTGGTACTGGGCATCCCAAAAGGTTAACATCTGTCATCAGAATGACTATGCAGAATGACCCTGCTGTAGATGTTGGAGAGGCAGCTGCATCATCTCAGATGTGGCCAGGCATAACCAAAAGGCATAAGCTCACTCTTTAGTGGAGATCTTTGAAACAGAATGGCATGGCATGGAGCCAGTATGTTTGATTTGTGTAGAATGATATTCCTGTTATAAGAAGGGTGCTCTGTTGTCATGTAGAAGGTGGATACAAATATCATGGTGCATATTTCAAAGTGCTTTGTTTGCCCATGACAGGATTTCTACGCCACAAGTACCCGCTGAGGTCACTGGGAGCTTGTTTGCTTGTGGTCTTCTTTACGTACCCTTGGGATTTGACATACCTACATCAGTCACTGCTGAAACTTAAGCATCTCCAGAAGACCACAGAGAAACCTCCTCTGGAAGAGCTCACTTCACAGTGGATATGCAGGATTCAAAACATCTTTCAGTGGATAAGCAAATCCCACCCTTACCAGAGAGAGATAAAGGTTACAACACCTTCACCAGTAACTAAGAATACCCATATTTGGAAAACAATGTCAGGGAAAGCATTTTTTTCAGTAATTTTTAATAAAATAAAAATGAGGGAAAGAGACTGAATTCTGTCACAATATGTGAGCTGTAAAGTCTGCATTATAGATATGCTGGGACATTGTCTGTGCAGGGCAGTCACTTGCAGCTATTGACCTTGGCTTTAGGGGGCTTGGCTCCAACTCTGCCAGGTAGGGTGTTCTCTTTGTAAGGAAGGAAGTCTGAACTAGATGTTTAGTGAAGTATTCTGTAAACACTCTAAATACATGTCAGTTAAGTGGCTGCACTGGCAGGCCACTGTTTAGATAGTGTCCTGTACTGAAACTGCACACAGTATCACTGAGAGAGAGGGAAGGGCTTTTTATTAGATGTGTAGCATCTAAATAAGAAAACATTGCAGTTTTGAAGTTCACAGCCTCGTACTGCCTATGATTTGTAGGACAAAGCCAAGGCACAGATGGAAGATAGACTTGCAGAAAAATTTTCAGGAAGGAGAAGCCAGCTTTGTCTTGAACAAACTGCATGAAATGCTGTTTCCTTTGAGATAACGTCTGGGACCAAACCTGCTTCGCACATCTGAGGAAGCCTAGTTTACTTATGTCTGAAAATTCTAATATTATTTAGGATCATTATTGGTATATTTTTTTAAATAAAGAAACCTAGAAGATTGTTTCGTAGGTAAAGAACTCAGCTGTAGTAATTGGCAGTGGAAACTCTTCATTAATTAGCAGATTTTTTTTTTTTAATTCTTCTGTTCCTAAGTATAGTATCAATTTTCAGGGAACACATGGCAATCACTTGTATGTTGACATTTCCTAGAAAAACCAGTTGGATACAGTGTAAAAGGAACATTGTCTAATATGCAGAAAATTATTTGTGATTCTCTGAAATTTTAGCTCATTCTTTTGCTGCCCAATCTTTCTTCACTCTTTTTTATTTTTCTTAAAAAACACTATTTAAAACACTTCTGTGATACAGAGTTTCTAGGGGCTGTGACAGTGTAAAAAATATGAATTTGCCCAGTGTGGCCATCTTTTTCACTTTGTCCTGGGAGAATGGCAGATTTGTTATCTCCACTGTGCAGAGGTTCTGGATAAGACATGTGCCTGAGGTTCCCGACACGTTTGCAGCAAGTGGAGGGAACCTCATGGCACACCTGTGTGCAAACAATTGTGTGAAGAGATGCTCAGTGGTATCTAAATACCAGTTTGGTCTGCCAGAAGTGCAGCATGAATTGGCAGGTTCAGATAAGCAGAGGATGATTACCTATCTGAATGGGAGCACAGGAAAGCTGGCTCAGTTCAGGGAAATAACTGGCAGGTGTTTTGCCCTGTTTGTTGACTTAAGCAATGCAAGAAATGCTGAGAGCTTGTGAGATACCTATAAAAAATCTGTATGTCACAAACTGCATGGCTATAGCTCAATTCAAAGAAAAATAAGAAAATGGCTTAGGTAGAAGAGTCTGCTCAAGTCAAGGGGCTGTTAAGGAATAAAAGTAGTGCATGATGGAAGGAAGAAACTGAAGAAGAAAATGTGAGGATGTGTTTGGGTATGCAAAGATGAAATCAGATGAAATGCCACATGTGAACATTTGCAGGGTGACTGAAGCCCCATTCAGTCAGGGGTGGCAAGAAGGCTTTGTTCAGTGCCAAGTTCACTTGTTGAAAACTGTGCTGTGGGGAAATGAACATGAAGAAGATATGAAGAGATGTTTTGGCCTTGTGATGACAATATGCACATTTTAATTGTTTGACAAATCGAATGTAAATCAAGAGCAGTTAAAGGGATATAGGCTCAGTTTCAAAAATTATCTTCCCCTGAAAATTAGGTCTTCAGGCCCAGAAATAGAAATCCAAGGCAGAGCCCATCGAAGCCAGTGCACAGGCTGTCAGCCCAGTCGTTCCATTTGGAACGCCTTTGAAAATGGGAAAATTATGGTAGGGAAGCAATAAAGAGCTCAGTTATCTGCTGCCTTTCACTTTGTCTTGTTGCCTACACAGATGCAGAATGCCAAATTTCTGCCGTTTCTCTGGCGGTGGCTTGCGTGGGTGCACCCAGCGCTTCCTCGCTCTTAGGAAACTGCGGGACAGAGGAGGATTAGGCCCGTGGGCACTTTTGGGGTGTGCCCTGCACAGAGGATGTCACACAGCAGACAGGGAGGTGTGTTAGCAAAAGGCAGTGTCCGGCGTTCTGCAGAGCCGGGCGTTGCAGCAGAGAAGACCTTGCCAAATCAAAGATTTTGTTCAGTGAGAACGTTAAGTGAGCCAAAAGCTACAAGAACGTTGCTGTGGGCCCCATCTGGGAAAATGCCACAGATGAGATATTGTGGGAGTATGTAAGAGGATAAGTGGTAGGAAAAATGATATCTCAACATATATAAATCCTCAAAAATACATGAGGGTATAAAGTCTTAATATTAATTTTCCGCGATATTCGGGGAATTTTTTTTTAAAGTGGTACCTCTAGGGGCTGAAGTAAATAGTCCCCCTTAGTATAAATGTTTGATTGAATTCCCAGTGTGCCAAAGTCATTGGGTATCACTAGTAGTCTGGAGTTACATGAACTGAAATAATGATTGGTGTAATCGAATCCAGCTCAGTGCTTCAAGGCACAAACTGATCATTTGCGGACATCAGGAAGAAAATTTTCCATCCCTGTGCAGGGTTGCTTAGTGGCTGAGGTGCATTATGGAAAGTGTTTGTTTGGTTTAGTTTTTCATTTCTTTCACAGATCACTCAGGGGAGATTACCAAGTCGTGGACTCATCTGCTGAGGGGAGTCATTACAAACAACTCTCAGGAGATTTCACTAATGAAAAAATTAGTGAAAGATGGTAAGAAAATCTCACCTGTGTTAGTTTCCTAAAAACTAAGGGCAACATTGTGGGCCAGGCTTTATCCCTGGTCAAGGGAACAGGTATGCACACCTCTGCATGAGGTACTGGTACACCAACATCTGGGCATAACATGGGCAGTTCAGACACACCTTGGAGGGGATATTGACTGAAACCTCTTCCCAGCTCAGATTATTGGCCAGCAATCAGAGGCTTCAACTGGTATGGGCCAGCAATAATGCAACATGCTGGGGAAACTGGAAAAAGAACTGCATGAGAATGAGGCACTGAAATTTTTAATTAATACAATAATTGCATTAATTTGGCCAGAGGAGCTAGACTGCAGTGAGTTTTCCTGTTGCTCCTGAAGGGCAGCTCCAGTGGAGCCAGCTGGGCAGTGTGGAGCCACTCTGTGCACTGAGAGCAGCCATACAGGGAGACTGTGGCCAGCTAATGTACGTTCACATCATGCCTTCCTTTCTACGATTTTCTCAGAGGGCAAAACTTTGGAAGCAAGTCTTGAAAATGCTGTAGACAGCTCAAGATGCTGACCCAACATGAGAGGTATTTCCTTAGGGTATCAAAAAGAAAAAAATAAAACCCTCTCTGAAAGCCTTTGCAAAGAGAAGGGGAAAGATCTGAGAGAAATGTATTTCGAATAGTCCCTAATTTTAACACTGGAGTGTCACATACATAATCCAGAAGGACATCTCTTCTACCCAAAAGGGCTTCACATTCCTCCTTTTTTAAAGTCACATTCTTAGGTGGGTTATTTACAGTCTTTGCCTCTATGAACGACAATATTGATAAATTCCATAGCCACTAAGTAAGCCACTAAGCCTCCCTCAGTAAGGAAATGTGTAAATTAAGAGAAACATTTTATACTGAACCATGAAAAAATATGAAACCTTTCCTCCCCCCCTGGTTTTTAAACCAGAGGTCCAGAATTCCTCAGGCACAGGCCTTCACTGGAAATTTTCCAGCGTGAGCCTCATTATATGGACCATTACTGCATTACTGTAAAATCTCCTATTGATTTCAGCCGTGGTGATCTGCTGGGAAAAAACATCCTGTTCAGGGTTTTAATCACAGCTGTAACCTTCAAGCACACTGGAAGGGGACATGGAGCTGGTGAAGAAGACAGATCATTCCCCTAAAATGATCCCATTAGTGCACCCGGAACAGGCAGGTGGACAGCGATGTTTCCATCCAGGAGTGCCTTTGAGGCAGGAGAGAAGGGGTTTATCGTGCGTGCTCCTGAGCCAGCTGGTGATCCGTGTTTCAGGAGAGCCGCAGCTTGCTAACACAAGCGGATTGCTGTTCTGGCTATTCTGAAAGGAGTCTCAGGAACTGGATACATTTTAAAGAGGGACTTGTGCTCTTTCCTGAGCCTGTAATGAGAGCAATCAGGAAAGCAAGATGACTCGTCAGAAAACATCTACTGCTGGATACTGAAGGAACAAATCTAAGATAGATTAATGAGGTAGACTAATGGATTAAATGTATTTGTAATGTAGTTGCCAGTTAAATTTTTCACTGACTCTGAAGATGATACGGAGTTTTCCAAATCTTCCTTGTTTGGATGTACCTTTAAACCAAATGTGATGTTTCAGAGGGTAAGAAGCGATGAACCAGGGACAGATGTGTGTTTGTGTATCACTACTCAGTATGCAGATGCTGAAGAGTTTGTCAGCAGCGAAACATTTGGGATGGAGGGTAGAAAAGAGTACCCTCACCACTGTAAAGTACAGAGTGAAGGAAAGGGGTGTTGTGCCTGACTGGCCTCAGCTCCCAGCAAGTGCTTTTCTCCAGGAGTTTTGGTGCGTGGTTCACAGATTGCAGCTGTCGTGGCGCACACATCACAAAGCCATGCATTATGGATGTGTCTGTCTTTTAACTCGAGGCGCAGGAGGAGCACAAAGATAAATCAGGTCCTCCCTAAATGAAGGAACGGATGACTTTCTAAAGTAGCACAGGACAAACCCTAAGCATGCAAAGCACCAGCACAACCTTTGGTGAAAGGCGTGTGGCCTTGGTCTCTGCACTGGCTCTTCTGGAAATTCGTGGAGTTATGCTGCAGACCTTTTTGCAGTGTTGACTGCAAAGGTTGTGCATGGGGTAGAAGTGGGGCTCTTGCCCTTCTATTGTGTATGTGAGAGTGTGTTAATGCTCCTGAATGAGTCCAGAAGCCAAGATCCAGCTGCAAGCTGCCTTTTGCTAATGCAGCCTTAGTGTCAGTGCGTTGATGATTGAAATTACCAACTGGAGCAGATCTGGGAGCAAAGGTGTGAGGAGTACTAATACATCTGCAGAAAACAGCAGTTAATTAGCTGACTGTGGTTTCTGCAATTTCTGGTTGTTCTTAACCTATATCAACCCTGTGAGCCTTTCTCTTATTAAGAGGTGACAAGGCCATCACCCCCGTAGGTATTTCGATGCCTTGATTTCTGTGGGAGTCAGGTGGCTCAACACTTTTGAGACTCTGAGTCATAGTTCTTTCAGTTAACGGATTTCACCTGCAAAAGTTCTAGTCAGTTGTGAATCAGATGACTATGGTGGTATTGGTTAGAAACAAAACACCTCATCTTGGTCAAAACCAATGTTTTTCTTCATGTGCAGTATCTCTAAAATCTACTTGTGTCTTTTTTCAGTCCTCTTAAAGTTATTTCTTCTGTATTGCAGGGCCTGTCACATGGAGAAACATCCCTGTTTCTATTAGTGGTGATGAGAAGTAATTAAGTCTACAGAACAGGGTGACACTATTTTTGTGGGATTTTCTTGCAAGCCTAGGAAAACAGTGAAATATATTCTCCTCTCTAAGCTCAGAATAGGGCCTAGAAACTGGGTAAACTCTCAGATTTCAAAAGCATTCACCTTTTTTTAAACTCTAGATGCTACATCAGTTTTAACAAGGTACTTACAGACCTAAAATGAAAGTAACATTAGTGTGATCATTGGCTTTTGTTTAAATCTCTGTGGAATCCCTCAGATGCAGAAAGATTCCCTTATAGTAAGGGACATGTCAGACATCATTTTGGTTTGTGAAAACCTGAAAGTGGCACTGGCTGGAACCCATGTACAAACAAAGGTGAACCTGTCTAATGAGCTCTGTTTTCAAGATAAAGGAAAAAAAACGAAAAAGAAGACAGCTAATAAGTGAATATTTTATTTTTATGATCAACATTTTATGCATATCTGATTTGATGTAAAAATAAATACATCACTTTTGCTCTCTTTGCTTTTTTCTGGCAGGTTTGTCATTTGTAGAACAGAGGGACTATAAACTCTGAGATATTTTTCTGTGCTTGTGTGGTAAAAACACGAAGTAATGTTAGGACATGATTAAAGCTGTTATATATGATGATAATTTAATTATCAAAATTCATTTATTCCTCATAGAGGACAGTGAACACAATACAGGGATATCACTACATGCTCTATCACATCAGCAATGTGATAGATGTGAAAGACAACTTTTCTTTCCCAAATTTTAGTGAAGCTGCCTTTAAGCAGAAGTAAACACAGACATAATATTTTCCTTGTAACAACAAAGTTTATTTATATACCAGGAAACTTGTTGATGTTTAATATTTGCTCACAAGCCTTCAGTACTAATTTCTACCAGCCAAAGCTGGTAGAACAGCTAAAATTGTCAACACAATTGACAAGTAGCAAAACTGAACTCAGCCAGCAGGCAGTTTGTGACTCAGTTCTGTGTTTCTGCTTTCTACAGGTAACAGCAAATGTCAGTGTGGATACACTTGGGAAACTCAAGGCATGACCCCAGAAAGAAGGGTGACCTGTCCCTTAATGGAAACCCTCTCCTTGCTGCTGAGGAGTGGTTCAAGAAGCCACTGGACTTCATCTTGACATTTGAAACACATTTACCTTCGCTCAAATGGTCAGGCTGAGGGGAGGGAGGCGGCTGCCTCGAGCCACCACACAATGCTGTGTCCAATGGGTTTGAATCGGGAGGTGTTGTTTTGTTCTTTGGGCGAGGAAGAATAGAACTCCTGTGGCATCAGAGGATTTGAGGCTGGACAGGTTCAGGAACAACTTAGCAG
This sequence comes from Lophotriccus pileatus, assembly GCA_035583135.1. Taxonomy (NCBI): domain Eukaryota; kingdom Metazoa; phylum Chordata; class Aves; order Passeriformes; family Tyrannidae; genus Lophotriccus; species Lophotriccus pileatus. Next base: position 6,647,777 of record JAWWES010000006.1, read on the forward strand.
GGCACAAGGTAGGATCAGAATAAAGTGGCTTCACTGAAGTGAGGCTGTTTGCTGCTGATAGCTCCTGCTGCCTGCTGATGCTGCCAGGCCCCAGGCAAGAAGTGGATTCATAAAAGAATGTAAATTGGATCTCTCAGTATATTCAAGTATTTAACTCACTGCCTGTGCTGGTCAAAGTCACAGGCTTGGGGAAGGACTACTAAACTGCTGCTTGAAAACACTTTCCTGTAAAAACACTGTAATAAGAGATTGCTCTTGTTGAGAATCTGAGTCTCGGCTGTGTCTTTGGTTTGCATGGATCTATTCAGAATCAGGACTGGCCTTAAGCAGCCTTCCAGCTGCGAGAGATACAAGTTGGAGTCGAGTTTTAACTGAGGTAGATGGTTTTATTTGTGAATACAAGTTGTTTTAAGGTGTTTTGAGGAGTTACAGGGAGTTCAAGAAGGGTGAAGCTGTTTGCATACACATAGCTAGAGACAGGATTATGTAGTTCTGGAATGACTGGTTTGATCAGCAATGTTTACTCTCATGTTCTTTTGCTTGTCTTTTCAGAGAACAGAGAAAAATGCTTTATAAAAGTTCACTTAATATTTCTTACAACGTTTTTTAACCTGGCCTTTTTTAGCATTTGGGCTTCAAAAGCAGGGCACTGAACTATCATTTGGTTATAAACCTCACTGTATCATTTCACTACTGCAAGAAAATACTCCCAACACATGAATACCAGTTAGTCCACAGTTGTTTATAAAGTGCATAATGGCTGGAGTAGATCAATACATATAACAAATACATGAACCACATAGGAACCTGGCAAATATGGGATAAAGAAGATATGACAGCTTAGATTCTTTATAGAGGCACAAACCCCAACTCCCATTGAGGTAATAAAAATAATAAACTTTTTATTTAACGAAAATATATGAATATATGAATATTAAGAAAGTGCAGCTTATATTTTAATCACACTTATAATTTGCATTCACAAAATATTTGGTTCCCTATGGTCATTTTGGAGGGTAAAAATTTTACTTTAATTTTTCTAAATAAATAACTGTAATGAAATATGTTTGTAAATTGCTGTGCTGATCTTCCTCTAGGAAGTATTACTATTTTCAGGTAATTTGCAGGTTCTTGTCTGGAATGGTTATTTAGGCACTCTGACATTTCTCCTGTGTCTGGCCATGCCTTGATGAAAGGGGAATATTTTAGACTGCGACTACCCAGGTGCTCTGCTGCAAGGCAGTACCTTCTCACTCAAATCCTTCTTTCAAAAAGAATATTTCTGCTTCCTGAAGGGCAGGAGGGAGATGGGGAAAGCCTTATAAAACCTGATCCCTGAATCTTCACTGTATCTGCACAGAAATTTTCTTGACAGTCATTTTCTTGGCATTGACTGGCTGTCAGCAGGAGCAGCACATCTGAAAACGTGAGTCCAGTTTGTCACAGGGGGTGGAGGGGGTTATACCGAGACTTCTTACATGACACTTAATACAAGGAGCAGTAATTTCATTCCAAACCTGTTTTTAGTCAAAATACAGTTAGTATTGTAACAGGGTGAGCACAAAGATCCAGTTCAACTAAGTAAGGGCAGTACATGAAGTCTGTTAAGTCCCTGTGGATCAAATGTTCATTCTTGTAAGTAAATCCTAGTGAAGTTGGTTGCTGGTCCAGAAGATGAAAGCCTATCCCCTCCTTAGCTTCATGCCTATGGATCTAGATTCTTAGTTTGATTTTTACTTAGGGAAAAAAGACAAAGAGGTAACTGCCAATCTATTGTGTACTGTGTCTTTTTAGGTTCACTTCATCCTCTCCTGTGTTTCTGACCCACTAAAGCAAACTAAAATGTACATGCAAAGAATTCCAAAATGTACAACTGCAGGCCAGAAGAACGTGTGCACTACACTGTTTGATTATACAGTCTGTGGGATTTAAACATGTGCTTAAGCACTTTGCTGAATTTTGACTTAAATATTTACTCATGCGGTAATTGAAATAATTTTTATAAATGGGTGTTTTAATCACTGTACTGTAGCACCATTCTCTGCCCAGGCCAAACAGTGTGTCATAATTATGCTATGATGGATTAAGATTTTGCTGTGTCCTGTTTAAATGTCCCTTCATTAGGCAGTTAAGAGGAAGGAGTTATGGTTATTTAATTACTGTTTTAAAGACGAAAAAGTCTTCTTTCTGGTTATTTTGTGGAAGAAACTTGAATTTATAACTTTGTTCTGATAATTTGTTCTACAGGCCTAGGTGTCCTCAGGTGACGTAGGCAGGGGCATGCTTCTTTGGGACTAGTGATGTGTCTGAGGTAGGAAATGGATGGTTCTTAGGGTGCAGAATTAGGAGTCGAGGACAATAACATGCAAGACTTCCAGGATAGATCCCAAAAGGGAGTTGGACTCTTGGTGCTCAGTTTTGGACTACTTAAAAATAGGTTCTACTTTGGGAGGAATAGAATTAAAATGTAAAATGCACATGCTTGAGATTTCTGGACATGGGCTAAAAGAGAGTTAAGCCAACAAACATAGCAATGGGAGGGAACTTAAACTAGGAGATAGGCAGTGCCAGTGGAAACATCAAAACCCTGGCTCTTTTGTATTTAAGGAGTTTTTTGAGGTCTGTAGTCAGTGAACTCTGTGAACAAGGTACAAAGACGGTAATACTTCCTATGCTTAAAATGCACAAGGGGCATGGGAGGGAACAGGACAAAGCAGCAAAAGCCTTGTGATGAGAATGTTCTCAGAATGAAGAGGAATTTAGGTTAAATTTTGCTCCAGCTGAGGAGATTCAAACATCCACCTCCAACCTTCAATGAGAACATTCTTGCTATCCGCAAATTGGCTGTTTTACAGTGGTAGCAAGGGATACCTTCCACATCTCCAAGAGAAAGTGGGCCAATGTAAAACCAATTATGCAAGAGTCATGGGGACAGAGCGGGAACAAGCAAGGGGAAGTCTATGACCTAATGGATAGAACTGAAAACCAAGAGTGTGAGGACAATATTAGTGTTTGAAAAGGCGGCCACTGACATATACAACTCGTTTGCCACTTGACAAGCAGATGCCTAAAGCTTTGCACTATTACAGTCAAATAAAATTCAGAAGGTAACAGGGTATGAGGATGTAATAAATGAAGTCATCCAGGCATAGCAGAGTCATATTATTATAGTGATTAGTTTTCTGGACATCAAAAGAGACAACAGTGGAGCGCAACCAAGGGGACTTTATTAACACAAGTCTGCAAACATCTCCATAGGAGCCCTATGCTCCAGAGTTCTCAACAACCCCAAGTATGTATCAGGTAAGTCAAACCTATGCTTTCTGTGTGCCAGGGGAAGTCCAAAAGTTCCTGACCTCATTGCTGGAAGCAAGAACAAATAGGCACTGATTAGACTCAAGTTTAAGGGTATTTCACCTGAGGGCTCATTAACTATGAGAGAAAGGGAATTGGGATGCCTTTTGAATGTAATAAAACACAGTGCTTGTACTGTGAAAAAATACTGCCTTGATGGCAAAATATGTATATAATGAGCTTTGTGCTAAAATGATAAAGATGCAGTTTAAGAAACAAATTTCCAACAAATAACAACTACAAGAGCTAATGTTAAGAAAGTTTGCAATTACTAATATGGATACTAGAAAACACAGAACAAAGCAAAAATATAGCATAGGGCTAAAGTATAGTTTAAAGTTATGTTATAATTTGGCATGATGTTGAATATAATCAGAAGAAGTCTGAATAGCAGATATGGAGATACAAAAAAACCCCACAAGGATAATGAGGAGATTCTACTAAGTCAAGGTAAATATTGCTGTTAATGTTGCTGTTAAATATGGAAAGAGTAAAAAGAGAAATTGGCATACCGTATTTTAAATATGGAGCACAAGCAAGCTATTAAAGATACCTTTTGTTAAGAAAAGCCAAATAAAACCAGACCTCACCAAACCATAAACCAAAAACAATAAAAAGGGGAAATGTGGCTAGTGACTCATCAGGAAGCTCAGCTGAAGGAAGAAAATTAATGACACCAAAAGGCCACTGGGAGCACTCTATAGGAATGGTTTGTTGCCATTAAAAACTGTGTGTTTATTAATGCCTATACAAGTAGTTCTGGGCTGTAAAAGTTTCCAAACCAGATGCAGAAGGAAGATGACTTTGCCACTTGTGTTCACCCATATAAAATTTTATTGTTTGATTAGTGCCTGCAACAGCCCTGGATTCACAGATAATAGTTGACACATCAGCTCAGTACAGGATACATAAACAAGTATTCCAGAAGCTTCACTGAAAAAGCCTAAATGTTGGAATCAGTTTATAAAACCCAGAGTTGATGGACGGGGGAAGATTTCTGCAATTTAACAGAATGCATTTATTTCTCTGAATCTCTCAGAATGCACACTCCAGGTGATTTAATTTTGATATCAAGAAGTCTATTATGCAAAATTCTCAATATTAGAATAAGAACAGCAGTATCTCTGACGATGCATCCGTATTCATAAAAATAAAGTTCGTGTCAGTGGAAAAAAAGATGGAGATTAAGTAGCACTGAAAGAAAGTGTGAATAAAACAGAAAATCACACAATAATTATATGCTGGGCAATCTCTTACAGAATTTATCTTCAGAATCCTAGGAGAGAGGCCTTTACAGCAATTATAAAGGGATATATGTAAGCTTGCATGGTGCATTTCGGAAAAACATGAGATAGGCACAAACATGCAGACTCAGAGCAACAAGTTTTCACTTTGCAGGAACCTTAAAAAGACAGACTTGCATGAGGGTGAAAAAGTGAAACATTTGTTCTCAGGTAGAGCCACTACTGACAAAACGGAGAGCCAAAACCCAGAAAGAACTTCTATTTACAAACAAGTGGTGTTAGGCATTTTTATCCTCTCAACGGGGAAGAAATAGACACATTAGCAGCCAGATTTAATTTTAATAGATGATCTGAGATAGCCATAAGAACAAGGAGGAGCGCTCGGGAACAAGGTCAAGCGAAGTACAGGGATTTGTAAAATGCAAGTGTCGTATCTCTGCACAAATATAATGCGTATTAATAAATAAACAAACAAGGAAGATCTGCTGATACCTTGCAGGGTTTCGAAATGCCTGATGTAACAGAGGAACATAGTGTGGTGACAGAGGCACAGCAAGCTACAGTTTTAAAATTAAAAGCAGGGAAGAGTCATGCACCCTCTGGATGCCTCTCTCAAAGTTTTGGGAGCCAAGTACCTTCTTTCTTCGTGAAGGCTCTTCCATGGTTGGAAACTGAATATTTGGCCTACAACTTTCCACACTTACAGATAGTTTTGAAACTCCTTCCCACTCAAGATGAACATAACCTCCCTCCTGAGCTGACTGAAAGCAGTATTTTCCACTAAACCCTGGTGGAGTTAGAGAAGAAAGATCACGCTGATGCAAACCAAACTGTATTTTAGGAAAGGAATTCCCTTAGGTAAGCACAAGAAATTGTTCTGTGATATTTAGCACATCATAGAGTCTGAAAATTAGGCTTTTAAAAATGTATAGGTACAGAGAAAATGTTTTGTTTTTCTTGGTAGAATCCCTGTGTTTAATTGGGATATTGGAGAAACACGAAAAATGCTTTCAGAATTGAATTAGCATGTGAAACGACTTTCCTTGTGCATTGGGTTCAAGTGCTTCAAAAACAAGGAACAAGAGAAGACTGTTCATTATAATTTGTTTAATTATTGAACCATTAGTGCCAAAGATTAGGGACACTGAAGAAGTTGAGTAAATAAATGTACTGGGAATAGATATCATATGCTGATTACTTAGCGCTGGCTATACAAAATACCAATTTAATGTAATGGAAACTTTCATTTGGGAACCAGTTTACAGGCAATGCCTAAGTTTCAAAAGAGGATAACTGCCTCCTGAAAGCCATGTCAAAAGGGTTGGATATGGAGGTATAAATACCAAAATGGAAGAGCTGTATAAGTTATATTAGGTTTATATTATCAAATTTATCTGTAATGATGTGAACAGGTGAATGTTGCCATAGGTAGAATTAATATAGTTTTCCTTAAGACCCACATACTTTTTTAGTGGGGGAAAAAAAAAAGGATGTTAATATGTATTTTTTTCCTATGATCAACATGAAAAATAGTAGGGATGTTGGAATTCCATAGACTACTCATAGATCAATCTGAAGCTATAATGCATTTTTACTGGAGAAAATCTATTAAGGATTAAAGCAGAATAGAGGTGGTCATATATTTCATGCTAGAACTATGTATTGGGCTTTATTCCAAAATGATGATCCCAAGAAAGTGCATTTAATAATTAGGCGTGTGTGAGGTATAATGAAAAAAGAATCTTTGGCTGAAAAGAAGAACATTTAGACTACTAAAATAAATAGAAAGATCTCTTCAGGGATAAATGATACTGAAAATAAGGTATATTACATTAAAATGCGTACACAATAAGTTAATACAGATTACTTGCTTAATTGAAATGCTTCTGGAAGAAAATAGCAACAGTAACTGCATAAAAGCATTTCAGACACAGGATAGCATTTTGGTAATTAAGATTATGTCTAGACCATCTAGTTATGACTGTTTTTTTCAGAGGTAAACCACATTAAGCTATTTAGTTATGAAGTGCAGATTGTAAATATGAAACAACAGGGAAAGAATAAAATGTAAAAACTGAAATGAGCAGAAGTAGGTGATAAATATTGGCTTTGCTACTAATCAGGTAGTGTAAGTTCTGCACTGCCTGGTTCACAGAATATTTTTCTCTCTGTATAATAAAGCACATTTTGTTGTGTTGGATGTCTGTCTAAAATGCCAAACAAACTGTCTTTCAGAAAAATTATAAGGCACTGTTGCATTTCAATGTGTACTGGAAATCTGACAGGAATAATAAAAAATCCCAAAGACAGGGAACTCAGCTAGGTCTTAAAAGTATGCAGTGGGAATTGGAGTGCTAACAAGATTTCAGCTGCCCTCTGTATATAACCTCTTTTAAGCCTGAACCTGAGCCCTTTATTAATACTTTTTACAATCCACTTAGAGAAAAAAGTAAAATATCTAATAAGAGACATTTCCAATTGTTTGGGTGTTAAAACCAAGATTAAAATAAGAATATGTCTTGCCTAGGAAAATAAGGCATCAGCAAAAGAAGGAATTAAGATGTTATGGTCTGATACTTAAGAAGATAAATAGTAGGAAGAAATGCACCTGTAAGGGGAGATCATTTAAATGTCCATCTGTAGTTGTCTGCACCTGTCCTGTCCCAAATGTCCTGCTCCCAGCCTTGCTGAAAATGTTCAGTTTTTCCTTGAAATCTAAATTCTCATGATAAAGGAGAAAGATGAACTGTATAATTATATATATATATATTATAATAAGCCATATTTTTTTATTTATAAAAAACTTAATGGATTTTTTTCAGACAGTAAAAGATCAATATATAACATTTTTCTGAACAAGTCCCAGTCACAGAAGGCTGTGTTATAGTTTCTGCCCAAGAGACAGCATCAGAGACTATCTAAATTTGCCAACACAGGGAAAGGACAGGGTAAACAAAAGTTTAATGGAAGCAACTGTTCATTCAGACCATGGATATACTAATTCGGGGGAGGTCAAAATTTGACTTCTGCCTCTATGGGCAGTATCTTTTTAATACCCAGCTGCAAGCATCTTTTCAGCACTAAAATTATTTTTAATGCAATGTTTCCTACCCTGGATGAAAATAGTTTTTATAATCTAAAGTGGGACTTGAGCCCAGTATCCCAATATATAAAGCCATTACATTAACCAGCTGAGATGCTCCGTCATAAAAAGATAACTACCTTTACATAAATAACTCCTGACTGTGCAAGCAGGGCTCATCTTTGAAGGTGAGAGAGAACATTGGAGTTTATTATATTATACAAATGATAAAAATGATATTTATAGACCTGACTACAATGACCCTAGTGATGAGCACTGAGAGATTTACACTTTAAGAGGGGGGAAAAACTTTTTAAGAACTGACATCATCATCAAACAATTTGTGTTTCTCGGTGAATCCACAAGCTGAGCGTGGTGTTTTAATGACTAGAAATCATGAATATTAAACTGGAGAAAAGTTGACAGTATTTAAATGAGCATCATTAAGAGACACATAAATTAACAGGATTTTTAGTTCTTGTGGAACCGCCGTTTCAATGTTAATTAAACAACTGGAGTGCTCTTGTGCATTCCCAGCAAACTGTCCCTAATGTGTTCTGCTGAATATCATTATGGGTGGCTGCCTTGCTGTTTAATTATTTTCAAGCTGATTTTTTTTCCCCATTGCTGCAGTGGTTTTATGCTTGTCTTGCATTCAGAAGGCGATGGGGCTTAATCCCAAAGGAGTCTGTCAGTTTGATCTACATGTGGTGCTTATACTGAAATACCCATTTTTGTAACTAATAAAACATGCACATATAGTGTTGCTGCCTAACCCTGCTGAAAAAGCCTCACTATTGACTGCATTATCTTTGTACGTAACAACCATTTGATGACTTACTGGGATTTTAGCAGTAGTTCTCTATCACAGTGGTAATCATTATTTATTCCATTCTGCACACGCAGGTGGTAAAGAATATGAATTTAGATATAGAGAAGGGAAGCAAAATAAGCATGAGATCTAGTTATTTTCTAAATATGAAGAGAAATGCTACACAGAGCACTGTGTGCTGTATCTGTTTAGCAAATTCACTCTTCAGCTGTTCCTTTACTGCCCTTTGCATTATGTATGTGTACATCAGGAATTAAAGCAGGGTTTCTTTTCAGTCTTGGACATTCACCTACCCCTCTTGCTACCAGATCTTTAGGGAGAACAGTCTCTGATTCTCCTTCAGTAGACCTTGCCTTGCCAGTCTCCTGTAGCTGGCTCTGCATCCTTCCCTTCCCATGGCAGCCAGCACTGTGCCTGCCTCGCAGGAGTCCCCACGCCGTGTTTAAAGGAGACATTCCCTTGGATTTTCACAGGTATCCAGACTCCCTGTGGGGCTGCTGCTCATCCAGAGGCTGGTCACAAGGCTGTACGGACTCCTGGGAGCTGAGGCCACCTCTGCTGCTAAGGTGTGTGTTTGTCCACGTTACCTCTTCTCTTGCAGGGTGGTTGCTCAACCTGTCTGTTCTCTCCAAACCCAGCACATACAGGTAAACACCCCAGCTGATCTTACCAGGGACATTGCAGTGTGCACCCAAATCCTGATGCTAAAGCAGTGCCAGGGGTTTAGGTAGGCTCCACATAAAGGGGCCATTGAGGATTGCTCCAGCCTACACAGTGAAGGGGATGTGGCTGTTTCCTGCCCAGGCAGAACAGAGCAGACTCTAAATATTGAATGAATGTGTATTATCTCATATGCTACTGCCCTGCTTCCTTCCCTGCTACCCTGCAGCATCATCAGCACCAGAGGACACTGCCTTCAAGTTGTGCCTATTTATTACTGAAAGCCACCGAATCCAAATCTTTCCTTGGAGGCTGTGGATGTATTCCTGCACCATTTATTCCTGACTGACCAACAGCCTGGCCTGCAGAATAAAAACTTGGATGGCAACATGACAAATTGCTGGGTAGCCAACCTGAGTATCACAAAAGGTCTTTTTAAATTTGTGAGTTCAGGGAGGGGAAAAAAAAAAATCCTAGTTTTCTGTCTGGAAAAAGTCAACCTCGATGTTTGGTGGTGCTACTCTAGTATTACTCTGTGACTAACTAAGGCCAAGGAGTGCAAGTGTTAAAAAAGTTTTACCATCCTACACAGTTGGAATGCCTATAACACCCCTCTTACTGTTAGTGACAGCAGCTCTCTCCATGGAGTTCAGAAAGCTATAGAGATAACATAGTTAGTGTTACTGTGTTGAAGTTATGAGAAATAAAGTAGATGGAAATTGAAATTCTGACAGGTTCCTCAGATTTAGGATTATCCTTCACTCTGAAAAAATGTTTTAAATCCAATTTTCTGAGAAATATGACTGAACATTTGTTGATGGGGAAAAGTAGTTTGCATCCAGGCCTCAATTTAATTAACTAAAAGTTGTTTCTGAATGTTTTTCCATCCTACCTACTTACTCACAGTTGCCTGTATTAATAGAAACAGTTGATAGATGTCTTTAGGGGAACTTCCTATCTAATTAGTAGATTTTTTCATACTGCATCTTGCCAATAAAAACAAAATTAAAATAACTAAACAAAGCTAATTATGTGGTGCTTTGAAATACCTGTCACATAGTTGGATATATATTTTCTGCTTCCCTTACTGTACATTACAGCAGTTAATAGGTATTTATACATCATGCATTTCACTTTTTGCTGGAATGCTGTTGTGATGTGTTTGTTCAGAAGGTGATACCCAGGTCCTTTATGAACTGTTCCTGACTGGAACAACAAGAAATTACGTAGTTGTTGTTCACAGAGTAAGCAATTGTGTGATGCAAGGAAGTTCTTGGCTTTATTTGTTTAGACCTTTATCCTCAGAGATCCTCTCTCTTCCCCAAATCTCAAAACAGTTGATGACTAGAGATGTGAGTATTGAATGTAGGTCTGAAACAGCATAGAGGTCAGGGTGTCTGCATGTGAGATCTAACCTGGGTTACATTTGGTGAATGATTCAGCCTTACTTTGGTTTGAGACACTGAGAAATGGTGCTCTTCACGTGTTATCTCTTAAAAAATGTAAAGTAGTCCTTGATTTGGGACTTCAGCACAGATTTAATAAAAGGTATTTCCTATATTCTCTCAAAATTTAAGACAAGGTGATATTGTTTCAATTTGGCTCAAGTTAATAACAGAGTTTATCTGGAGGTAGACTTCAGTGAGTCACCTGCTTAATGAACCTGTACTAACTTTGACCATTCACTTAGGATTTCCTGACCACAGGGAGGTGATCCGAGGCAGAAGTGTGCGTGGATGGATCCTATATAGCATTGGGGAATAGAAAGCTAAATGAATCCATACTGGATATAGCTGCTAGAGCAGGTAATTAAATTTAAGCAATTTGCATTGTTTCAGATTACATACCACAGGAAGCTGGCAGAAGCATAGTGCTGTGTTTTACTATTTTAAAATCCTTGTCTAAGGAGCGGTGGGTGTGTTAATTCCTAGGGCTGTTTACACCAGTGGGAAGCTGTAAATGCCAGCAGCAAATGCAGACAGCTACAAGGTGCTGCCAGTGCAAAGCCAAGCACAACTGTACTGTACAGAACTGTACTGCTACAGGTTTCAGGAAGGAGAGTGCAAACCTACCAGAAACCAAAAGTCCCACCAGGTCAGCCAGACAGCAAAACCCAAAACAATTTAG
>JAWWES010000006.1:6659175-6768188 GCA_035583135.1 Lophotriccus pileatus
AGGAAGGAGAGTGCAAACCTACCAGAAACCAAAAGTCCCACCAGGTCAGCCAGACAGCAAAACCCAAAACAATTTAGCAATCAAAGTAGGAGGCAGGCAAACCCATGACAATTATGAAAGCAACTGTGTCATCTTATTCTTTAACTTCCCCAGTAAGTACTACAGAGCACAAACTGTTATTCCAACTCAAGGCTGTGTAAAAGGCAGATATTTGATTTTGCTGGGCCCTTAGCATAGGATCAAGTACTGCTGTTTCATTACACAGTGTTTTACAGTGATTGTTGGAGTTTTTCTGTGTCATTTAAGTGCTGCAAATTATGACCATTGTCTTGTCAAGAAGGCATTATACAGGTGAATGGCTTTGTAAAAGTCACAGTGACAAAACCACATAAAAGCTCCTGTTTCCTTATTTTGGATTTTTGTCTTTGCTGTCCTTGAAACTTCAATTTACCACCTGCATATGAAGATGGTTCTGAAGAAGCCTGCAGGATTTCCAGTAGAATCCCATTTCCTAATTCTTGCATCTGCGAAGCCAAGCCCAGGTACTTTTCTATTACTTTTCCTTCAGCCAGTGATATTTTTGCTATCTGTAATCTTTAGACATTAAAAAGTATTGGATGCATTTTAAATATGTTTTCTCTGTAGATGGGAAGACTATTGAGCTTTCTGGCTCTAGGACTAAAAGAAAGGTGTAATGAGTCCTGTGTTCAAACCTGAGCACTATTACATGTAGTTCAGTGGATAAGTGCAGTAGATTAATCCTCTGAGTAGCTTTTAAGACTGGCCTAGTTGCTTGAACCAGCTGGTGATACAAGTTTTGGTTACTGAACAGGGGAAATCTGGGCTAGATTATCAGTCCCACAGTGTATGTGTTCATTTATATCTGTGTAAATTCTGTACTGCGTTCTTTATTTTAAACTCTCCATAGAGCTGCTAGGGATGTAACAAGATGATGGAAGCCTGGCCTAAACTCACCATCTCTTTTTTTATGGCCTTCCCCAGCGGAATTTAACAAGGTAATAAAACTGGGTTTTGGCATCATTGCTCTTCTGAAAGGATCTGAGCAGAGAACCCCAGGCAAACCTGTCCCTGGCCATCCCCAGTTGCAGCTCTGTGCAGTTTATGATGCACAGGCACAAGCCATGCACTCTTACTGCCGCTGGTGCACTGGGCAAGCCAGGCCAAGTTTTCTCAGTGTGCAGAAGGGAAGAAGGTTGCAATTCCATTACTGAGAAAGTAATTGAAAGCCTATAGTACAGTGTGACAGAAAGCAGGTAATGCACAAAAGAGAATAGCCAGCAAGCAATATGAGGGCTTAAAGACAGCCTAAGGAATAGGGAATGTTGTAGGGACAGGACACCAGGCAAGAGCTGGACCCTTGCTTTACTGCCTGGTTTTGCTGATCTTTACTTCTGGACATGAAAATCCTGGAACTAAATGCAAGCTCAACTAGACAAACCTAAACTAAAATCAAACCTGTTTGAGGCCTTTGCCTTTGGTACCTCACCTCTGAACTTGCACTGACGTGTCAATGACCTTACTCAACAAGCCTGTGCACTTCTGCCTGGAGCCTCACAACTGTGCCCAAGTCCCCAGAGGAGTTGGCACCTTTGAGGCAGCGTCAGGTGCCTGGTCCTGCTGGGCACTGAACATCCAGGAGAGCCCCAGTTATTTACAGGTTTGTAACTACAGTGTTTGAGACAGAAGCTCCTGAGCAGGAGTGTGCAGCCAGCTCTCTGGCAATTGAAATTCAGGGTTTGAAGCAGCAGTAATTTGATACTCAGCTTCTTTGACTTAGAGCTGCTCCAGCACACACATCAGAGCTGTACACACAAAATCAGATATAAAACAACTTTTCAAAAATCTTTCTTTGTTCAGAGCTTTTTATGTTTATTTTCCCTGTGTACAATGACGATTTTGGTTAAAATAACATTGCGTCATTTGGCTCAGGTTACTAGATAATTGGGGAGTCTTTAAAGCAGATTTTCAAGTTGAGAGTAATGGAGACAATTTATAGTAGAACAGATGGTTGGCCTTCATTTGCCTGTTGACAGGTAGCGTGTTGTCAGCACTTCAGGTTGTTATCATACAGAGAACAGCAGTTCAGAATCTTAATTGGGACCCAAAAGGATATACTCTACAGCTTTTTCTGGGCACTTACAGGCACAGGAAGAAGTACAAAAGAAAACAGGGGGGAGGAAAGAAAGCTGATCTATACATGTGATTCGAATGCAAAAATTTCAGGTTTGTCTGCAGTGATTTCAGCATATTAATCATCTGGTGAGAAGCAGGCAAAAATTGGGAGGCTGAAAAAGGTCAAAAGAGTATTGCTCCTCACGCACAAGGCATTGCCAGGGAGTGCACATCCTCACACAAGTGTTTCCTGTTGTAGCAACAACAAGCAGTTCGTTAAAGCAGGCAGAACACACTGTGTGAGCAGCTATGCAGAGCACCTGGCAGAAACCTGTGAAAATGGAGAGATTTCTGACTGAAATTTTTTTCCACTGTAATTCAGATGTTCGCTATACTGAGCAGGAAGCAGCTGAAATCACATCCTCTGAGGCAGCAAAATTGTGATTACATATAAAGTACTTGTCCTAGCTGGAAGAATGTGCAACAAAATCTGCAACATTTTTCAAATAGCAAGGTTTGCGTAAGTATTACTTAATCAACCTCTGGCTTTGTTATCCTCATATTTTATTTTATTATATTTAATTACTTTATTTTATTTGATGTGCTAAACTCCTCCTGGGAGTCTGTCTTTTCAAAAAGTCGATGTTTCCAAAAGGTTTGAAGAAGAAATGCTGTTTGGATAATGGCTGGGAAACTAAAGTAGGTGCTGGCAGCAAGAAAGCTGGCAGTGTGGTCTGTCAGGGACAAATTCCTCTCATACATGCTGCTTAGAGAGATTCCCCTGAAATAATGCCATTATCCCCAAGAATATTGTCAACCTTTGCTCTTCAAATATTCTTTATCTCACACATCCAGTTATGAACTCCTTTCACAACTCATTATTATTATTATTGAGGGCTAACACTGTGCTTGGCCCGAGCCAGTAATACGTAAATCCTGCTCAAAGGGCTAACAAGCTGTGGTGGACTGCTTTCTTGCAGAAATGAAATCAAAGTCTAGAAGCAGGTCACATCCCAGCTGTGATATTTTCCCAAGGAAAGCAGCTCCGTTAAGCCTGCAGCCAAAGTGTGATCTCCATCTGAGAGGCACATGACGCTCTATTATTTAGGAGCAGAGTATTTAAAGAAAAACCTAAAATCGATCTCTAGCAGCTGCCTTTCCTTTAAATCTTGAAACAAAAGAAAAAAAGGAAAGAAAGCAAACACTCTTTTCAGGAGTAATGAGACATCCGAGGAGATGCCGTTTTAAAGCTGTTTGAGATTCCACACAGCAGTGCAACAACCACCTATTGCCGCAGAAATTTCAGGAACATGTGGGAGACGCACGCAGGCTGGATTAGAAACACAACATCCTCTAGGAAGCTTCATTTTCTTTCTCTTTTTTTTCAGCAAGCCACAAATGCTACTTTCATCCTCAAAAAGAAAAGAGGGAGAGAACTTTACATAGTCTGGGAAGTGTAAGGAATTCCCCCCACTGTACCTTGCCTTGCTGATAACCAGCTGAGCTCAGCCTTCAGCACACGCCGCTGCCTCAGCTGGGCACCACGGCTGGACTTGGGGCATATTCGTTCTACAGTAAGGGTTGGACACTCACTATTTCACCCTTTTAAAGATTATTTTGGCCAAATCATGATTAAAAGGCTATTTTTAGCTGGTTTCTGCAGACAAAATGTCAGAGGATTCGTTTCTGAGTCAGAGATAGAGCTTCTGTTCGGAGTGTTTCTGGAGCATTTCTGCGTCCCTGCAATGTTACAATGTGGAGTTACTGAGTTTATTGCTCTGTGCTGGTAATTAAGTCGGTGCTAAATACCAGAGTGAGAGCCATACCATCCATGCATGGCATCAGTGGCACCCAGCTTTGGGCAGAAAGCCCTGCTGAAGGCTGGGCTTACCTTGGTGTTTTGAAAGATTGGAACCAAAGCTGGGCTTTGATGCCCAGTACAGGTATAATACAGGTAACAATGCTAACAACTGCTCTGCTTCTCCCCACTGCTGCATTCGTGTGTGCACCTGCAAGGTCATGAACAGGATAAAAGCACCATTTATTTACTCTCTGTGCTCATGCAGATCTTGGAGACCTTGCTGACCCTGAACTACAGGAATTAGCTGAGCTCAGGTGATACAAACACATTCTCACCAGGAAGGAAATGAAGGCCTGACCAAGTCTGTGAAAAATTGGGTTGAGGCGAATTTCAAAAGTGCTGTTGATTTTAAGGCCTTTATTGGCCTCTGTGCCATGAGTGCTCTCATTGGGTGTGCCTGATACTATTAACCTCCTACACAGTCCTCCCCATCTGACAGAAAACTGCCTACCTTGCAATCTTTGCCAAAAACCTGTTTAATCTCAGGCAGCTCTAACAACTATGTGCACAATGTGATGAGGTGAACAGCTGTAGAAGTGAGAGATATGGGAAATAGACTAATTTCTCTTTTATGACCAAGAATCAGATGAAGGATCTGTGCTAATGCTAAACATAGTTATCCTAAACCTCTGTCTGCTTTGGCTGCTCTTAAGCAATTATTCTCTATCAGATGTTTTATCCTTTAAATTAATCTGCCTTAGCTGCAGAGGTATGAACAGATGCTTGAAGACTACCTTGCTGAGAGGGCTGAAAATACAGAGATGGGGATATTTGACAGATATTTCACTTTTAGCTTGCCAAGAGTGTACCATATTCATTTGCAGCTGAACCTTAGGGAGAACATGGAGCTCACAAGTCTTTATGAGGGGTGGGATCACAATACCCTGTCTGTAACCTGCCAACCCCTCCCAGCCGGTGCACAAGGGCCCCTGGGCTCCCAGCTTCCTTGGGGAGCAACTGAGGGCATCTGCCAGGGGTGTGTGTGGTCAGAAAGCAAAAGACAATGCTTCCTATGTCCTTGTTTCCCATCCTACACTCCAGGAGAGTCAGGTACCTTGTGCCCTCAATTATCCCCAATTAATAATTAAGCCTTTTTTTAGTTTCTTTCTTTTTTTTTTTTCTTTTATGAGCTTTCTCTTTCCCTCCCATTTTCTTTCCTTACTGTAACATTTTCTTGTAATACTGGAAAGCATTTCTTCATTGTTTGGACTAATTTCCAAACAGATTAAAAACTGTTGTAGCAGTCAAGCTTCAGTTCCTTCGTTTATTAGATTCAGAAGACAGCAAATTCCTTAAAACACAGATATAAACAATTATGGTAATGCATTCTGATTTTATAATTAGTTTTCATCACAGGAAACATATAAGTTTGGGCTTCAGATTTTTTAGTACACTCCTCTCCTCCCATCTTTGACTTTGAAGTTCATGCATTTCTGTTCTCAGCTTTACTCCCAGTAAATGGTGAGCCATGTAGTAAGGGACAGAAACTTAACTCTCAGAGACACCAAAATATAAGAGAGAAGGTCACAAAAGAACATGGAGCTGCTGGAGTGAGCCCAGAGGAGCCAACAGAGATCATCAAAAGGGCTTGAGCACCTCTCCTATGGAGACAAGCTGAGAGAGTTGGGGAATTTCAGCCTGGGCAAGCAAAGGCTTCAGGGGAGCTCTTAGAGCACCTTCCAGTGCCTAAATCGGGCAAAAGAGAGCTAGAGAGGGACTTTGGACAAGGCCATGGAGCGTCAGGACAAGTAGGAATAGCTTTAAATTGAAAGATGGCAAACTTAAACTAAATCTGTGAGGTTAGTGAGGCACTGCAACAGGTTGCCCAGAGAAACTGTGGCTGCCCCATCCCTGGAAGTGCTCAAGGCCAGGTTGGATGGGGCTTTGAGCAACCTGGTCTAGTGAAAGGTGTCCCTCCCTGTGGCAGGGGGTTAGAATGAGATGATCTGTAAGGTCCCTTCTAATCCAGACCATTCTGTGATTCTGTGGTATTTTGAAATTATTTTTGTGGGCACAGAATTGAGCTGTTGGAGCTTTGCTGAAAGCTGAACTTGGACCCTTGTTGTTATTACATACAACAAGAGCTTCTTAATTTTTTTTTTTAATTACTTTTGTCTTGCATATCCAGAAGGATAGGAAATGAGTTTTATTAATACATTGAGGGTGTAATGATCATTAAAGAATAAAGAAAGGATTATAGTATTCTGGTGCAGTCCTCCCACATGGAACCCTGAAACCTAATTGTAGCCCTTGAGGGTTTGAGCATTGCCCTGCTTAATGATAATTTGTGTCACTGCTCCAAAAAAAGAAGTGGCTGTTAGGGCAGGAAAAAAAGCTCTGATGAACAATGGGAGAGATTAAATTAGCATGAATGGGCAGAAGCCCCATATGTGATCGCAGGATCCATTAAGAGAGGTATTTCCAGGAGAAAGAGGGAAGTATTAGGACCATTGTACCAAACACTGGTGAGTTTCGAACAGTCTCATCTGTATAATTCTCATCACTTCCCTTCAAGGAAAACAAAGTCAAGCTGAAACAGGTGCTGGAAAGGCCAGCGGGGTGACAAGGGGGAACTGGAGAGCTCGCCTGACAAGTGGGGATGTATCTATTCTGTGTATTGAAGTACAGCAAAGAAAGCCTTGAGCTAGCACCTGCCCAGGATTGTGCATCCAGATGGTGCACTCAAATCTGGAAACAGCAGCCTCTGAGTAGCCCTGAGCCTCGACTGCAGTGCAGCAGTACTTCTTTGCTCAGGTGGAACGATGTGCTGAAGCACCTTTATAGCTTTCTGGAACTTGAGCTGGCTCCCATGGAGTCCAGCTCGCACAGCTCTTCTCCCTGGGTTATAAGACATCCTAAAAGCTTGCTGATCCTACCCAAGTCAAGACCAGAGGATATAATTTCTCTCTTTATGAGGACACACACTGAATTATGTGCATCCATGCAAAGGGTGAGCAAAGAAGGAAGAGAAGAAGTGGTTAAACCCGGGTCAACATGCACTTCAACTGGTCATGAAAACAGTAGGAGCTGCAACAGGCAGAGGAGCAGTTCTGCAGTAGCTTTGCATTAGTATTGAATCTGGCTCTTAGGAGATGTTTGTTGCCTTCACTAGCAAGTTAAAGGATACCACAGTGTTGCCAACTACAGCTGTTCAGCCACTTCTGGGTGGGAACTCTGAGGTGGCAACTTCTGGAAAGCCTGGACATGGGAAGCAAAGAATTGCCTAAAACTACCATGTGTTTTGGAGACCAAGTTCCAATACCAGGTCCTGTGGTTCAGAAGTTGCTTCAAAGTCTGTATATGGCATAGAAGTACAGTGTGAAATTCTAAAACTTTGTTGAACTTACCCAGTGCATAATGTTGGTGTCTAGTGATGACCTGAGATCTGCACTAGAGCACTGGTTCAATATGAACCAAATGTCTTCCTTATGAATATGAACTGAACTCTGACCTCCCAAGTTCTCACTGGTCCTGCCTCTGACCTTGATTCATTTGTGATGGGCCTAAATAAAAGTCCTACCAGCACAGAACGTGACTGCTCCTTATCTGTGGCAGGAGACAGTCCTGCACAAAAGGCTGTTTGTATAACTTTGCACAGATCTGAAGCTCAGCTGGTGTGAATATTTCTGAATATGTAGGGCAAGGCTTACAAAATGAGTCCCCACTGTGCTGTTGTACCTGGGGCACTGGTGGGGCTGTGGGGTAGGACCCATCTGAGAGCAGCAAATGGGTGTGATGAATCTCTGCTGTGTGGGCTTAAGCACCGCACCAAAGGCAGAATATATTTGTTTATTTCACTCTTCAAGGCAATTTGTACTGACTAGAAGAGACAGAGACCGTGGAGGTTAAATATTCAGGGTGGGGATTTAGCTGTATGGATCCTATTCAGGTTAATGGAAGTTGTACCATTGAGTCCCTTCGCGTCACTCAGTGAATAGTCAGTAACCCTTGTACCGTGAGCCTTAACAAGAGTTTAGTCATAAGCAGCAGCAGCAGCACAAGAAATAAAACTCATTTGACGAGCTAAATAAAACCCTTAATTTAAGAACAACAAGTTTTGTCGTAGTTGCTGTTATATTCAGAAGCTCAGAAAAACAAAGTTAAAGAAGAAATTTGGATTTTGTAAGGAGCAATTTCTATTTTCTTATCAGAGATCCTTTTCAAAGGCTTATGATGCAACAGTTTTCAGTATTATCCCCACGAAGATGTCATCAAATTCCCGTTCTGTCCTGTTTCCTCCTGAGAAATTTGAGGCACCTTATCTCCACTGAGAGCTAAGCATGTTGAGCCCTTGGCACAGACTGGGCTGTAGTGGAAGTGCAGTCAGGATACAACTTTAACCTTGGGTGTAGCAGTCCCGGGTCTTTGACCTGAGATGCTCTTTCTGTAATATCCAGGGGCAGTATTCCAACACGTGAAGCATTGCACTCTGGATTGCTGGATTTCTTTCTGGTGGACCATAATAGAGAACAGGAGGGGAGGGGAAAACTGCCTTTTATGCAATAAATCGTATCTCACTGGGGTGTAGGGAAGTTGCAGACACCCTCGACTGGGCAAATTTGAATCCTCCAAATTTGGAGGATCCCCCAGGAGTGCCTGTCATTCTCCTGAAAATGTTTCACAGGATAAGATCTTTGCCTCTTCAGAAGCGGCTTTTGAAGTCACTTTTTGCAAAAACTCTCCACCTATAGGAAGATAAGGGTTAAAAAGCCTTTCTACCTCTAGGAGAAAACAGTAGATTATCAGCTTTATCCTCCTCACTAACATCCAGGTAGAGGTCAGCTGAACCTTTATGGGACTCAGGACTCATTTTCTCTAATATGACCATATGTTTGGTGATGGATTCAAAGAAAATTGCCCAGTACTTGCAGGGTTAAATCACTAATAATGATGTTAGTAGTGATCTGGCTGGCAAAGTATAATTCCCTTGAGATCACTCTCCAAGAAAGGCAGCAGTGTGCTGTGGTGCTTTTGGAGCAGAAAGCATTATACCCCTGTTTCCATGTGGATTAGGCGACCACTTTCACATCTAACCCTTTTTTGACACTTGAAGTTCATATGGCTTATCCGTGAGGTGATAAGAGGGTGACATTCACTGTTGTCTGACCATCCTTTGTCTTTATTTGTCTTCATTACCAGTTTTTGGTAACCTTGGAGGAAGAACTTACAGGAACTATCAGCCCAGATGACAAATTTGCAAGCAGGCCAGGGTGAGAGCTGGAGAATCTGATCTGAGGTGAGTCTCTGCTCCTCTTGAGTAATGCACCTTCGCAGGCTCCACTCTTCAGGATGATGTGATGTAGCAAAAAAGGTGTGAAACAGGGAATTCCAGGCCCAGGTAATTCAGCTCACGTTTATAAGGAGGTTTTGCTTGTTGATTAGGTAATCCTTCTCTAGGAAATGCACGGCACCAACTGCTTTTCATGCTAGATTAGTGCTCCTGTGGTCAATTTGCTTTTACTAATGTCAGGGCCCCACGGAGCAGGTTCATCTGTCGCATAGCAACTGCTTCAGCAGCAGTGGAGGTAGCCATGCATAAAAGATTACACATGATGGCAGGGCACAAGTGTGAAGATTTTCAAAATTAGATACAATCTCAGCATGAATATGAACTGCAGAATTGACATGGAAGGATTTTTTTCAACTCATCAAGTTTCCGTATTTATCAGAAAAAGTGATTTAACAGCAGTGCATGTAAAATGAAGGAAATGCAGAGGGCAGTAATTTAGAAAAAGCAGCAAACAAGCCAGTGTCTGTACACAAATAAATGTAAACAGAAAGCCCCACACACTTTCTGCCAACTGTGAGGCCACCTTCAGTTTCATGCTACAGATGCCCTCAGGAGAGGAGACGATCTACAGTATTTTATGTACATTTCAAAAGGTCACACCAGAATGTCCCACAATCACTGGTAGGAGCAGGTGACAGAGCTTATGTGGCTTCACTTGCGGTGGACCTCAGCAACCCGTGGAGCTCCCACACCCTGCCCCAGGACTCTGCCTCTTACCCTACATTTCTCAGAGGAGCAGGGACATTTTCAGCTTTTACTGTTTGCTGTAGATCTGGCTTTTGCTTTGTCGCACAGATGAGCGTTCTTGGACATTTCTTTTCAAACTGCATTCAATCTTCTCTCTTAAAAGATGGACAGAGGGAGGGAGAGATTGATCGATTAGTTATTTTAAAAGCGGTGTGTCAAAGACTGTGTTTTGTTGCTAAATGAGGCTTTTCTTCTCTGTCTCTAAAATAGAGCAAAAGTGAGGATTTGAAGATCTTTGTATTTGAAGTGCCCTGCTAATTTGACAGGCTACTTTTGCAGGGCAGGTTTGTTTTTGTTTTGTACTTTTCTTTATTCCCTCTTACAGGGAGGACAAAAGACTTGGCTCACGCTGCAGAGTGCTGTGGCTGATCCTTTTGTATGCAAGGCTAGCAGACTTGCCTGAAACAGGAACCTTGGAGGTAAATCAGGCTAATGAAGCAGCTCAGAGAGGCGATGTGCATTATTGTGTATCCCACAATGATTTTAAAGTCAACACACATACAATATCGAGTATTTTGTAGCCTAAGTTACCTGTAGGAGATCCAAGAGAAAGCTGTTCATCTGGTTTCCTCCATGCTTTCACTTTAACTGACAGCAATTAACTCTCTCTCTTTTTTGTTTTTGTTTGTTTTTTTTTTTTTTTTTTCCATAGCAAGAAATGTAGGAACCATTTTATTCTCTGGATAAATTTTATCTAGGCAAGAAATTGTATTATGACACTTGCTATCCATGACACTAAAATGCTTTTATTAGGACAATTACAGCTCTTTTTACTCTAGGCTGAAAGAGAAAGTGAAGAGCTGGCTTTGCTAGAGAGAAAGCAGTTTGTTAGGAATGGCCTTTTGCTGCAAAGAGATCAGGGTCTTCTGGATTAATCTTCGGATTATATAGATTTTCCAAGGATAAGACAGCTAAGTCATCCTCCGTCTCTAAGGAAGACAGCATTGTAGCTGCTTTGGCTAATCTAAGACAACAGCTTTTCCCTTAGAGGGTGTCAGTAATCCAAAAGATTGGTAGATAAAATAATTGAAGTTCTCAGGGGTTAAGTTTAGAGACTGCAGCCATTTTTGCAAGAGCAGCAGCTTATTAAACTGACAAAGCCACACTTCAGTACCCACTGGCCCTTCCTTAGCTGCCATCACAGTGTTATTTCCTGAGCACGTGTTTGGGGCATTCTGAGTGGAAGGGAAAGTGGGAGAAAAAGGTCAAGGCCTTGTAACAGCCAAAATTCTTCCTTGCTGTTGTAAGATTGATAATACTGTACAGTTCATCTGTGTTTACTCACTTGAGATATCAAAGCATAATCTAGGCTGTAATGATGAGGATTATCCTAGTCTACCCAACAAAAATACCGTCCCTTTTTTGTAAGTGGGAAACTGAGGCACAGTGTTTAGTTGGCACACTTCCCATCGTGCTGTAGGTTAATGGCACAGGAGGGAGGAGCATCCCCAAACCTCGCTTTCCATTTTATACTTTAACCAGTCACAGCACGTTCTCTTGGACCCAGCCCAGGACCTGTAAGACCCACAGCTGTTGTCCCATCATGTGCAAGGTGATGTTGTAGATATGAATAAGTGAGCTCATGCCCACAGCCTGACACACAACACGAAGCACACTCAGCCCGTGGACCCAAGGGCCCTCCATCCCTCCCTGCACCACTGGAATGAGCATGCACAACCTTATAAGTCACAGCAGCATTTCATGTGGTATCTCTGGTATTGACCTTCCCCATGCCTGCTCCTCCAGGGAGCAATTGGGCTGGGGAACAGAAAACTAGTGCTAAATCAACACCTTGTTCACATTTGTCCTGTGAAAGAGGAAAGAGAGAGAGACTCTCCCACCCAACACTGAGTCTTTTTGTTTTGGAAGAAAGAGCCCCATCACTAGGCTCCTCTCTTTGCAGATACCTAACATATTCAGAGTTTCACTTTGATAAGATATATAAAATAATTTTCAGCCTCTCCTTACATGATATTGCCAAGGGTTCATTTTCTATCTTGCACTTGGACTGCCAGTTTTTTAAGACCAACCCTAGTTTTACTCAGAGCACAGTTGGCAGCCACTATTTTTTCAAGCAGTCAAGTCCTTCCCTGTCAGAGTGTGAGCAGAAACATGTTGCCATTTTTCTATTAAAAGGAGACAAATCATCATCCTTCTTGTCTGACAGGAAGGCGAAAGTAAGGATAGGAGTTGTGTCTTTCTGTCTAGATGTATTTAAGTTCATAATAATTATGTTTCCACAACAAAACCCAAGTGCTTCTTAAATGTATGTACATTGTACAAACACACACATATGTGCAATAATAGTACTTGCAATATGGATGGTTTCTTCCATTCCTCTTTCAATTGTCCTTTATTCTCTTCTAAAAACACACAGATGAAAGATGAAAAATAGGAACAGCCCAATTTGACTCACATGGATTTGCATTGTTCAATCCTCTAAGAACAATCAGTGCCAGCTCCTGCAGGCAAAGGTGCAGTTATGGGACAACTGTGGCCAGTCATCCTACAATCCTGATAGGTGAAGGTTGGTGCAGACTCTGAAGCAAAGTGCTCCAAAACCATCGAAAAGAGAAAAAAATTACCTTGTATATACTGCCTATTTGCTGCAGTGCAACTTTGGAGTCTGGGTGAGGTGGTGCTACCTGGAAGCAAAATTATCAAGTTAATGTTTCTGGATTTGCAACTGTTCAGTCTCATTGTGTTTCCCTTGTACTTCTGGAAGGACAAACACAATAACAAAGAACTGAGCAGGGCTGTTAAACTGCTTTTTTGACTTTTATCTTAACCTCTCAATCTTTTTTTAATGTAAATAGTCCCAATATCTGCAATTTCTCTTCGCATTCAATTTATGTTTCCACCCAGTAAAATCAAACCATTTTATGTTACCTTAAAAAAAATAAAAATCAATAGGTTGGGTATGGCTCAGACACTAATGGTAATGTTTTTTCCAGTATTTGTGACTACCCCTGTTTATCTGTGATTTTATGCTTCAGCAAAACTGTATTCAGCTTCCAAACTCTTCAGCTGAAATCTGGTGGGCTCTGACGGAATTAATTTTGATTTTATGATCTTTATCTCTTCTTAAATATTTACCAGTACACCATAATCTCTTTTCTGTCAAACACTTCGTTCCAGACATTTTTTAAATTTGCTCTATGTTCTTTTAGAGTCTGACTGTAATAACAGCGTTGCATGATGTCACTACCTTTTCCTTACAAATATTTCACATCTAAAGGTATGATCACTGAATTCTAATTGTGCTGTAACTTGTATTTTATTGCTCAGCTTCATTCATTTTTTGGAAACATAGTCCGGGAGAATTATGATCCTCTCGCATCTCACGCAGGTGGTGTATAAACCCAACAGACTCTGAAATAGAGTGAGTCCATCAGAAAGTACGGTTTTGCTGATTTATTTTTTCCAGTTATTGCTAAAGTAGTTTTAAAAGTGTAAAACTTGATCATCCTGCTTGATACATTTTTTGTTATCTTTAGATCTATTCACGTATTTATATTCTGTTTTGAACATCTACTTATACATGTAACTCTTTCTAGTTCTTTCTTCCCATGTTCCCCTTCTCCTTTTCCATCCTATTTATGTCACTGCTGTGGAAACCATCACTTCTCTACAGGTTGTTTTTTGTTTTTTTTTTTTTCTGTATTACTTCATTTTCACAATTTGCTAAAGTCTGTATTATTTTGGAAATTAATATTATCCATTTTTAGGCTTCTTAATGCAAAAAATGTAACTCCAGCATTACATATACTGTATAAAATTTGTTTCAGTACAGAAAAAATAGGCTCCACTTAATTTTTTTTATTGATAATAACATTTCCTTGCTGGAAGGAACAATCAGCCTTTCCATTTTCTCTTACTTTGTTTTTCTCATTATACCTTTTCAGATTAATAGTATTCTGCTATCACCTACTTTCACCTGAGATTCAATGTTTCCATTCCACTGTATATCCAGTCCTTTAATTAGCATTTGCTAATTAAAACCATCATATTTCACTGTTAATAGCCACTGTGTCCTCTTCCTTTCTTTGTTCAGGTACAGTTTCTTTTTCTTAGTCTGCATTGTTTAAGGACCATGTCAGGACTGTCTCAATGCAGATTCAGAGCCTTCATCCATCAGTGACAAACTGAACTGTTTGTTCATCAAAAATTTTTGCTTAACTCCCAGATTCCTGAATGACTATAAGTGAGCTTGAACTCTTTACCTCTCTTCATCATCTCTCACTTTACCCCAGGGACTTAAACCTTGTCTTCAGTGCCATCCACCTGGTCTAAAATCTGGCCCCCACTTCTCAGTAGGTTCTATTTTTCCTGTATGCTCATGGTCTCTAGACTTCGTGTCATAACTCAGAGGCATCATGGTAATGGTTGCCAAAAAGGTACCCAGCACTAAGGTTGCAGCCTGGGGAGATGTGAGGCTGCCAGTGGAGCCAGTGGAAAGATAAAGCCATCTCCAGAGAGCAATTAACTTTACCTATCTCAGGCACATGCCTTAGAACAGGCACGAAGCACTGCATTGGCAGTAGCTCTTCCTCTCTTCAGTGCCTCTCATGGGAGCTGAAGTGATCATCCTAAAATTAGTGCCTTGCCTTACCTTAGGTGGCTAAAGGTAGGGGTGATGAACCCTCAGGTTCGGAGCATGACATCCAAAGACGTGTTACTTCATAAATCAGTCCTGCTGGCAAGGAACTAACAGATCCATCTGGGAACCAGACATTTAGCCCCTCTGTAGGTATGTATAGAAGGAGGCAGCTCCATCTCCACCTGGATATGATCGGGACTGAGCAGCCTCACCACACACAAGTCTTCTGCCAGCGAGGGAGTTCCCTGCTGATGCTGTCAATGATCAAGCCTTCAGCTCCTACCAGTTACATCAGGTTGTTCCAAGGCTCTGTGTACCGACATGTCGTAGCACAAGGACTGTTCTGCAGTTTCCAAACGAAGGCATCTCATTCAGCCAACTTGTGTACCACAGTGACCTGTGAGGTCATTTATTTAATGTGTATTTAATCCTGCCTCCCTTATTTCTGGTCTGTCAAGGAATTTCTAATTCATCTTCAAGCTTAATTTTATAATAACCCATAGGTAGTTTAAATATTTCAGGCAGTTCACCTCCTAATCACCTTTCCTTGAGGCTAAATAATTCCCATTTCATCATTCTCTTAGCTACTGTGTTAGCATTCTCCAGTACATTAATCATTTTGGTTGCCCTCTGCTGTACTTTCTCCATTTTATTTACATCTGTCTTCCACTCTCGTGACCAAAATTGGACATTGTGTTCCAAATTTGGGCCACCACCACAGGGTCTTACATAGTAAAAATGTAATTTTATTGGCTTTGTTACAGATATACCTCTTTCTTAATGTATACTAGCATCTTACTAACCTTCTTCACTGCTGCTGCCTTTGGAACTGAGAGTGCCTGAGCTGGATCAGTCAAATACACCTAGGGTTTTTTCCTCTTCAGGTTAACCACTTCTTTCCCAATTCATCTGTTTTTAGTTGAATGCATCTCTGTTAATATCAACATTATTTACTGTGTATACACTACTTTTCTGTGAAGAGGAAAGACAGGACATTGCAATAGAAAGTGAGGATATTGGCACTAATCAGTGGTTTTTTTCTTGAAAACCTGGATGATTTCATTAGAATTTGTTTTTTTCTCTTCTCATTTATATTTATTGTTTCCTTTATGCCCTTCAAATTTCCATTAGTGCTATCAAGGCTATTCTATAAACAACTCCAGACTTTCAACAATCACTCCTATTTTAGTGTTATTTGTATTATTTAATAAATGCAGACAAAATTCTTAAAAGATGCAGTCTGAGGATACCAGAGTAGGGATATAGGGAATGTTGAAAATCCTAACTAAATTGCTGGTTCTGATTTTCTCAGAGCGATTTTTCCAAAAACACCACAAAAAATAGTCCATTAACAAACTAATCAACAACCCTCCTAATTCATGAGTAATTTGGACAAAATTTCTGTTCAGGTAAATAGGGATGATCCTATTTTCTGGACAAAGCCAAGACTTACTTTTTTTTTCCTCAAAGATTTTTTCATATAATCTTCCTAGGATTTCATGCACCCTTATGATTAGACAGATTTAGAATTATGAGCCTTATCATAAATCAAGGCACTTTGTTCTTAAAAATGTATAAGCACTAATCCAGAGTAAAACAAGAGAATCAAACATCATACTAGATAAATACAGAGGAGGATGGGTAGAGCATACCATTTTCTTCTAAATTTCTTATTATTTTAGTGACAGATGATTCCAGCAGTTGTCAGGTTGGGACTTAGGAAATTTGAGTTCAGTTTGAGTTCAATTGAGTTCAGTTTCAGGGCAAGTCATGTAATTTATCTTTGCCTCAGTTTCTCACTGATGACAGGTTCTCTGTAAATGCTGAGTGCACTGGATACCACGGTCATAGAGACCATATAACAAAATAAAGGGCTCAAATGACAAGCCCATTTTAATCCTGTTTTACCGGAAGGAAGGGCAATGCTTTTATGCAGCAACCAGACTGGAGTTGCTAATGACCTGAGATTTGGTCATTAGCCCTGCCTGGGTTTAAATATGCTGGAGGGAAGGACAGAGGTGATTTCTGGAGCAGCCACACATCATTAAACTAGTTTGCCTCCTGCACTTATCGGTAAAAAAAATGTGGCTTCCAGATTTCTCATGAATCCTTGTAAACAAGTGCAGCCAGAAAGTTAAAAAGAGGATTTACAAGGGCTAAAAGTGCAGGCCAGAATTCCCACATGATTTATATTGCAACTAGACATTGTTTTCAGAAAAAATATTCTGTGTCCTATGAGAACAAAACTACTGCTAAGATTTTCAGGAAAAGAAATGTGCCTTTTGACTCGAAATGTTCCATATCGTTTGGCTAATTTGGTCACTTAAAAAAATAGAAAATACGTACATGTAAAGTTTTGCACTATTCATCTAGGGTCTTCTTCTACTCCTTTCTGCTGTTCAGACTGCACATACTGCTTTTATTTCAACCAGGGTACCAACAGAGTGTCATTGGGAGCTACTTTTTTAATGCATATTTAATAGCTATAGATGTTTCATAGATGTTACAGGAGTTAGAGATGTTTAACAGTTATGGACAAATTGTTGCAATATCATGCTTAACCACATTTGAGTGGTAGAGAAAATATCTGAGGAGTCCTGAATTTCTCTCTGCCTACAGTAGTAGCCAGTATTTCAATAGCTCCAAACAAATAAAATGGATGAAACTCACTATACATCTGACCAAGCTCTGCTAATTTACCCCAAATGAGGACTTGATTCCAGTGTTTAGACTGAATACATATGATGGTATTTATTTTTGCCCAGAAGGCAATCAGAGGTAGGATTTCCAAACACAAATCGTACTGGCATAATCCATTTAGCTGGGATTTAAGGATTAAAAAAGAGAGTAGGAGAATGACTTGGATGCCCATGATGTAAATAAGATTAGATAATGAATCATTTCCTAATGCGTTGAGAAAATAAGATTAGATTGTTGGTGGTCATGTGAACAGTTTTTCACTGATGTCCAAATCCCAACCTCTGAAAATAATCCTTTGCTTGTCCTCATCTCCTACATTGTATCAGGAATGTGTCCTTAATGCTGATAATTTTAGACATCAAGTGTGAATACTGCAGTTTTGTGTGACTGTAGGGTATCAGATGACAGAGATTTGGTGGTTCACTGTTTACCACCATTTCTGTTGCTCAATTTTTGTCATTATTATGTCATTGTTATGAAGATTGGAAGCAAGCTGAGACCATGGGAAATAATGGAGCTCTGCCACCAGATTCAGTGCAGCCAGAGTTTATTTGGGAGTTTTTATGTAGCGTCTGTCCACCATGTGAGGAGCTGAACTTGACCAATTTGTTGTGTGATAATAACAAATAATCCCAGAAAACGACACTCATGTTAGCCTTCAGCTAAACCTGGAGAGCAGAAGGAACAAGTGCTTTATTCATTGAACCTCCATCTTTTATATTTTTCAGGTTTCAGCTGTCATTAAACCTTTTTTACCAAAGTAGTTTTAAATTACCACATTAATTTCAAAATCAAGCTAAGTTCCCTAGTAAGTGAACCATTTT
This sequence comes from Lophotriccus pileatus, assembly GCA_035583135.1. Classification (NCBI taxonomy): domain Eukaryota; kingdom Metazoa; phylum Chordata; class Aves; order Passeriformes; family Tyrannidae; genus Lophotriccus; species Lophotriccus pileatus. The sequence continues at coordinate 6,677,331 of JAWWES010000006.1, forward strand.
CATCAGTATCTGAAAGAATTCATTATAAAGTTGATTCACTAAGAGCTCTCAACTTACTACATCAAAAGAACACCACAATTTTCACAATTCATTATGTTCTTACAGTAGAGGCTCAAAACATTTATTGAGCTGCTGTTATTAGGGATTCATGTTAAGCATTATAAAAGTGTGGCTGATTTCTTTATTTGGTAGTAATTTCCCCCCCCAAATATACATATGGGGCCAGTATGCCATGGCAGATGCATATCCAGCTGCTGTAAATCAGTACAGCTCTATTGACCTCTGCCAAGCTACTCCAGTTCATAGAGATCTGACCTATTTAAAATCTTTATTTCTGCTTTTGCATGTTTATATGCTAGTCAATCTTCAGTGATGGGAAAGGTTGAGATGAAGGAATAGATCAATGTGAGACCAATTGTTAAAATTTTAACTGTGTTCATTTGTAGAAATAGTTACTGTGAGGTTTATGTAACAGAGCACAGTGGGGTCCATTTATGAAATGAGCTCTTATGTGCTACCACAACACAATAAAATGCTTCCTTTTCTCATCTAGCAGTGGCAGGAAATAAATGTGAAAAAATAACTGTACAGGGGAGAAGACAAACAAAGAGTTTGGACAATTGTTTACCCAAATCCTGTGGGCTGGGGTGATGCGTTTGTATCAGCCCTCTTTTGTTGATTACTTCGCATTTGTAACCGAGTTTTGATGTATTTTGACTGAACTGTACTTGGCAAACCAAAAGTATATTCTACTGAGTAAACAAGTGGAAAATGTTAGTATAGCCTTGTAGGATATATGAAATGAAGCAATTCCCTTCAAGGTGGTTGGTGTTCCCTGTCTCATTGAACCTCCTGTTAAAGTGAAAGTTAGAAAACTGGGCTCAGATCTAGTGAGTAGTTTTCGGGGAAATCTGATTTTGTGTTTGACATGGCAAAGTGACTTCACCAAAATAAGAAAATCACTGTACTGCCTGTCACCCCTCAACTCTAATAGAGCTTTACTGTCAGAGAGCAGATGGGAGATACCAGTCCCAGAGATAGCCTAGAGGCTCCTGGCTGTAAAGATATTGGTTTAGAACTCTGAATATCCCTTTTCATAGCATGTTACAGTGAGGAACTATTGCTTGTTCCAGTCTTTATTGGTAGCCTGTTCCATATGAATCATTCCTCTACTTCTGAAAACCATGGCTTAGGGGAGCTTTGTCAGAGAAGAGTTTTGGAGTTTATAATTCCTGAAGAAATTCTTCTCTTGGACATTTTCATGGAAAGAGATGTTTGGTTTCAACAACTCCAAAAGCAGATCAATATCTACAAAAGCAATAAAACACCTGAGCAGAAGAACATCAAGTGCAATTCAACAGCAATTTGCCCCTGCCAGGAGAGCCTTTGGCAACAGAAAACTTGGTGAGGAGCAGTGGATCACAGCGGTGCAATATCACACCCCCAACACTGACAGAGCAGGAACAGGGCACAGCGTAGGGTAAAAGGCCTGATTTGCAAAGAGGAACCAGGTCTGGGGCTATAAATACCTTGCCAAAAGAGGTGTTAAAACAGCAGTTAATGAATGACATAGGCTGTATGTTTTCTGTAGGGCACTCATCACTCCTGCTCTCCAGAGCAGCACTGTCAGCTGGCAAAGGGAAGGCTTGGAAGTCGAGTGCCCATGGAGACAGTGGATGGTACTTCATGTAGCAGGCCCCCGGATCACCAGCATAACTAGGAGTATGTTTTGCCTTCTAGAAGAACTACGGTCCTGATTCTCCAAATTGTCCCCAGCAGTGCAATACAACAACTACTCCTGGGTGGTAACCAGTTCCTCCTAAAATCAGGGATGTACAGGAATCTTTTAGAATCTTGTTAGAATCTTTTTCCAGTAACACTGCACTTTCAGATGGGATATCCATATGCAGGCAATGTATCAGTGTGTTGATATTCTGTGGAAGAGAAGGCTCTGGGGAATTTGCTTAAGTACTCGATGCCTCTGGGTACATCACATACCATTTGGGTGCTTTGTATATTTTGGCAGCAGGATATAAACTTATAAAAACTTTCAGCTGTGACAACAGCATTTGCCTCTTTGCCTCCATGAATAACTGAAAGGAAATGTGCCAAGGGTGTCAGAACCTGCTTTTAGAGAAAGTACCAGCAAACTTTAGGGGTGTTCAGGCTACGGAAATGAGTTGTTCTGTCACAGCACTTTCTGTGGGGAAGTCACATTGTGCAACAGGCACGTTGCTATTGTTACATTATATATTTGTGATTATCCAGAGTTAGATTAGTAGGGCTGATTTAGGAATTCACCGAAATGAGCTTGTACCTTCCACAAAGGTTAACTTTGACTTGTACAAAATGCATTAAAGATGAACAGCCTTCAGTGCTGTGCTCCTCAGAATTTTACAGTGAACGAGCTACGTGTCATTGATTATTTACAGAGCACTCCACACCATAGTAATTCCAAAGTAATATCAAGATATATGTATCCTGAAGCTTGTTGGAATGGAAAAAATGTTACCAGTGATATTTTGTAAAATAAGTACAGTATAAAGGTCATTGTGGGGAGGTGTAAAATTACTGGATATCTTAGCCACGAAATTCAGTTGAAATAAGTTCAGAAATTATTAATCTGTCCTTAGAGTGAAATGATGCATTGGCAAATCTGCAGTGAAATGAATTTCACTTAGGCTTTTGTTTTAAGTGGAAACCTGAAGGGAAGAGAAACCCCAGCTGCACAAAGATTTTCGATTTCACCATGTTCCCACAGAAGAACTGCAGTTTTGACAGGGCTTCAGCTTCAACTGGCAGCACGTCCCATAAGAGATTTTTTCCTTTCCTTTCTTATACAAAGACAGTGTTTAGTATTGTATCTCTGTGTGTTTGCCTGGAGCAATCTAAGGTACTACGGCTTTTCTAATAGCAAATCACATTTGATTTTCATACTGTGGCTGTTCAAGGTTTCCAGTAGTGTTTTAGTTTTAATTTGACAGAAATTAATAAGTATAAGGAGAAAGATATCATAAATCAGCGCTGTACAGCAGTATTGTCACACTTCCTAATTCGTTAGACAATAAGAATAATCTACCACTTCCAATTTAGGCTCAGTAAAATAAACACATGTATATTAATGATTTTAAAATATTTCTGTTCATTCAAGCATGCCTTCTTTATGCAGAATAGCATCAGATCAATAATTAGTTGCCATGCATTTTAATAACAAGAGTTTTTGGTTAGGATTGTTTTTCATAATTTTGCATTTATGTTTGACAAGTTCAGGAACTTGTCTTATTTGAAAGAAAAAATATTAATGCAGAAATTACTTCTCATTGTATTATTGCTTGCCAAATCTAATATGTAAATACCCAGTAGAACTCATGCTTATGTTAATGGAGAGAGGATCATAGAAATCTTGTAGACAGAGTCTATTTGTCCCACTTTGTTCCACACATTAGTATTCTCTGTGGTACTTAATTATTCAGCGTTTTAATTTTAAATTAAAAATAAATACTGTACATGAATGATAATTTGTGTGAAATGATAGGAAAACACTGTCACAGTGAAATGCAAGATAAGTTTCCTTATGGTCTTCTGGTCAAAAAAAATATCATGAAGAACTACTCCTTATATTTCCTAAATTTAACTGCCTGCCATCATTATGGATCTAAAGAACCCATATCAGTGACTGGTTATAATGTGGAAAAGAAAGCCAGTTGAAATCATTGTATAGCCAAAGGCAGAGTGAAATTATTATTTAATACTGGATTTATTACCTCTGTGCACATTTTGTGGAGTATAAAGATTGTCACTTTTAGTTACAAAATCCATGCCTTGCGTAAGAAGGAGATTTTATATATGGATTTTCTTTTGCCCTAATGGCTTTTCTCAAAATAATTAATTCCCAACAAACTTACAGCTGGCAATTTTGCCAAGATTTGGCTGACCTAGACGGTTGCTCTGAGTGTAGCTGGGTTTCATGGTGGACTGTAATACCAGTCTGAAACAAGAGGAAACTTTCCTCTCCTTCCTGGAAACAGCTGTGGAAGTGACCATCTCCCTCTCAGGTACCTGATTTCAGTAGTGGGCTTCACCTGCAGAGGGGTGTTTTGTAACCAGGGACCTCCCTCCTCCTCAGCCCAGTCCTGTGATAGTTCCTCTGGAAGATCTCTCTCTCTCTTCTTGGTTATGTGTGAAGATAGTTTTCTTTGCTCTCTTTAATTAGGAGGTATCTCAGAATTTTGCTTTACTGTGGTTGAACATCCTTTGCTTTCCCAGGCAACTTTGGATCTGCTCTAGCTTGGAACTGGACTGAACTATGATCCAGTCACTTTCTAGCTCCTTCCTTTTTAACACATTCCACTTCAAGCATATTTTCAAACTCACCAGCTTTTTAGTTGCCTTTGTACTAGTTGCATTTCCTTTGGGGAGTTTGGAAGAGCACCTCAGCTCCAACAATACCCAAACTACATAAAATTGCACATTGTTACTGATAATATGCTTCAAGTAAAAGTCTGATTGTTGCATTGTTAATTCACAATGGAAACAAGCAGGAAGTCAACCCCCCAGGTGTTACTGGTGCTCAAATCACATACTCCTTTACATTTATATTAAGTTCCATCTTGCAGGCAGTTGGACTTTCTTTTGCTGCACCACTGTTATGGGAGCCTGTTCTAGAACATCTTTGCTCTTGTGATTAGAAATCCTCTACTTTAGCCTAAATTCATCCCATTTGTACTTTTTGCTTCAGTGCCAGCAGTCCCCTGTAGCAGAGAATTCTTTTCTCTCCCAGTTTTTTTCTGTGTTAAACTGTTCATCCCTCTTTTTATTGCTTTCAGCCCTCACATCCCTCCTTGTCTCAGTTGTCCTTCTTCGCACCCGTTGGAAATTTTTGTTCTCGATTCCGAAGAGCACAATTATTCAGACTGATTCAGAAAGGCGACACGAGTTCCTTGTGCAGTGGTGTAAGGTCTTTGCATTTGGAAATACCTTCCTGGATACATCCTCAAGTTGCATTTGTCTTTTTGACAAGTGCATTACACTGACACCTCACAGTACCCGCAGTCATGGGGGAGCGTGGGCTGGTAAATCCAGCAGCTACTGGGAGTGAGTGGGGCAGGTGCTGGTTGTGCTTGAAGGGTAGGGATGTGAATATTTTTTGCAATAAATCAACACTTAACTCTTCACTTTGTAAAAAAAAAAAAGAAACTGTCAGTTCTAATTGGTAAATTTTAATAGTTTGTAGGCTATAATTTAATAATGAAGGGCTGGGAATTCTAAATGAAACAGAAGACAAGTATCAAAGCAAAATTCATGATAGAAAGAAGTTACTGCTTAAGCATTATTTTGTATTTTTTAAATATTATCCATTTATTATATGTGGCCTTGTGGTTATCTGAATAAATATTCTACTTTGTGTGCCAGTGAACAAAATGCAAATGTTTACTTCAGATGTGAGACCACAGGATACTGTATTATTTTTTGCCATCTTATTAATGGAAACAAGATAATTCTCAGTATAGGGGAGCCAGATTTCTTCACTTAGAGGACAATTCAATAAAGAAAGGGGTAGAAATACATCACTTACCTTAGCAACATATTCCTGTTAACTGGGTCAGCAAATCAATACCATAGAACCACAGATATAGGACATTAATAATCTTTTCTAGATGTTAAGACAGGAGTAGCCTTTTCAGTGGTACCAAGCCCAGGATGTAGTTGCGTACTAATAAAGAGATGCTTAAAATTAAGATTGGAGCCATTTTTAGTAACTGATTCCTATTGCACAGAGAAACTGTAATCTGATTTACCAAGCAGGGTAGGACTTTGGTGAGTTTTAAAATGTGTTACAGAAATATCTCACATTGAAGTGAGCTGACCACGTGGACGAGGCTGAAATGGTGAATTCAGCTGTGACTTGGCAGCTGTGTCTCAGACCTGTCATTAGGTAAGTCATTGAACCTGTATGTTTCAATTCCAATATATGAAACCTGCGTATGACATTGTCTTCCATAAGGGATTAACAGTTACAATCAAGCCTTATCTGTGTGTCAGGAGTTGAACTGTACAGGCATTTCAGTATACTATAGCAATATGAATATGAGCGTGAGAGACCAAAATAATTGAATTATACCCAAATGTGACTTTATTCTGACACTCATATAGAAGGTACCGTGGGAGACAATCTTGATAGCTGTTCAACAAAGTCTCTAACAGCACCAAGCACAACAGCCATGCCAGTTTTGCTGTGTAGGCAGGATCTCACCTTTCACATGGAACTTTGGAGGTCTAGACCCTGCCTTGTCACAGCATTTAATTGTGGGCATAACATGATAGAGTTCAGTGGTAGACTTGCATTTGAGCATAGGCTTAAGACAATCTACCTTCTAGTACAGATGCAATAGTGTGGCTTTTTCATATATAATCCAGAAGGAATGGCAGAATACTACAGTATCCCAGAGTACACCCAATATACCAAGTATTAGGAATAGGCCGAATTGATGTTACAAACAGATATATTTGAAATGCATCTATTTCTTCATGAAACAAGATCTGTGGCCCAGACCGCTTGAAGTGTTTTATTCTAGCTTTTGATTTGATAGAAATAAGCTGTGAATTCATGGGGTTGCTTTGGAGGCTGAACCACCTGGAACAAGAGGGTGGTTCTTTGTGTGCTGCACAGGCATTTCCACCCCTAAAACCCGTAAAGCTCCAGAATTATGCACCTTGCTAAGGATGCCTATGTTCAGAGAGAGGGCTCTGCAAATGTGGAGCCTCACATTTAACTCAAAAGCTTGACAAGTATATATTCTAGAGAGTTGTTTTTCTCTCTGACGACACAATCCCCATCAGACTCTACAATACACTTTTGAGCTCAGAGCCCTACAAAGTCAAAATTACCGTGGAGAAGTGGTTGGATTGCCATAGCCCTTCTGCAGTTTGAATTAAAAGGCCTGGTCATCAAATGAGCCTGCACTTTGGGCTTTGCAGTGGGTCCTGAATTGTCATTCACTTGCTAATCGTGCAGCCTGGTGCTGGTGATTAGGGAGGAGGAAATAAAGGCAGGGTCTGACTGCGGGTCTGAAAGTGAGCTTTCAAAGGTGACTTCAGAGAAGCCCTCTTTTGACTTGCAAACTTGATATAGAGTCAGAGGAAGATTAAATCCAGGAGCTTTGTTTTGACTGGGGGACATTTCCAGCTGTAGCTACACTTTGCATGGTTACATTTCAGCCAGATCAATATGCATAGGGGGTGGGCCATAGAGAACCCTGATACCAACTGCTCACAGGACTAGAAGTTTGCTTTCTGATCAGACAGTCACGTTCAGCTTCAGTGAATCTGCTGTTCTGAATCTGTGAAGCAATGCTTTTCAAATAGAAGCCACTGCTGAAGTCAATAAATATAAAGAAATTGTGTTATACTGTAAAAAGGATAATAACGAATTTTGGCAATGCTTTGGAATAAATGTTCTTCTGATATTATTCCATTTCAGAATTTCCTTTCAGGAAAAATACCTGCAATTTCAAAATGGTAAAGTCTCCCAGAAATGGAAACAGCGATCAACAGGAACTAAAGGTCCAAAATCACGGAGGTAAAATGAGAATTAAGTCTAGTCAGAAGTTGCAAAAGAAATGAAAACAAACAGTAGGGTTTTCCAGCCATCAAAATTAGATATCATCAAGGAAAATAACAGTGAGGATGGCTTGAGGGAGGATGGGTTTATGGTTGGCACAGAGGCTTTCCAAAACTGAGATGATTCTGTGACTCAGTGTTCAATCTTGACAATGGTTCTGAACTTGGGTGGGAGAAAACTGGCTTTATGGGAGTGAGTTTGAGAGGATGAAAATGATGCCTTTGAGGCAGAAGTAAAATTCAAGGAGCAGTTTCCGAGATCTGCGTCACAGGAGTCTGAAGGAATTGGTATTTGAAACTGCACTTCTACTTGAAGGGTATTTAGGACTAAGTCAAAGTAGGAGTGGTATGAGAAATTTCAAACATGATTCCTGTACTGAAGATATGAAAAAAACCTGTGATCTAGTTAAATGTAGGCATATTAATGTGACATCAGTAGTGCACAAGGCATTAGAGTGCTTTTGGAAAGCAGAGTAATAGAGAGCATAGCAAATGGAAGAAGTAGGATAACACACAGAATAGGTTTACTGAAAGCAGATTTACGAGATTAACTTGATAATCTTTAGATTATCCTGATCTTTTTAGACAAAGAAAATGGCAGTAGATGTGATATATATACACTGTGAGAGAAACATCTGACACAGAGCCACATGGAGAATTGTTTGATTGGGAATGATGAAGATTAGGCCCAGGATTGTAAAATAAGCAGAAACAGTCTATAGGAGATAATAACAGATGATGCTGAAAGAGGAAATGCCAGGTTAGAGGGAGCTAAAAGTGGAGTTTCTGAAGGCACAGTCTGGGGACCAATATCATTTAATATTTTCATTAATCAACTGGGCACAAAAAGAACCTGCTAGAGAAATGTGCTGATGGCTGGAGGTGGGAGGGTTTGTCAATAGCAAGGAGGCTGACAGCATTCAGAAAAACAGAATATCCTCAGGGACTGGGGAGATATAAATGGGATTACATTGAACAGTTCAAGTAGCAAGGTCAGATAGCTGGGAACTAATGACAATTTCTAATATAAGGTAAGGCTTGTCGGTTGGACTGATACAGAAGAATGGGCCATACATTTGGCACTATATCAAAAGAAGCATTTCCAGTTCGAGCTAGGAAAAAATGAATGCCCTTTAGAAGGCTTTATTAAGGCTTTTTCAGGAATGTAGTGACCAATTCTGTTTGAAAGAAAGAAATTCAACCTAGAGCAGGAGCAGAGAGAGGTGAACAGATCGTTGGGGGAATGGGGATTGTGCCTTAGAATACTAAAGCCTGCAAAAAATCATCCATAAACAAAATAGGAATGAAGAGGATTTTTTTAAGCTTTGACAATATTGTTACATAAGTAACTGTAAACTATGTATCAGTCAGTTACCCTGTATTTTAGAATAGGTTTTCTAATGAAAGATGGGAGTTTTTGGAAAAGCCTTCCACAGCAGCAATGGGGAAAACCTCTGTAACTGTTTCTGTGATGGGGATGGGTACATGTCTGCAGGCTTCAGCAGCATGTCTGCCTGCTGCAGCAGCACACTGGGCTCTGCAATCAGTGGACTGTCCCATCCTCCTGTTCTCATCCATTCTGGTCCCACATTCATATAAGTTCAATTTAGCTTTTAACCCTGAAGACCCCTCAGATGAGCCCCCCAGCACCACAGGGTTATGACACTTCTGCAGCTTTGGCAGACAGGGATAGCAAAGAGATTCTCCAGCTTCAGGAAATCGGGGAGGGGGAAATGTTTTGCCTGTACCCACCTCTCTGGCAGTGCGAAACGGTGGGGGGTGAGGTAGGGGGAAGCAGCCACTTTACTGAACAAACATCTGAAATAGAGCTGGTCATAAATAAGAGGTGGGTCTCTCCAGTTATTCTTTTGCCTGGTCAGGCCATCACTGTTTTAATCCAAGATGTTCAGCTGAAAATATCAGCTTCTCACTGACAAAATGAATACTGTCCCCTCCCCCAGCCATTAGGGTTTCTGGGTTTCTGCTAATATCTTTTCCATTTTCCATATTTAATTTGCCTAGCAGAATGAAATAAAAACATGCTGACATTTTCAAGGAAATCAGATACTTCCCATGAAAGTTTTGATGGAAAATTTTCGAAGAGCCCTGAGGCTCAGGAGCTGGTTGCATCGGGATGTGGCCAGCTAAATCTGCTGCCTGAATCAGTGGGGGCAAAGCCTGAGCATCACTTAGACCCTCCGGACCTTCAGGTGATTGCTTCCAAGAGGAAAGCATCTTTTATAGCACACCACGTGCTCTGGGTGGCACCGGCTTTGCTCTCGCAGCAGTTCTGGCTGACCTTGATGCGAGTGGTGCAGAACGTTGAGACGCGGCTGCCTCCACCCTCCCCTTCCTCCCCCTCGCACTGCGGAGGCACATGAAAACTGACCACAGCGTAGCCCTAAATGCTTTATTTTTAACTTTTGCCAGACAACACGTGTATCTGAGGCCAAACAAAAAGAGCCAGAGAAAGGGGTGTAAGTGCTTGTCAATGTCAGACCCAATCATTGTCAAACAGGGGCTGGATTCTGCAGCTCCGCTGCTCGCAGAGCTCCCGTTCCTTCAGTGGTGCTCTGAAAGCCACAGCGATGGATGCCTAGAGAGATGGATAAAGGCAGACAGACATAGATACAGACTGACAGAATCAACTCCCAGATGGATGTTGCTTGAATTTACCAGAAATTAAGATGCTATACTGCTTAAGAAAGAGTTCTATGATCTAATTAAGTCTCTTTCATGTCTCCTTTTTTTTTTTTTTTTAATTATTTTATCCTCCACCCTCTTACAAAAAAAAATACTTTGTGTTACTTGCAGACTGAATTAGAGGAAAATTGTCTATGGGCTAAATAAAATGTTTGAATTCTTTTGTACTAGCATTGAGGGCTTGTGTTTTTTAAAGGAGAATAAAATGCAGTAGGACAAAATAATGTCATACATTCTAACTTGCTCTTGCAAATCAGGACCTCTCGATATTTTCCTTTTCAATAAAAATGCTATTTATCATTATCAAATGAAGTGTTAATGGAATCAACTCAAACTCATGCATATATATCTCTCTATATAAATAAATATAATATATACATAAAAAAAATCCTCACTGCAGAGAATGATCAAGCACCTTGTCAGCAATCCATATCATATTCGTTAATTTGATTCCTGCCAAAAAATCACTTAAGTGAGACTTTCTGATTTCTTTCTTTAACGCTTGAGGCTCCTTTCATCTAAGCAATGTTTATTAACCTATTTCTGAAAATCAGCATAAGCACAAGCTACATTTAATTTGTCCTTTTCATGTTCTTTGGGTTTGGTTGTTTTTTTTTACTGTCTTTTGTTTTTATTTCCGGTGTAAGAATTAGAATGGAACATGGGTCAGTATTAAAAAAACCCACTGGTTCAGACAGTGAACAACTGAAATGACAAAAACTAAGGCCTTTTATGTTTTTCTGCATTCTTTGGAGGATAATGATTCTAGTTTAATTCCAGGGCTAAGGGTAACGACAGCAAGAAAAGTATACTCACCTGGAGAATAATACTGTGACCTGATGAATGTGGTTTGGGGTACAGCTTCAAACTCTGTGCCCTGTCTCTCTTGGCAGTGTCCCCTTTGGCTATCTGGAACAGCAAATCTCTCCTGCATGCCTCTGGGTCCCTATCAGAGAGGTGGGTAAAAATTACTGAACTCCTTAGTTAATCTGAAATCTGCAGATTAAAAGCATTATATGACTAGATAGATATTCTTGTTAATAAACAATTCCAAAAATTCCAAAAATTACTCAAGCCCCCAGTAATCAATAAACTTTGCAGTCTCCAGAAACCAGAGCCAGTTTGGAGATGAAAAATTGTCATAATTTTTATGAACTTGAGAGATACACCTATCTATACTGGCATGGAAGAAATCCTGGTCTCATTCCTACGAATGGGGTTTTGCCACTGAGATGATCATGTCCAGGGTTTCACTCACACTTCCCAATATCCAGGCTACAACAAGGCAGAACAAGGGAAACTTGCCACTGTTCTCAGTGTAAATGGAAGGTAGCTCAGGACTGCTTGCAGGACTGATCTGTGCCTTCAGTCCCAGTGAGGCCATACCCTCACTCACCACATGCTCCACCTTTGACAGTATTAGGGGTGGATTTTATCAGCTCCAAGGAGTCTCCCCTAACAGGTTATGTGGTGACAAAATTTGTCCTTCTCCCAGCTCTGCAGTCAAGGATAAAACACTTGCCAAAACTAAACTATCTCTTGTAGAATTTACCTGAGGTGAGGTTGGGGCTACAGATTTATGTAGGAAGGAGGTGTCCTGTCTGGACACCCCCAGTATTCCTATCAGGAAGGGCAAACTTATTTTCCAAGCTGATATAAGAAGATGGTTGTGGTAGTGAGATAGTCCTTATAAAAGTGATGGTAATCTGAGAGCTGAAGCAGACAGATACCAAAAAGGAGCAGGTAAGAAAAAGTTATTCAATTTTTTAGCCCTGTTTATTTAGGGAAGTGGATGGCCCTCAGCCAGGAGTTGACATTCCATCCCTTAGAAGAAGTCTTTTGCCTTCCTCATCAGGCAGGCAGGGCAATCAAACTTGTTGAAATTTAGAGACCAAATCAACCTCAGATTTTCTGAGAACCCAAAATAAATAAGCTTTGCTCTAACCACTCAGTTCAAACACATGCCTGAAAGATGTTATACCTCACAAGTATCACTTGCATTTGTATACATTGGGAAATAGAGTGGGTAATAAATCTTCTTACTATTTATTGCTCTGCCAATATGTATCTTGGCAATATTAAAATATATGCATGCATGCTTATGAATTTTATTTCTCTTCAAAGGAAGCAGCTCCTTGTACTAACAGCCACAGCTCTGACTTGATAGACTCCTCTTTACCTGGCATGCCTATAGAAATCTCTAGAGAATTAGAATTCTCATTAAGTGCACTGGAAAGCAGAATTTAATCAAATGTATGCCAAAGCTCGCTGTTAAAAATATGCAACTATAAATTGCATTTCTCTAAAAGTTGTTGCAGTCCTACAGTGACCACTGAAGTCTTTTTATTTATTGTACCATGAATACAGAACAGATAAAATTAAATCCTCCATAATCAATGGCTCCAATTTACACGCGTTGCTTGTCAAAGTGACTTTCTCCAGTCCCCACAAAATGCTATATAATGTGACATCTCACAAGTCTTCAGGAACATCCTAAGATGAATCTGAAAGATAAATATTGCAGTTGTGAGTCTTTCTGTCATGACTCGAATAATTTTAAAATTGCAGAGATGTATTCCTCTAACAATGTTAAAATTGTTCTAATGCAGGATAAAACGGTAGTTTTAGTCTCTGTAATTTTTATAGCAGCTTGTAATTTCCGTGCACTCGTTACAATTCTCAGATCAGGAAGAATCACAGGAGAAAATGTTTTCAATGGAAAAATCTGCTCTGCTGCTCATTTTCCCTGTGAAGAATGTACCCACTATTGAGAATCTTGGAAGGCTTTTATGAATTTTTTGATGCTGTGTCAAAGACAGACCATTTGATTTGGATGAGCATCATTTCTGGAGTCTGTTAAAGGGATAGGTGTGAGCCCACCTCCTGGTTTCTCCCCAAAGCATATTTTCATGCATACTGATGCACTCATTGAATCTATTCTGTTTGGGGCCACTCACCTGCAGGCTTGAGAGGGGAGAGGGAAGGGAGCAGTTTGAGACACATGAAATGTCAGAGGGAAAAATTTGTGTCCTTTGGTTCTGCTCTGAATCGGTTTTAAGTTTCCAGAATAGAAGAGCTGTGATTACCCCAGAAGGGGTTTTAGAATAAGGACTTGAACAGTAAAAGCCCTGAAGTGCAGTACCTGAGGTGTACTGAGGTCTGCTGGAGAGCTGAGTAGGAGCTCAGCTGGGACTGTCATTAGATAAAATGCACTGGGACTTTGGGCTGGTTTGGTGGTTTGTACCTCGGTGATCCTTTCAGGCTGTCCTTGGTTTAGGGACATGTTTTCTCAATAAACTGATTAAGGGGGAGAAATGAGGCCATCCTTTGGATTCACACACAGGCTGGGAGAGGAGGAGGAGGAGAAGGTATTGTACAGAGAGGCCACTGTAGACTCATTGTTGCAATGAGTCGTGTCAGGTTTGCATCATGAGAAAGTGTCTGTGAACATTAAGGCTGTACCTGGCTGCACACCGAGGGGCAGTGTCCCACATCCATGGTTTTCTTTGGATTGAGCTGCTTGGGATACGCTCTGGAGAGGTACAAGGCAGCCCAGGGGAACCCATGCATGGGTGTTTTGCCACATATGAAGGGTGGTAATAACAATACTGCTCCAGATAGAATTTAGAGAAGGGTTTGGTCAGTTGAGGAAGGAAGAGTGCCTCAGGAGATGTGCTAACGTACAGGAGAACATTTTGACTTTATATCCAAGGGGACAAACAGGCAAATCGTCTGCTTGTTGTGGGGCTGGGTCAGCATCCCTGTGCCTCTCTCTGTGCCTCTGGTAATAGCCTGGTTTCCCAGCTGGTGAAAGGCCAGTTATGTTTCATGTCAGTGGTTGGTAGAGAACTGCCTGCACCTCTCCCCCATCTTATATATCCTCAAAACAGTTGGGAAAATAACCCTGCACTTAGAGAGGACAAGGAAGTTGTCCACAAAGCAAAGAGAGCAGACTCCCCAGGGTAGGATAAGGGACAAAAATGGCACATCCTGTCCTACATCCGTCAGGCTGGAATTAAGGGGAGATGCGATATCACCAGCAGTACCTGGCTGGAGGGAATTGGAACTGGGGACTGAGATGTTTTTCACATTGGTAAGGGGATGAATAAATAACACTAATTGCTTGTGTTTGACACTGAGAAACATTTTGTAACTGTGAAGCAGATTCTGAGAGACCTTGTTTTTGAGACTTGTTTTTAACTTTTATAGTTAGTGCACACCCTCTGTGCAAAACCCTGTTCTGGTGCCTTGAGGCTGGTGGGAGACGAGGTTAAGACCAGACTCTCTGTGAAGTCTTTGGCCCTTTCTTATTCTCCGGCTGCCAGGACTGGCTATGAGATACAGGGCCCTAAATCACAAGCCTAGAGAGGAACAAATCTGGCCTTAAGCTGCCTGTGCTTTCATACCCTCAACCTTATTTGAATCAGAGCCCAAATAAACATCTTCATTTTTCAAAGGGAAGCTGCTGGAGCACCAGTGCTGTAGTACTGCAGAAGCCAGTTGGACTGAGTGCTCAGTGCTAAACCCAGCCTTTCTGTATCAGATCACATCTTTTTAGCTCATTCTCCCCATTCTTAATGCCTGAAATTCTATAATTACAAATTAAGACAAGTGGAGAACACAGACTTTTGAGCTAGAAACTGATAAGCCTCCCTCCTCTCTTAAAATTGATGCATATTTTTTGTTCTCATAAAGAGCTGCTGGATACAGCATCACCTCAATTATACTGAAACAGCAAAGAAATTCCACATTGGGAAAGGTTTTCTGAGGGTATATTCTCAGTTACTGCTGAAGATTAAAAATAACCTTCTCAAGCAATAAATTGGTTGAGACAGTAACAGGACCAAAATCATAGTGAAATCTAGTAATGAAATATTAATGCTACCGTGTTAAGTTGGGAAAATAATAAAAATTCCTTTTGCAGAGCTGCACGGATCGCATTACTGGTGTCCTGAGCAAGCTGGATTTTAATATGCATGGCTTTCTACCTGTGTCCTGTTCCTGTACACAATTCTGATTAGCAGAAAAGATGACCAAACCCTTAAGTCATGTAACTGCTTCAGGAAAGCAAAGAAACCCTGTTGGAGTACATGGCAGTAGCTCTCTAGAATTAGAAGGCATGTTGCGAGTGACACAAAAAGAGCTGTCAAGTACCTGGTGCTTTGCTTTACTGCTCCACTAAATGGCCATTGTAGAGCTGTGGCAGACGTACAGGGGAAATTTCATTTCTAGGGCAACATTATTTTGCGTGAAACTGAAATAAGATAAAAACTAGGCGTAAAGGTATGTTTGAATTTCAGATTGTGCTTGATCTTTGTATGCCAAGAGGACCTCCCTTGGATACTCAGCCTAGCTGCAGGCTTTCTTTCAGGTCCTGGAACCTGCAGCTTTCAGAAGTCAGGCCAATTTAAATTGTGTAGATTGTGCTGCTTTACATAACCTATTTGAATTCAGTCGGCTTAAAAACCTGCAAGGTAAATAGGTACATTCTGCACACGCCTGTCCTACTGGCTTAGGGGTAGCTTTAATGTCACACAATTAAACAAACCGGGGAGAGGGAGCCCAGTAAGGTCCAGCCATGTGGCATTAACCATGCACAGTGCTTTCCAGAGGAGAGGGGGTGGCTGATTCACTGCCCAGTTGAGGTAACTCCATTCTATCGATGTCCCTCACCCTGCAGCTACAGGTCCTCTCTGACACCCCACGGAGCAGCTCCTGTGTTGTTGGCAGCGGCCAGGGCTCAGCTGGAGGTAGCTGAATTAAGCTCATGGGTGTAACAGGATTGTGTACATTATTCTGTACAGCAGGTTGGAAGGAAGAGGATGATCCTTGCAGTCAGACTGGCTCACTGGGCTGGAGAAAAAAGTCAAGTCTTCTGGAGACACACGTGGGCATACTGAGGCACTGAATGGACGAGTGCAGGCAGCTTGGAAAGAGATGGGCACCTTGGGGGGTGAAACAGCAGGCACAGGATCAGAGCAAAAGCAGCTGGAGCAGCAGACTTTGCCATGGAATCCACATCTGGCACAGCTGGTGGAGAGACAGAGGTATGGGACCTCCAGACAGCCAACGTTGGAAGAAAGATGCTGAGCTGGAGATGGGCTTTTCAAAGCAGAAATGAAAACCCCAGTGATAGACGTAAAGGCCTTGTAACCAAGCTGCTCTAAGGGAAAGGGATGTAAATATGGAGAGAAGCTTTTTACAAGGCCTTGTTTTGACAGGACAACGGAGAATGGCTTTAAACTGAAAGACAGTAAGTTTAGATTAGATAATATTAGGAAGAAATTCTTCATTGTGAGGGTGGTGAGGCACTGGAACAGGTTGCCCAGAGAAACTGTGGATGCCCCATCCCTCCAAGTGTTCAAGGGCAGATTGGATGGGGCTTGGAGCAACCTGGTCTAGTGGAAACTGTCCCTGCCCATGGCAGGGAGGTTGGAATGGTATGATTTTTAAGGTCCCTTCCAAACTAAACCATTCCCTGATTCTATGATTCTATGAAATACCAAAGACTAGATGGCCTGCAGAAAGCCTGCTCCTCTCCCCAGGCCAGGGTCTTTCCTGATGCCAAGCAGCCACTGAGTTTCAAGGCTGAATTAACTCCAGGACATCACTACTGAGCATTATTTTTTTTCTCTGTAGGGCCTGAACGCTACAGGGCTTTGCTCCCCTTGAAGCCTCAGAGGAAGGCTCAGTCAAACCCAGTACAGAGCTGCTTTGCTGCCTGTGTATCAAGGATAAGAAAGCTAAAAAACCATCGCAGCAGCTTCCTGGACAGCTTCCTGCCTGGAAGCATTCCTGGACAGCCTGCTTGTTAACATCACCTCGCAGCCGGGGTCCCTCGGGGCGCAGACCCCGCTGGCCTGGGTTTTGCCTGGCCCCTTGAGATGAGCCTTGCAGCCCTGCAGAGGGGACATCCAGGGTGACTTTGCAGAGCCCTGGGTCCGTGTGCCCTGCCTAGGCAAGGTGATCCCACAGGATAAGGACAGAAACAGAGCAGAGAGCATAATCTGTTTTAATGGGTCCTTCTGCTGCTGCTGAATAACTCCCCAGCTTGGATTACTTCTACTGCAGGCACGATTAGTCAGCAATTGACAGGGCAGGGGGTATCAGTGGGGAGTCCACAGCTAGCTAAGAATATGAGCCAAACAAACATTATTTTCCAGCTTATTGGGAGAAAAACCTGCAGAGAGCAGAAAGTTGGTCCCTCACTGTTTTCCTGGGTAGGGATGCAGTCTCGAAAGTGATGAGACAAACACTTGAGCATGGCTGATAGCACTGGAGTGCAGAATAAACACGGAAATGATCCTGGATCCCAGGGCATAATAAAAAAAAAGACCTGCTAAAGGCAGCTCAGTATCAGAAGAAAAGCTTCCTGAAACCATGTGAAGTCACTAAAACAAGTGTCTGGAATGCTACACAAATGGTTCTCACCTCCTTCCACCTGAAAGAACTGTGTTCACAACGCGCTTCTTCAGTGTTTGCCTTTGAATAATGAAACAAAATATAGTGGTCAGTAAAGCTAAGCTGTTAAGAGTAAATCAGTTCTGTTTGCATCAAAAAGCAGCCTGGATTACCCTGTAACACCGAGGCCATCTGCAGTTCCCACATCGATTTTCCTCTCTGCGGCCCCGAACATACAAAATCAGCAGGTGCCGTTGAGTGCTCTCTCAGCCACGTGGAGAAAACAGATAAAAGCCCTCTGGGCCTCCTGTATGTCTGTGTGCAACCTCACCTGTGTGACACCTGGCTGTGCCCAGCACAGAAATAAGCTCAAGCAAGCTTGGCAGCCTGCTGAATCAGCAGGTTTGCACTGGGGGAGAAAATGCTGCCAGGAAGCAGTGACCTGCCTCGTCGCTACGGTGCACTGGTGTGCAGCGTCCCAACAGGAGCGGCTTTGCTTTGTGCCAAGCACCTCTGAGACAGAGAAGGCTGTGCCCAATTTGGCAGAAATAAAACTCAGCCTCCTCTTTCTGCTACTTGCTCTTCTCGGGGAAACTCTGCCTCCCCTGATCCACTGCAAAATGCTGTTTTCACTTTTCAGGTGGCTACAGCTGTGGCCTTTTCAAGAGAAAATGCCTATTTAAGTGCCTCTGAGGGCAGGGCAGCTCCTTGTGCCTGGTGTTCCATTCACCTGACCTGCTGGTTCCATCTGAGGCAGTTCCTGGCATGTTTGGTACCTGGAAAATCCACTGGCTCCATTTTCTCAATGGCTGAGCAGCACATGGCAGTTTGTGTGTCCTTCCTTTAGTTAGAAACTCTTACGAAGTGAGAACACCATCAAACAAGGTAAGCCCCCACTCTTATTAACTAGCAAGTGACTTTATATTTAGATACTTAGAACAAGCCAAATAAAAACTCGTGAGCTTAAGATCAGAGACAACAAAACCCTTCTATCTTTCTGAGCTCATTCGAGTGCTCAAGTCAGGGAATGAGCCCACTTCCCGAGACCTCAGAGCCATGCCAGGGCTGTCTCTGGCCTCTACATTCACAGCTCAAGCAGCAGAGACCTTGGCAGTCATGATCTGCCTGTCCCACAATGCAAGGGTGTTCCCTAGAAAAGCCAGGTATTATTTTTGCTGAGCTTACAGCACGTGGCAGTGAACCTGTGGGAACCCACCTTGCCTGCAAAGCAGATGCAGAAGGGCAGGTGCCCCCGCTCTTTCCCAGAGCATTTTCTGGGCTGGTTGGTGTGGGAAGGAAAGCAGCACTGCTGCCACTGAGCCCTGGGACTCAGTGAGAGTCCCAGCCCTGTGTCCTGCAGGAAGCCACAAAGGCCAGTGGAGGATGATGAAATATGAATTCAAAGGTTAGGTTATTTTCTCCCCTAAGCTCTAAGGGAGGGAATCACTACCTTCTGAGATGGATAGTATCATTAATCAGACACTGATAGTTCAGTCCTTTGTATAACACCAAATCATCTGGACTTTTTTTTATCTTCCCAGCCCTGCACAGAAGACAAATCCAGACCTGCTAGTGCTTGGGAAAGGGGGTGGGGTGGGGAAAAAGTTATTAGGAGAAATTTTTTGAAGCATAAACAAAATTTCAGCAAAAGGTTGTTCCAGCCATGACACGATTATAAATGAGATGATCAGCCACAAAGACTATTTTTTTTTTGTCGCTTTAGCAAAATTCTGCTTCTTTTCTGATGGTAGAAGTAAAATATTTAAAGGGAAAAGAACAGGGTTCCTTTAAAAATTCCAGATATTTTAATTAATGCCAATAGCATTAAAATATTATGGCTTGAGATGCTTATGAAAAGTCTCTTTTATTCATTAAATTTTCCAGACCCAACATAATTAGAATTCTTAACATTCGTGATCTCTCAGCATTGGCTTCCAAAATTAATGGTCTGAGTAATTTCTTACAGCAGATGAACTGAGTTTCAAAATAAATGTATCGCGGTAGTAAACATCAGCTTTCTGTAAAGGCAGGATGTGCCAGTCAAAGGCAACTTTCGAGAAGGAAAACACCCTCCATTTTCTCTCTCCTGGATTTCCATGTTCAAAGGACATAATGAACGATGGTATTCCCATACGCAAAATTCAGGGAGCCCACGAACAGGAGCCGCCTGCGCCACCTGGGCATGTGAATCGCGCGTGGCTTTAGTGTCACACGTTCCCTCTGCCACCCTGGCTCCAGGACAGGGTGGTGCTCAGGGTGGGTTTAGGAGCACAGCTGAGTCAGGGGTGCCGTTTTCCGCAAGTCCCCGCTTCGTATGCTGTGGAGGCTGAGAGGGCTGTGGGAATGCAGCTGGGCACAGGATGCTGTCCCAGATCAGCCATATGAACGGTGCCCCGCAGACCTGGGCCCTGCCAAAAGCCTGCTCTGTGGGCCTGGGAAGGTCATTTAACCCAGTGTTTCGCATGGGGTTGCTAAACGTGTGCTGTTCATTTTGGCATGTCATTTCCAGAGTGTGGAGCACTTCCAGCTGCAACTCCTGCTGGTGGGCTGTGAACCCAGGAAAAGCCGCGCCGAGCTCGGAGCTGTAAAACCTGCCACTTCCGACCGGGCACGGTGGGATCTCACAGCATTCCCTGGCATCTCCTGATGGCGAGACTCAGGATTCTGGATCCCATCCCCAGTCATGGCAAGACAGCAGCCCTGGTGGGTGCAAATCACTCTGCCTGTCCTGCACTATTTCCTCCTTGTTCCAGTTCTGTCTTTTCTCTCTCCATCTATTTGCCTTTGGGATGGGGCTACTCCCTTCTGGACAAGCAAGACGAGCCCAGCAGGGCAGCATCCTCAGAGTTTTTTAGGATTCTCACTGAAAAGAACTCTTTGCTGAGAGAGTCAGATTGGATTTTTTCCAAATGCTTTCACTTGGCCACACTTGCATAGATTTTCACAGCAGTAACAAAAAGGCACATCCTTAATACAAAGGTCACAAGTTGACTAAATTTCTACTCCCCTATCCAAACCGTGAGGAGTTGTGGTGCATCTTAAAGAAGAGGATGTCAGTTCTTTTTCTTTTTTTACCTTTACAAAACAGTGCATTGTTCCCTGGCCTTGCCCTTGGGAATAGCTATATTGTTTTGGCTGAAGCTTTCCAAAAAAATTCAGCCTGCGGCAGATGCCCAGGATGGAAAATGACAAGTTACTGGTCAAAATATGACAGTTATAAGCAGCTGAAAATAGAGTCTTGTAATTGGAAATGTCAGACGGTCTTGACAGAAGGCAGTGCTACCAGCCCACCAACCTCGGGAAGCTTGCTCTGGATTCTGTGTGTAGGTAGAGGCAGCGTGTGCACCTTCCAGTAGGCTCAGTAATTGTTATAAGTGGCACAAAAAGAAGTAGCAAAGTTTTCTGTGTGTTAAGGCATGGCATAGACTGCACTCCTGCTGCTGGCAGCTTTGCCATCTACTGGGACACAAGC
Source organism: Lophotriccus pileatus (assembly GCA_035583135.1). Classification (NCBI taxonomy): domain Eukaryota; kingdom Metazoa; phylum Chordata; class Aves; order Passeriformes; family Tyrannidae; genus Lophotriccus; species Lophotriccus pileatus. The sequence goes on from JAWWES010000006.1 coordinate 6,698,527, forward strand.
TGGAGAGCCGCTGTGCCAGCTCAGCACAACCCCACCTCTGAGGCCAGAGGAAAGGCTCTGGAAAGAGAGCAAGGACTGAACACCCCTCCATTCCTCAGCTTCTCTCCAGCTGTTGTTTTGTGAGTGGAGTTGGATTCCCCAGCACTTCAGTTGCTAAACTGAAGACTTCTGGGGTAATTTTGCAGGGAGGGAGGGCAGGTCTATGCCCCCCAACACCTGTGAGCACAAATCCTGCCCTCAGCATCTGTTGTGTGGAGATGTGGTGGGGGAGTTGACCCTGCTCTGCATTTCTAGTCATTTCTTGTGTGCAGTGTGCAGGGACTGGGTTTGATTCTCACAGCTTTCTGACTTCAACAGCCATTTGACTTTTGAAAGTCATTTGACTTCTGAGATCTTCAGAAGACTCCAGCCAGAGCTCACATTTGAACCAGCCGGTCACTGCCTGCCTTTCAGACACCTTCCCAGGAGAGAAATTCACCTTTCCCTGGTGCAGGGGCAACCATTCAGCCCTGTAGTCAGTCACTGCAGTTTCATTAAGTTTTATATTTAACTTCCCCTCAGCACCTGGGACCAGAAGGAGTGTGTTAGTGTCTCGGAGCTGGAACACTACATTGAATTACCTTGTTGGTTTATCTGGTCATAATAGCAAGAGAGATCCCAGTGCTATAGTTAAGAGTCTGTCAGCATTTCCATTATAAACCCCTTACTCTCAAGAGGTTTTAACTTAGCTTTAAAAATCTGTTCCATTGCACAAACTTAGTTTATAACATGGCAAAGAACAATATTTTATCTTTTAATATTGAAAATACACACACAGTTAGTTCATATTGAAATATATATGTGTGTAGCCAAAGGCAGCCCGGGTTTAGGCAGTGATCAACCTGATCGGTGTCTTCTTTTTAATTTAGCTGACATGATATTATTACTCTGGCTATTTTAATAGATAAGGTACTGTATTTTCACAATCTCTTCCATTACTGGCACACAACTCCTCTAATATATGTTAATATGATTATTCACAAGTGCAGCAGAGTCACACTTGGAGGAAGAGTAAGAGGTTTGGCACAAAGGCTGCTCGCCCTCCTTTCCCTTTTATTCTAGACACTCATTCAAGGGCACTTAGCTCACACTCTGAAAAGGCAAAGCAAAAGCCTCGACCAGCTGCCTGGCAGGAAAGATTTGGCAAATATGTCATCGTGGTTCTCTCTGTTATGGTCTGCTGGGCAAGGAGGCACCAGCAACTGAGGAACAGTCTCGTGCCTGGGCTGGTCCCCTTAAGGCCTTTGCTCTGCACTGCAGCCTCAATCCTCTGGGCAGCGTGGGCAGGTGGAAGAAAGGAGCGGGAGAGGGCAGCATCTATGGGCTCTGCCTCTCCAGCTCTCACCAGGGACTCATGATTTTGTCTGTTTGTTTCTTTAAACAAATGTTTCTTGGTTTCCTAGCTGGGCCAGGGTCCTTCAGAGGAGCAGTGGCTGTTTGTCTCACCTGAAGATCCAACCAAAGGATAACATCTTTGGATGGGAGGGTTTGAACTCCATGACAAATGCACCATTTCCATCTAGGGCGCATGGCCAGAGAGCAGGGCTGCTGCACATGGTCCCTGAAGGGCTCAGTGAATTGTTTTCAAGGTTTTTCTTTTTTTCCAGGCTGGCACAGGAAGGAAGCTCCTTCTCCCAAAGCCTCCAGGCCTCCTGAGAGGAGGTGAAACTTGCTGGACACTGGGCAGGGTGAGCCATGCAAGGAGTCTCCACAGGGAATATAAAATAAAACATATTCCCTAGACATTTATCTTTTTTTCCTGGACAAATTGCTCATTATATATTAAGAGAAAGCACTTTTTTCCCCACCCTCTCTGACTTCTGAAAATTCATGGCAAGGTAGTTCATGCCCCAGAGACCCCAAAATGTTCCCATTTTCCTGGTATGGCTGTACAGGTGCTACAGCCTGGCTACTTTTGCTTTCCATCCCCACCCATAACACATGTTCCTCATTTCTCCCTACTCTTCCTTTGGTGATGCTGCTGAATTTCAGACAATGTTTGCTCAAATTGGGATCCCCCTGCAGCTGCACCTTCGTGCAGCCAGGCAGCCTCTGGCTCTGTTTGTTGAAGGCAGCTTCCAAGTGGAGTCAGGATTTTCTTGCTCACAGCTTTCCTGCCTCTTCTTCTAAGGTCCACTTCCCTTTTTGACACTTACCATCGGAGTCTCTTCTCATACACACGCTGCCACCCCTTTGACACAGCTGTTGTTCAGGTCTGAAGTTTTTTAAGGCTCTACCTCTCATAAAAATGCTGGCAGAGGGCCACGCAGGGCTGTGGACCAGCTGATAGGAATTAATCTCAATCCCAGGCTGACGGTTTCCCGTCGATAGCCAAGGCTACGCAGGCAGGGCTGCAAGCCCATGATTCAGCAACTTCCACTGATTAATCAAGTCACTTGATTCTTTATGCATGCGAGCGTGCCCAAGGCAGCTGCGATAAGTCGGCTTCCAGGCAGAGTGCTAGCAGTGCTGAGGATGTCAAAGGGGCTTGTGATATTGATATAAATACACATAGATGCCTAGTTTTCTGATTAGGTTGTGGTTTTAAATAGTCTTCAGCGGCGTTCGTTCCGTTGATAGAATCCCTTCGGCGAATTGACATGCACGTTGCACCTCTGATGCTGCATTTTTTAATTACGGATACACTTTATCTGAGTTAAACATGTAACAGGCCCCTCAGCATAAATTATACTTGGGGTGTGTGTACCGAGTGCACTTCCCAGGTGTGTGAGAGGATAAGTGCGTGTTGAAACAGCACAGGCATCTCAGAAAGGGTTTAGGGACTGTTTTTATTTTCAAAAAGAAACAAACAACCCTGCTAAAATCTCTAAGAACACTAACCCAGAGCAATTTCTGTCTGTGGCAGAGGAATGCTGTATCTTGTATTTCCTACATGCTCTCATATTTTTGGGGATGTGCAGGTAGAATTCCATATGCTGACGGGCTTAACAGCATAGCTATGTGCTTTGAGACAGTGTGTTTATAGCTCTTTCATTAACAAAATGAAGTAGTAACCAGAGAAAATGTCAGCATCTTTTCCTGACATTAAAAAAAAAACCCAAAGAGAAGGGAAAGAGAAGGGCAGCTGTTTTTCAGGGATCACTGGCATGGCTTTGTTCATCCCAATGCTGTAAAGGACAACTATTTTTTTGAGGCACACAGCTGGTGAGAGTGTGAGGAGCAGGTCCCGGGTTCATTTACAGCCCGTGGCTCTCAGAGAACACCCAGCAGTCTCAGCTGTCCTGGGGGTCAAAGCCTAGCATGGAAAAGGCAGGGTTACAAAGGGCTTGGCTTCCAGGATGCTCCAGCCTCCTCCTACATAACCACATGTTCTACTGGCTTGTTTGGGTCTGGCTTCACTGCCTTTCTTGGCTATGAAGGTTCTGCAGCCATCTCCTCAGTGCAGATCAGGAGACATGACTTAGTATCAGGTGGTCCTGCCAGGTGTAAAATTAAGATCCCGTTTCAAATGAGTATGTTAGAAAAATATCAGAGGCAAAATTAGAGAATGAAGGCTTGGCTACAGGGGAGTCAAAGGGATGCTGATATTTGTGTTTGTCAGTTTTTTCATGGCAGCAGTAGTTGTTGATATTTATTTTTCCTCACTTCAGTGGAACAGTGTTTGTTAATAAATCTAATAATAAAACATCCACAACAATTGCCAGATTTGCCAGTTTTTTCAAAACTGAGGCTAAACTGAGTATGCCAGAAAAGAAATTTGTGTTAGTTTTTTTTTCCCCTCGTAGGCATAGAATATGTGGCATAAAGTTATGGAGCCTGTAGGGAGAACTTCCACGAGTGACTTTTCCTGGCCAGGAGAGCTCAAGTACAGTTAACACAATTTGCATTTGTGAGCTGCAACAATTATTGCAAATGCACCAATATAAAAAAAACCCAAACCCGAAACCCCAACCCTACTAGAACTGTCTCACAGATGGACAAATTTGTTATTGTTTTCATGATCTTTTGCAATGTGTTTGCAGGTTTCCACAGCCTTGTTTAAATTCAAGCAAGGACCTTTTTGCACCAACTTTGCAGGATTTAATTTGTGAGTTGTACATTTAATTCTCCACAGCAGATGGTGATGTGTGGGTGTACTGCTGTATATTTGCAACAGATTCCTTATCCTACAAAATTAATTGTCTCATGTGCTGATTTAAAATCAGAATTGTATTGTTCGTAAAAAGCTAATTCTTGCATATCATTTTGTTGGGACCCGTGCAATTCCAACAAAATGTAAGGGAAGAAAAGTCTAAGTGCTGCTTTAAAACAAATGGATCGTGGCAGCTCTACAGTCAGTCCTGATGTGCAGACTGAAGAGCTAATGACCTCATGTGTTTAAAAAGTCCCTAAATAAAAGTAAGTATTTTGGGCCTTGGGGTCAAGTTACCTTGATGTTGCCATGAGAAGGTTCCTGGGGCAGTTCAGCCACGCTCAGTGATCCACAGCACAGCCAAGGCCTCCAAATTAAGCCCCTTTTCCTTTGTGGGAGTTTCTTTCCTTAGCAGGGATTTATCTGTCAGTGGTTGCTCTTTCAGTGGCATTGCTTATGTTCATTTGCAAAGTTTAGGGGACTTTTGGTTTTGTTCCCTCTAATGATAATGTCTTTATGACCTGTGCCCCAGCCATCCAGCATCCAGTCTCCTGCCTGCATCTTGGAGGAGAAAGGGAAAGCGTGAGGCTGAGGGGAGGGTTTCAGCAGAGGTCAGGCACTGCCGGACTCACCAGCCCCACGTCACTGACCGCTCCAGCAGCCTCCTGTGGCACCCAAAGTGGGGCTTGTCCAGAACAGGCTCCACTACTGTCCTTGGAAAGGGGAGAACCCAGGGCCTGAATGGTTGTGGTGTTAACCAGGTGGTCAGGATGGATTAAATAAGGCCACAGGTGACAGCTCACCTGCTCCTCCTGCCGAGGGGTGGCTGCTGGGCTGCTGAGGCACAGGGGCTGGCTAATCAGGAATGGAATTTAGGAAACCTGGTTCCTTACCTTCAGTAAGGGACTGTTGCAGTGGGTGCTGTGTGCCTGCCCATGGGCCAGGCACAACCACAGCCTGGACGGAGGGTCCCCAGCGCGGGGGATTTGTGCCATAGGGAGTATTAATAGACAACTAATTAAAACCTGTCCTGCTTGTCCTTCAGAGGCTGGAGCGAGGCTGGGCTCACCCCAAGGATCGCCCCATGGCTCACCCAGCTCACAGAGTGAGTATGTCACACTAGGGAAGAGGGTGGGCGAGGGGGCTGCCGGCAGCATGTGGCTGGAGGGTTTGGGGACATTGTTTTGGTGACCAAGTCCTCACATCCACCCCAAAGCAATGTGCAATGCTGGGGACTTCTGGACTTGTTGGCAGAGCAATGCTCCCCTTAGCACACTGGTTTGCTTTCTGTCCGGGAGAGGGAATATGAACCTGCTTTGGATTGTTTGCCTGTTAGTAGCAGTAGTTGGGTCTTGCTTGCTGGCAGCACCAAACCCCACAAATTTGAGATGGGGGGTTTATTGTGGAATGAACAGAATAGAGGTTTTAGGATTTTATTTTTTGCTACTGCATGAGAAATAATTCTTATCTCTGTAACATTTAAAATCTGCATTAAATTTAAGATAAAATATTTTAAAATGTGGTGGACTGGAGTTTAAAAATATCAGTGATACCTTGGGGGTGGGGTAAACAAAACTTCAAACCTGATCTCAAAAGCAGCTATTGTGTGTTGTATCCATCTTCCCAGTTATTTCTACTGTGAGTAGAAAGAGTGTTTCAGAAAATTGATAATCTGGTCATCAAAAAGAACCAGTCTGATTTCTTGTCTTCAACTGCAGGTGAGTCAAATTAGGGTGCCTTTGTATGTTCCCATTTTTTCTTTTTACAGCCCTTTGTAATGCTCAGCTCTGGTAGATTTACAGGAAAAGGCTCTTTAAAACACAGGCTTTGGGTTTATGGGAGTAGGAACAGTTCAAGCTCAGGGACTCTTTTTGCCCAGTAAGTTTCTGATTTCCTGATCACTTTGGTTCTTCACTGCACATGATCCCACTGGAATTTCTCGAGCACATCAGAGTGGCATACCATGTTTCTGGGGAAAGGCCTCAGAAGTGCTTTTTGCACCAGCACACATATTCACTGGGTGCTGAAGGTACCCCCCAATGCACCTGGGGTGAAAGCAATCTCCTGCCTGTGAGGCCAGGGGCTGCAGTGCAGCAATGCATCCCACGGGAGGGGTGTTTGTATCTTTTTGAGTGAGTGTTGCTTTGTGTTTCCTTCCTGCAGCAGATCCTGTTTGTGCCCAGGTGATTTGCCCGCTCATGAGCTACTGAGGCTCAGCTGGATTGGCTCCATCACATCTGGGTTTAAGAAGTCAGTTATTTTTAGGAGAGAGATACCGGATTAGTCTGAGATGTCAGAGCTTTCGTAAAGTTATGCTGGATTTGATCTCCTTTCATTTTGCTCTGTATGCACAACGAATTACTTCTGTGCAGTGAGCTCAGTCTGCAAGACCTCCAGGGCAGGAAGCAAATCTTTACTGTCATCACACGCTGACCTGGCTTTACCTCATCTATCTGTAGTCGTGTAAGCGGGATGTGCAAGTTAACAGCCTTGCCTGGCTTCTGGTGATGGAGACTTCCCTGGGACACCTCTGGGTGTGCCTCTTCCCTTTCATCCTGAGGCTGATCCAAGTGCCCAGGCAGCAGCCTCTGCCTGATGCAGGGCATCCAGGCCCCCTGCCCACCCCTCCCAATGGAAACCACTAGCAGCACCAGAGTATCTGTGTGGCTGCTGCAGGCTCATTCCCTAGGAAAGCTGACTGCCCCCAGTAGGAATTCAAGGGTAGCTCACTGCTGTCTTGAATCTGCCAGCCATCATTTCCAACATACACACCCCTCTTCCTGCATTCCCAGCCCAGCTCTGTGTCCAAGGTAAGCTGAAGTGGAACATAAAGTGAATGCACTTGAAACACCCTCCCCCAGGTGATTTTCCATTTATGCAGCAGGCTCACTAATTGCAGGAAGAGTGATTACCCTTTCAAGAAAGAAATATAAAACTTGATTACTTTGAATGAGTGTTAGTGAAATGTGGTTCTGATCCCAGCTGGGCAGAAATTGTGTTTCAGTAAGACTTTCTAAAAATGCTCCCACAGGATCAGCATAGGGAACCACAGGCCTGTCTGTGACTGCTTTTATCCAGTGTATATTTGTGATACTCTCAAAAGGGGGACTGAACTCTGCATCCCAGATGCTTAAATGTGGCAGAGTCCCTTTCTCTCCTGTTACTCGTGTATGGGAGCTGTGATAAAGCTCATATAAGCTCACCAATGTGAGCTGTACAGAATGGAGAAACGGGTACCTTACGTGACTGAGATGTGAAGACCAGCAGCCAACCTTTAACTGGAAGTGGGAAAACAATCTGCATCAAAACTGGCCTCCTCTCTGAAGTCAACTGCAACATGCCCATAGCACAGTTGCATTGTCTTAAGAAGATCTAGACCATACTGTTGATTTTCTGTCTTGCTACTTTTCTGACAGTGTAAAGTACCCAGAAGATAGGACTGCAGAAAAATTAGATGGCAACCCTAACAAATGCTATAAAGTAGATAGTGTCATTTGATGACCAACACTATTTACTATGGTTCTTTCTTAAATGGAAAGTGCAGGTTTTTTAAAATGGGCTGGTGCATGTTACACTATGTTGTAAAGTGTGTGTATATATGTATATCATCAAAAAAGGTGTATATACATATACAGGTAGATGGAAGGATGATGTTTTTCGGAGCCAAGTCTTTAAACAGAGCAATTTAATCACTTCTGCATTTTACTATGGAGTGGTCAGGTGGATTTAAGGATGAATTAAGCAAGCTGTAAATTTAAGAATAAACTCACTCTGTGGCCTGAAATTAATTATTATAACCAACATGGTAACTTAATCTCACAAAAACACGAGTTTATTAATAGGTGAAGGAGCTGAAGAACCACACAGTCCATCCAGCCCTCTGATAGTTTCCTAATCTCAGTTACGAAATTCAATGCTGCAGTTTTACAAGGTACATATTCTCAATTAGTGAATGTTACAGAACATAAACATGAAGTGAATATTTGTATTAATGAGATTCAAACAAGTCAACTGAAAGAAGTATCAACTCTAGTTATAACACATGGTGAAAAGAATCAAATTTGGAATGTGATCATATATACTGTTGTACATCAGACAATATGTACACTGTTTCATATTGCATGACATTCATAGCATATTCATAGAAAAGTCAAACTAAATGATGGCTTAAAAACTTATCACTGAAATTTGCTTGCTACGTTTTTTAAAGTGTTGATATTGACTGAGTTAATATTTTCATTGTGTAAAAATACTGTATATAGTAGAAACCCTTCAGCATCTTCCACATTCAAATAAATGCAAGTTACAGCTTGGTATTTGGTGTTCAACATCAGAAATTAAATGGCCGATTCTTTCTAGCCTTTCAGAAGGAAAAAACCAACAAATAATGAATATGCTCAATCTGGTTTGACTAGTACATGTCTCTCTTGAAGACCTTGCTTCTGGAATCAGAGACTAACATCTACCTCGTCTGAGGTGCGGCTGGGAATACTAAAACATCTGAACACGGTTAAAAAGGTGGAAAGTCCATAGCCATTCTACACACTTTCATTTATTGTCTGGACAATTAAAGTACAAATAATTCAAACACAACAAGGTTATGAAAAAAACATTTACAATACTTTCCCTCCGAAATGATCTAAACTAGCAAGGTTAACATGAAGTCATTCATTATAACTAAAGTATACAACTGCCTGGTCCTAAGAAAGATTTTTTAAATTATTATTATTATTCAGATAGTAAAACACATCGTAGAGAAAAGATTCTGACATGCCTTCCCCACTAATGCTTAGCAAATGCATCAAAACTTTCCCAGCAAACTGCGCTCATTCATAGCAGATGATGTATAAAGGTTTCCCTGAACATTGAATGAGTGTTCCTTTAAACTAAAATCTAACATTGTTAAAGTAAAAAACTGATAAAATTATGATGCAGCCTTTGCTTTTTAGTTATTTGTCTACTACAAAAGTTTGCCTCTTCAGTGTGAAAAAACAATACTTAGTCTACATGCAGTTAGTGGGTATAGCATGGAAAAAATGCACAAAATAAGCACAAGTTATAAATAACCATAACGTTTTATTACCATTAAGACTAAACTTGTATTGAAAAGATTTTATATAACAAGACAAGAAAAGCAATAGCAAATTTAACTATCAACTAGATTATGCATAGCGAGTAACTGTTTCTAGTACTCAGGGAAGAGCATGACCCTTTTTTGTTTTAAATATATAACCGTACAAAGCACAAACATACTAAAATGATCAGTGCACTGGACATGGGAGAGCACCCCCTCAGTCATTTTGTTCCCTTAGCTCTGTTTTCCCCAATCTGAATTACATTAAAATAAAGACCCAGTTGTTTTCTTTTCTACTGTGCAGTAAGAAAAAATATTCACAACAAACATGACAATATATCAAACAATATTTCTACACAAGTTACCTTGATACCTCTGTCACTTAAGTATCATAAGAAAACATTTTAAGACATATACAAACAAAACTAGCAAAGTGTTACAACTTATAATAAATTAACCAAAAGAAAAAATAACTTTATATATATATATATTTATATTATATATACACATACACACACAACAAAATGACACAATAATATGCTTCTTCCCATAGTTTAAGTAAACAAATAAGTAGACTAGCCAAACTAGCTATATTTGATTTTGGCCATATGCATCACATCGGCAATTAAATAAATAAGTGTTTCAAGCAACATAAACAGTGTTCCAAATGTGCCAACACAGCCCAATTATATTAGCTTGGGCTATAAAGTGAATTTGAAAATTCTTAACAAATTTAAAGCAAATGTATTTTTTTTCTAAACACATTACATTTAACTATGATACTAAGATATGTAAATAATTTTGTAGCACCTACTGCTCAAACCAAGGAAGTTTTTGATCAAAAAATTAATTTTTTTAACTTTTGTTCTGCTGATATCCCATACTGATGACTTAAAGAAAAACCGTCTTGCAACTCATCTCCTTGCTTTTGGGTTTTGACTGTGGGTAACTGCGTGCCTGGGAAGAACACTCTCCCGTACTGTATTTAATATTTTTATTACATGCTATGAAAAGATACGAAGATCATCTGTTTGTAGCCCATCCTTCAAAAAACAATCTACTAATCCAGTTTAAAACACACATCTTGATCTCTAAAAAGTTACCAGTGCAGTATGAACATGACAAAGTTGTCAATTTCCCCTAAATTAGCCAGTCAAAATATTTTTTCTCAAATCCAGATTCTCTTGTAAAAATTCTTTATATTTTATAAAAATAGATTTTTCTTGAAACCCATTTTCAGCAAAGAGACCACCTCTTTGGCAACATTGTTAATGTTATTTAAATTGTTATGTCATCAGGTATCCCCCGTTACCCCATTCCCTAACAGAAGACTGTTTAGTTCACATGATACAAAAGAAAAAAGGAAAAATAAAAAAAGTTGCAAAATTATGTTCTTCTTTTTGCAATTTTTATTGTTCCTCTTTAATTTGCTTGGGGGGTTTACCAATCTGATTCAATCAATGTTTTGAAAAAACTGAAAAGAAAAACAAAAATCTTTTTTTATTTTTTTCTCGCTTTTAATCCCATTAGTTCGTAAAAATTGTTTTTTGTTTTATTATTTTTTCAAATGAGTGAATGGTCATCTTAAAAAGACCCACCTTCAAGGAAGGTAGTAAAACTAGCTGGCCGGGTAAAAATCCCTGCACATTGTTATCTATGTATATTATATTCAACAACGACAGCTATGAAAGAACATTCAATGCATCAAAGGTTTTTTTTTTTTTTCTAAGCATTATAAAATCCTTTCCTGTTCCTCACAGGATATCCAATGTTTTAATACTTAGGCAACACTGGCTTATAAAGTCCATGGTTGAATATAAGCCTTGAAGAGTTTTTTTTTGTTTGTTTTGTTTTGTTCGTATATATATTTATATATATATATTTTAGTAAGTAAGGATATGAAATTCAGGATTTGTGGGTTTTATTGGTTTTAAAGGAAACTTGCAATACTCTGTCTCCTAAACGGTATCCATTAAGGCTGGCAATCGCCATGGCAGCTTCGTCGTAGTTGGTCATGGTGACAAAGCCAAATCCCTTGCACTTGTTGGTGTTGAAATCACGGATCACCTTGACATTATTGACTGCTCCAAAGGGACCAAACAACTGCCACAGCACGCTCTCATCTGAGTCGGGAGACAAGTTGTAGACGAAGATGCACCATCCAGTCCCAGTGTGACCAGGGATATTCATTCCGACAAGGCTCGTCATACCATCAATTGTGATCGGAGAAAACCTACCGAGTAAAAAGAGGGGTCTATTCTAAATATATCTCTTAGCACAAGCTATACGGGTCCAAGACTTTAAAATAAATAAGCTGGTGTCAATGGTGGGTCTGGATCCTGTCCCTGGAAGATGATCACAGAGCCACTCTTGCTAACTCCTACTGAAGTGGAGGGAAGCTGTACTAAACAAACACACCAGACCTGGGCATAAATGCATCTCCCTCCAAGGATAACCCCTGCTTAGATGTGTACAAAGACCTCATAAAACAAACGCTTAAGGACATCTGAGTCAAAGAGGGCCTGCACATGCTGCGATAAACAAGGGTTCATTTAAAAAGGCCTGTAGGAATTTGCCACTTATTTCCATCACCTAAATAAGTTTCAGGACAAGGGAGATTTAATGGTTTACCTCCTACTAGTTTGCAGTGAAAAACCCCAAGCAAACTTCAAGACCTATTTTAAAGATTAATATGAAATGCCTTTGTCAGGATTCAGCTATAACAGTAGCCTCTCCAGCTAAAAATACTATTAGAGAGACATCTCTAAGTGGCAGAATTTGTTTCTCCTCCTAACATGGACCATAATTGACATACACTGGGAAAAAATCCAGGTAATAAAAAAGTCCCAAAGCTGGCCCCATATTAAAGAAGGTTTATGCAGCAATTGTAGAGTAAATAGAACATAAATACAATTAATGAGCAGATCAACTGACACCTTCACAGGTATTCACAGGCTCTTAGGTTCTTCAAAACAGTCAATATAGACAGATGAGCTCCTAGAATGCAATACAGCACCCTAACTTTCCTCCCTCATTGTCCTTTGGGACTCATGTCTTCAACTTGAACATCCAAATTGAGCAGCTAAAGCCAGGTGGTTTTGTTTATGAACAGAGAAGCTTCACAGAATAGCAAAGCCTGGGCAGGATCCATGGACATCATCTGATCAGCCTCCTGCTCCAAGTGAGGCCAACTTCTCAAATAAGATCTCCTACTCATGGCCCTGCAGAGGGAAGTTCAGCAAGTCTCCACAGACAGGAACTCTGCTCCTGCAGCCCCTGCTTCAAGGCTTCATCCTCACTGGGAATGATTTTCCCTTATCCTCAAGTTGAATTTCCCCTGCTGCAACTTGTCACTGCTGACTCTTGTCCTCTCACAGTTGACCTCTGAGAAAAGCTCAGCTTTGTCTTCTTTCTAATGCCCCTTGTAGGCAGCTGAAGGCAGCAGTCAGGGGCTAAACTCTACATTTGCCTTTCCCAAATTCCACCATGTTCCTCCAGCTTTTCAAGGTCTCCCCAGTGGCAGCCGTGGCCAGGAGCACAGTGACTGCCCCTGCTCCCTCACCAATTTGGTGTCACCCGCTAATGCGAGGAGGGCGCATCGCAGCCCATGACTCAGGTTATTAATGAAGATGTTAAGCAGTATCAGCCCTCAGGATCAACATAATCTTCCTTTCATCAGTGCGAAAAAAAAATGACATGCTTTCTGAAGCTACACTTTGGGATATGTTTTAAAATAACAACTGCACAGAGGAAACGTCTTAATAAAAACCCAGTTTCACATGTACCTTCAATATGACAAGTTTTAATGCCAGAACAGAATAATAATTCCTCAGGATTTTCTGAGTGATGACTGAGGGAGCAGAAGGAGGGAAAGGAGGGACCCTGTTGCTGAGCGAGCTCTTGTGCTCTCCAAAACTTTTTATACTTGTAATAATTTCCACACACATTTAGCAATCTGCACGATATTATGCAGTGTATATTAAATAACCATAAAAGAAACTACACACTTGATGGCTGCTCACCGTTCTGTTAACTCCTGATGGCATTTTTTATCTATATTCAGGGAAAAAAAGACGCTTGGAATATATATCTTAAGCTGAGGATCATCACTGGGGTGTAGCTACACTGTAAATGAGCAGCTCACAAATGCTCACAGCATCCAATTCTCGGGAAGGTTTGCAGACAGTTTATTAAAAATACGTGGCAATTTTCCAACTCAACTTCACTTTTGCAAGTCCTCATTTCAACATCTTTCAGTTTCTCTCCTGCATACTGAAACCAGTAACATTATCATAAGGGTTCAGCACGGAAAGACGGCTGGACAAGGCCAGGGCACGCTGCTTCTTCCACCACTGGTGGGGTCATAAATAAGGCAGCCAGGGACTGTACAAGCCAACAGCTTCAACTCATTTTGAAATTTGGAAGATGGGACTTCAGGCCCATTGCAGGCCAGTGCTGACAGTGCCAGTAACACACCTAAGCCAGCAAACACTGCTTTTCTGGAAGGTTTAAAATTAACATGAAGTACAACACTAAGGGGTGCACTAGCCTGTAAGTAAGGGTGTTGTAAAACCTGTACAATGCAAAGCTCTGCACATCACAGTACATTATAAGGCTTTGCATTTTTAAGAAATGCTGCACTGATATAAAGGGTTAAAGTTTCCTACAGTTCACGGAGAGCAGCTTTTCCCTGGAAACCTTTAGGACCCATGCAGCTTTCAACTATTTATGTACCATGAGCACAGCAGCTGCTGTAAATCCAACAAAACATGCACAAAACTGGTGCAAGGGTATTGACACAAATACAAGATCACCTATTGCATAAGTAGCTTTGCTACTAGCAAGTGATCCGAAATTAGCCTCAATAAAACCTTTTTTCCACATCAGCACATCTCATTTTCCATCAGCACCACGCAGTTGGCACAGGGAAAGAAAGAGCCAATCTCCTGTTTCCGAAGCAGTTTCAGAAATTATCAATACAGTATTTTTTGTGACCCTAGACCTATAAATTCAGGGTTTACTAGTGCAGGTACAATTTGCCAAGGTTTGCTGAGAGGAGATAAGAACTAATTTAAGATGCCTACAAAACAACTTCAGCACTGCCGTGATTTCAGACTAACACTGCAGACTAAATGTTAAGAAAGCAGATACATAACCTATGAAGGCAGGTAACTTGCTTTTTCCCTCTGGAGTCATATGAAATCAAAATGCAAACCCTCACTGGTTCAATCTAAACCCTGTTTGTCCTGCACCACACATCAGTGCAAAATACCACTGCCAGTGCAATTTCAGGGAAGCAGCAGCAAAAACCCAGGGAAACCTCCCAGAACAAACCCATTCTGATACTGACTTGCACCTGACAGACACACGAGGCCAAGAGTTATACCATGTTTTTGACAATGTAGCAAGGAACAAAGGAGATGGGAGAACAGGGGAGAAGCGGCCTGTGATAAAATCAGGTGGTAAGTTCTGACTCACCAGATCCCCATCCCCACTAAGGATACTGCAGATGTAACATATGCACAAATGAACACCAGCAGTGGTGCTCTGTTTTGACTATTGCTTTTGTAAGTACTCTCAAGATTTGAGATCTGTACAATGGTCACCATGGCAGGAGTTAAAACCCACGTTGCTGTCTACTACTAGCTAGTGTAAAGATATACTTACCATACCTTTTTACAGGATGAGCTTCAAATAAAAGCTCAAATAATTTTCAAGTGTGGTGAGTAGACCATTTCAGGTGATTAAGTAGTATTTTCTCATCTTAATTGTGGGGGACTGCTGGACATCTTACGGTAACATCAGGAATAAGACTACACCTTTATTTTGCTGTAAGGGTCGCTCGCGTTGATTTGTGCCATTAGAAGAAACACTAACAACACAACTCATTTTAGCCATCAGATCAAACATACTCATGAAACAGCATAAATGTTCACAGATCGGCCGAGCTTTCACACATGCGTGCACATACAAACACACAGCTATTTCAAACGAAAAAAATAAAATTTCAAGGACTGAAAAAAAAAATTCTAAGTATTAAAACCTGTAACAAAAGAAACTTCAGGCTGATTGAGGTGCACACAGCTGTGTTTTCAAGTCAAACTTATGATGCCAGATGCGGGAGAAAGGTGCTCTTGACTGGGGGATTGAGACAACAGCAGCCTAATTCTGATTTTGACTTAAGTTTTCAATTATCAGATCACAGATTTGTTAAAAACTCAATAGTTTTGATTCTGGAACAAGCATCATTTAGAAAAGCAACTGCAGTTTGAATGCCTGTAGCTGTTGCACCTAAACCATTTGAGAAGCCCACCTGTAAATAAAAAAAAATAGGTTGAAAAGCCCCACAGAACTTGGGTGTGAGGCCTTTAAAGTAACAAAACCAACTGAAGTCCAAACTTAAAAAGAATTTGACATGCTGGTGGAAGAAAAGAAGGAATAAAAAAAATAAAGTTAGTGAATTAAAAAAAAAAATAAATTGTAGCACCAATCTGTGCCAACACGGACATCTGGCAATCTGTGGAATTCTAATTACCTCTTTACGCCATAGGCCATATTAAGCAAATTGTCCAGCCTGAAAAGAGAAGGAGGGTCTTTGGGTTAATGTCTCACAGATGGCAAGATCGCTCAATGGAACTATTATTAATAGCGTTCCATTTTCAAAGAAGAAACGTTCAACAAGTTTCCCACACATCTAAGGAGCCTAACAACTCCCGGCCTGCTTTGTTAAGTCTGAGGTTTTGCTTAAATTTCCACCACAGCATTTTAAAAGCCTTTTTTAACTTGTCTACAGTCTTAGAGAAAAACTTAATCTCCAGAGTTTGTTTTTTTTTTTTTTTTAAAATCCCCTTAGAGTTTGTGTCTTTTTTTTTTTTTTTAAACAGTATGAAATTTTTGCAAGTAATTCAACTGCTTACCTTATATTTACAGTTAACTTGGAAATAAAATGTTGAGTCAAAAATTGCTGGAACTGGAAAAATTCTTAACTCTAACTGCTTTAACATAATATATTCTCTCCATTTTATTACATATATTTAGTATTAATCCTTCATGATATGTCAATCTAAATGACCACCAAATTTTGCAGAATATAATCATCTGCTTTCCATGGCAGCACAATAAAGTCCTTCTATCCATGGAATGATTCAGTGATAACCTCAATGGACACAGCTGCGTGCCAAAGACACAAAAACAAGTGTAAATTTAATGTATCCAATGACTGACTTTTTATGATCTTTAATTCATTAACACTTTTCATCACTGACAAACTAAAATTACTTTTGAATAATTCTTTAAAGCCAGTATGCAACTCAGTTATGCAAATATGTTCAAGTTTTCTTTTTATTTGAAAGCTAGGTTGCCTGAAAACTATTAAGTATAAAAGTAATGGGAACATCATGTATTCCTAACTCTGGCTTATGCATCTGATGGAAACAGTATATTCCAAATGCAAAGCGTAAAACATCCCCAAAAGCATCTGAAGAATCACACCAAAGACTAATACAAGGTCCCTTTATACTAAGAGCAGATATCTCAGGCTAATAAATTTAATGATACTGCTTCTGACTGGAACAGACTCAGCTTTTTTCCTGCTACCAATCCACTGTCATTAACATCAAAGTCTAAGCTGCATCAAAACTGTAGTAATACAGCAGAAAATAAAAGCATTACCAAAGACAAGAGAAAGAACAGGATAGTCACTGCTCATTTGATTATCCGTGTAACTCTATTCTGTCCTCCATTTTTCTGTGAGCCTTCATGAGATCTGATTGTACAGTACTTCAGCTGTTTTAGTAAATACAACATGACTACTGCTGTCAGCAGATTTTCCTCCTCATTCTCCAGGAAAGAATATTTAATTTTACAAAGAAAATCAGGTCAGCCTACGCAACTAAAGCATATTTTCCTGCACAGCACCTGCCCCACATTGTCATCGCTGGTGGAACTTCAGTTCTTTTCCAGGTAATTACCTGAATCTCTGAGCCTGGTGGTGAAGTGGTCCAGGGTAGCGTCTGTTGGGAGACTGATACAGCTGTGAAAGGAGTGCCTGGCTTGTTTTCTGGCTGGGGTTATTGGCAAACTTCACAGTAATTGGTTCTGTAGCACCACTAGGCTTCTGGCCATTTAGTCCCTTTATGGCTTCTTCTGCCTCTATTCTCTTATCAAAACGGATAAATCCCACACCTCGAGAAACCCCTGGGAAGTAAAAACAAGTAAAGAGATGAGTATTTTCAGGAACAGCCTCATCTAGGTAACACACTTAAAGCTGAATGGTGGTTTTGACTTCACAGGATACAGAGTTTGCAAGTTAGGGAAAGTCCTGTAAAGAAAAATCCTCTTCCCAACCCATAATCTCCAAAGTCAGCCCCTACCATATTTAACAATGATTGAAAGTAAACAACATTCTGCATTTTGAGATTCCCTCATTAAAGAGGCAGCAATTATACCTCCAGTTTTGTTTGTAAAGAAGCAGGTACTGCATTTTACACTAGAAGTCACCCCGTCCTAAAACTCAGCTGCCAACAAACCAATGGCACAATTACAGTTGTGCCATTCCCAGCAAAACATGCACATAATCAAGAAAAGTTTTCTTTTAACCTGTGACTTGATCAACCAGAATCCGTGAGGTGATGATGCGCCCATATTGTGAGAATAACTGCTCTAATTCTTTCTGGGTCATGGTTTTCGGAAGGCCGCTGACATACAAGTTTGCATCTCTGATGGATGCTGAACTTGGACGGGCATATGACACCTATGGAGAGAAAAGGAAAGCCGTGTTAATTTTCTGTTCTTTTACAAGCCACAACCTTGGAGTTCAGACATTACCTGCTCTGCAAAACCAACCAAGCCAGGAGAGGCTGGAAGAACAAAGGAAGAACTACAGGGACCTTAAGAACAGACACAAGGGTTCTTTAAGTGCAATCATAAAATAACTGTTGTTCAGAGGTAGATTAACGTGCAACTTCCCACGCATGGCTCTGTAAATTTACCCCCATGGGTGTGGGTGTGTGGATGATTTGCTGGAGCCAACCTCTAACTCTGAAGTTCCAGCATGTTTTTCTTTCCCACCCCCCTCCAAGTGTCTGAAACAGATCAGGTTATTTGCGGAGTGATCTTTTGTGCTCTCTCTCTTTGTGTTTGCATCCTGAGCTGGCAAGATCTGTTCTGGATGAACAGTAAAGTACTGGTGAAATTAGACTAAATGAACATCTGTTCAGGGAGCTGTATACTGACACTCATTGCCGTATCTGCAATTTATCACGAGAAGTTCCCTTGTACTATAAGCCCAGAACCAGACCATAAAATATTATAACCAAGCAAACAAGAAAATCTAGCTGTGGCACTGCATGTATGCTGCTGGAAAATTACTAAATCAAGACTCTTAACTGCTCTTCTACCTATGAATCAGATTTATAATTATAATATGTGCATAAAAAGCCTTCTGCACTTTTAAAATAATATATACATTTAGAATACACACATTTAACATCATAAAAACACTTCCTGGATGAAGTCTAATGGCAAGTATTCAGCACAGATCATGAATTACTTTGCAGCACATCTGAAATAGCATTGGAACCAAACCTGAATATTCTGCACTTCATTTTGATTTCTTTCAATATAAACAGATCAGTACACTCCTGCATTATGTCTTAAAATGTGTCTTTGAAGGAAGTAGGGGGGTTCCCATCATGAATACAACACACTCAGCAACTGCCTTGCCCTGTTCCCGAGGCTCAGCCTGAACACAGATGTTGTCAAATGGATGTCTGTGTGTTTTATGTGTCAAAGAGTTGTCTTTATGTGCTCCACACCTAAAAATAGATGTTGACTCAACACAGAAAATTATGTTAATGACTAATATTTGCTTCCACAATCTTCTCTGCATAACAGCAGACAAATTTTAAGATTTAGATTTTAAGGGTTTTTTTTTTGTGATTTCTTTGTAACTTGCATGTTTGTACATAACCTTTTAAATCTAACATTTACAGAGAAGGCTGGAGAGAGGAGGTGGAAAAATTTAGGGAAAGAAATATGAAAAAGAGGTTCAATGAAACATTTGCAACAACGAAGGCAAGCTCAGGCAGGCACACAGCACAAAGGCACAAGCAGACATAAGGAACAGAGAAACCTTCAGTGCTGAAAGGGAGAAGGATATTGGGGTGGAAACTATTTTGTGCCTCAGCGATTCAGGACCTCACAGCCCATGAGCTCCTGAAGTGGTGCAGCATTTCCATCACTTAATTGCTGTTCCTGAAGAGCCCTTTGACATGCTAGGACCAGAACATACATGGCACTGCTTGGCTTTTATGTAACGAAGCTCAAGCCAGGTCCTTGGGAACACCAGGGATAACCACACCTACAGCTTGGTTCAGTGATCTCATGTTGGTTGCTTCTCACTTATTACCCCATGCTGGGTCATCTAGAAAAGCAGACTCTCCCTTCCCACTCTGCAAACGCCTTACCTTGAGAGCGTACTGTAAGGATTCAGGCACCTACAGTTTAACCTACTTTAGGAATAACAGTTTAAAAAATATTTAAGAGCCTCCCTGGAGCAGGGGTAGGGACCTTACCTATTCCTCAAAACTGAGAACAGCAAAATTATTAAAAGTTCCTGGGAAAACAGCCAGGGGGTTTCCTTTGGGTTTCTCACTCTGGCACACACTCATTAACCAAATGCCACATTACAGTGAGGATGAAAAGTACTGGGATATGCAAAAAAACCCCACCACTTCCCAGAGCACCGAGTGCCTGACATTTTATATATATATATATGTATATACTTCTACTCTCGTGGGCCTTGCAGACAGGCAGTGGAAGGAGAGGCTGCACACACTCCCAAGCCCTCCATACGAACACCTATCGCTGCTCAGGTCTAGTTTTTATTTCCTCCCGCAATCAAACATTCAGGCTGCAGGGGAGCCTGAGCCAAAGAAAGAAGCTGCCAAAAGCAACTCAGCCGTCTTTAATATCAAGGAGAAAAGGTTATGAGCTGAATGGACTCAAGGCTAGTAATGTCAATTATTTATCTGCTTTTGAATCTTTTTCATCTTCCCTCTCAGGTCAGCCAATGACAAATCGATCGGTTAGAGTGTGCCATCCTGCTTTCAAGCTATTATTCAGTTAGTGCTGAGGACGGGATGTCTTCCCATGTGTGAGCTATCAAAGGAAGAAATCGCCCACCCTGACCCTCCATCACACCAGAAGCTCCTTATGCTGCGCGAGTTAAAATGGGAGCGAACACCAGCTCCCATTTTACCACTGAAAACTGCAAAGCACTGTGTGAGGATGCTGCATTAATTCTTTATATTCACACTTAAGAATGATTTCTTCTTTTTTTTTTTTTTTTCTCTTTTTTTTGCTCACGGCAGTGTTAGCACCCTGTAATGAAACAGCGTGTAGAAAAGAATATGGAATCCCAGCCACCACAAAGAATTCAAATAATGAGCTGGAGAACACCAAACCACTGTTTGACCCAGGCATTTCTCAGCATTAAAATGTTTGCCTGCTTGTGTGATGGTTGAAGGTCGAAGGATGGTGTTGTATTTCACTGCATACAGATCATTTAGAAGTTCTGTGGTCAAATTTGCAAGGAAGATAATAAAATATCGTACAATTCATTTTATAGCTTGCTGGCCTCAGATGTTAGTTTCTATAAATACATATATACTAACTGTGAAAAACATTTACTAGGACATTTCTCATCTGACATTGAGCATTAGCCTGTGTAAGGGCTTCTCTTCAGTACAAACAGCCATCTCTAGAGTCTGCACCACTGTCTCCAAACACTACTGCAGTGTCAGAAGGTCCAGCATTTCATATCTTCCATGGTAAAGCACATTTTTGTTCAGTTGCACAGAAAATATCTCCAAGTTCAAGTAATTATCTTCCCTATTGATTTCCTACCATTTTCCCACATAGAAAACTTTTTGAAGAATTTCTAACCTCGAGACTCCTCAGAACGTAAATTGAAGCTGTCTGGCCTTTCCAAGCCAGAGCCCACAGCAAAGGCACCCAGAGGCATGAACGCATCCCATTTGTCCTACAGAACATGTAAGAGCAGCCGCTGAAACAAGACATTTAACCACTTGGCTGCTGCTCACCTCGGGAGAAGCCTTCAGCTCACATGCTAATCCTGGACTTCTCCAACACCAAGTCCGTTTCTAGAAGCCTCCTTGCAAAATTTAACTCCATTCTGCTCCGAAGCGCATCGTCCTTTCTGGAACGACGTGCTCTGCCAGCAGAGCCACCCTTCCCTGGACACAACATCTTAAGCAGCAACCGAGCAGCTCCCGTCTTGTAAACACCAACCTGTGTTCATGTTTCGCATCAACAAAACATCTCTGGAGAGGTGTGTCTTGCTCTGCATCTACCATCATTCCCCTGGGGAACGTGAGACTAACCAGGAGCCTCGAATCATGACTGCACAGGCACCCACAGGCCACCAAACCACCTGTCCGTGGTACCTGCAATCCCTGGGACACCCTCTGGCCACAAGGTCAGATGTTGCTGTTAAATGACTCCTTGGGCAGCTTCCAAGAAGTCTGAATAACATTCAAAAATACCAGACTTCTCAGGGACCTTACTTCTGAGACTTTGCTTTGTGTCTTTCCATGACACGCTCCGAGATGCAGGATTTCCTGTAGGAGTTTCGGGGTGAGTCACTTGGCTCTTTGCCGCCTGAGGTCCAGTGCAGAATGGGGACAATTCTTTCCTCACTTTCTGCCCCTTATCCCACTGGTACACACTGGGAGTGCTTTAACATAACTGCTCAGAGAGTTTCACACATGTAAATAAGCACAATCTCACTTGTTTCACGCACATACAGAAGTAAAATCTGCTTAAAGCAAGTGAACAGGCTACGGCAGGAAGAGACGTTTCCCCACAGCCACTTCCAGACCCTCACCCGTGTCCTAATTTTGTGCAAAAACAGACTTGAGAAACCCTCCTGTGAAAGCTACGTACTTTGTCAGAACGAGCACACCCAAAAGCCCTCTGGTCCAGAGGCTGGAGACCAGGAACTGGAATACTTTCACATCCGACGCTTGCGCTGCTTTGTCCTTTCTCTTCCCTAAGCCCTTGGCTGGAGGATGCAGAGCAGTGATGATGCACTTTACTGTTGAGCGATTCAATGCCATTTTACCAGGATTAATCATGATTGCAGGTACAATGGTCTACCCCATCAGTTCAGCAAAGACACCCATTGATAATAACCTAGAAGTACTCTGGCTGTATCAAGAGCAAGGCTAAGAGAAATAATTGCTCCAGTTCAGTGAAATGAAAAGGACTGATTGGTGAAACAAGCAGTTCAAACAGAGATTGCAATTAAGAGAAGATGCACAAAATTAAGAGGTAAAGACTCTGGTGCCTGCTGAAAGCAGCAGAGCCAAAGCTGAACCTTCAAATGCAGCACTGAAAGGTCCTTCAAGCAGCAGCATCATTATGGACACAAAGGGTAGAGGAGGGTTTGTTAATAAGCACTGCCAAGTCCAAATGGTTACACAGACAGAGGCTCCTAAAGAGCAAAACCAGAGTAAACTTAGTTGAGGCTTTCCAGGTCTGCAGCGTCTTTTAAAGTTTCTTGTCCAAGGCTTTGTCACTGCAGATGACCCTTCTAAGTCTGAGCTCCCATAAAACAGAACAAGAAATCACCCTAATTTTAAAAGGAACCACAGAACAGCTATGCCCCAAATCTGCAGCTTGCAAGTGCCTGTAATATGAATTTTCAGAGAAGGAAAAAAAAGGGTGCACAATGGGACTGGACACTTTAAAATGCAAATCCCTCCTTGCCGCAGTCCAATATGCTCAGCTACTCCCAGTATCTTCCAAATCCCCAATCTGCCTACTCTTCCTTGCAGAGCACCTAAGCCCCCTCGGTGCCTTGCCCAGATTTCTCTGTACACCCTCTCCTTATCACCTGGCCTCGCACACCATCCCGTTTCTTCACTGGGATAAGAGGCTGCAAGGAGTGTCTGGCAGGCTCGGTAGCAGGTGGCCCCTGAGTGGGCTATGGAAGAACACAGTTGGAAAACACTGGGTTTTTGGCAGAGCACTGCACCAAGAGCACCCAACAGCAGAGCTTTGCTACCGTCATTACCAGCAATCCAGCATTTTCTGGCTTCAACCCAAACCGTTGTGTTTAACTCTCCCCATACCTCCCGAGCAGTTCAGGATGGGGTGCAGAAGATGCAGCTCTTCCCCATCGCTCCCTGCTGCAGCTTCCTCCTCCCCTGCCCTGTGCTTCCCGCGCCTCCTTCTCCGCTGAGCACGGCTGGAAGGCAATCTTTTTGACAAATGACTTTGTAGGACGGAGAAGTCTGAGGCTGCTGTTATTTGGTTCCCTACAGTGACAGGATGGTTTGTAGTTTTGTGGACAATTACAAGAATTAACATGGACAGATTTAGAGCCTGAGTTTTGTGGAAATAGCTGGCATTTTGAAAAATGCCAGAGAAACCAAGATAAACAGGAAAGTCTTTGAGCAGTAATGTTACTACCTTATTTTCAGAAAATGCAGGATTACTTTCTCCCACAGCCTTATTCACTGTATTTTAAACCAGGACCACCCAGACCTATCAATCAAAACAGGAGAGTAAAGCAGAAATAAAATTCCACGTTATTTATTCATTTAGCTGAAAATTAAAATAACTAGAAAAGACCCCTGACCACAGAGAAGTGATCTTAACTCTTTGATATTTTATCATCTCATAGATTTGATGGATTTAAAAACTGAAGGTTACCAAGGGCTCAGAGAACCCAGATACTTCCTCCCCTCAGAGGAGACATCTCCCTTTGCTCCAGCAGCATCACATCATGTACCTGCTCCTGCAAGTAAAGGAAGAAGCAAACTTATTTCTCAGGCAACAGAGAAAAGGAAGGAGAGGGGGCACAGGACTGCACTTCAGGGGGTGACTGGCTCACTTTAGATTTCAAACTTCTTTTCAAAGCTGTTCTGCCCTTGTTCCAATGAAGCCAGGTCACCTGAATCCCCAAGTAAATTGTAAAACACTTCTTTCGCATCCTTTCAGACGCTGTCCTTTTTCCAGGGCAAAGCAGCAGTTTAAACAATCTGTAACCCCATGCATCACACATCTTATTTTCCTTCTGATATTTGATGCAACTGAATTGCCAGGCAATCTTCAACAGCAGCAGTGACCTTTCATATGCTTTTATGGATGGGCAAATTTAATTTCTAAAAATAGATTCAATTTCTGGAATATATATTTATTTCAACACACACTGTATCTTCCCTTATTCTAAGCTGTTTTGTAGAATTATGTCAAGCTGTAGCTGTAAAAATAAAGTGAAGCCTTTTTCCTTCACAAGAGAATGATGCTGCTACAAAATGGCGTAAATAAAATATGCACTATGATAAGCTGAGGAGGTACATAACGTGCATAACCTATTACCAAACACATAACACTTCCTCCAGTGCTTTCCCCAAACAGATATTCTGTAAATTGTCACCTCTCAACTTTGACTTGAAAGGGCATCATTGACTTAAATAAAATGCACATAAATATTTTAGCTGCTACAGTGAAAAGGGATTATTTATCATAACAATGAAAGAATAAAAAGAACATTTTTTTCAGTTATTTTAGTCCACACATCAGAGCCGACTGTGCCTGGCTGTTCTGCTGATCCTGCTATAAAGCCAGTTCCTCCTGTGACTGCATGGCTGTTTTGCAAGACATCAGGAGAGAGAGAACATTAAGCTGCCACAAAAATGTTACAGAAGTGAAAAGGACAGCATTTCGGGCCATATGCAGAAAGTATATATTATTTTTAAACGGGAATTAAGCCTTATGGGGTCAAAAAATGAGTGCAAATACAACCCCCAAGAGCCAGCTCATGTTCAGTGTAGGTGTAAGGAACAGCAGAGCCCATGACTGAGCAAAGAGATGGGACACAACCAGCAGGACCACAGTGACCTTGGCAAGCAGAAGTGATTTGCCAGTGTAAAAAGGCTTTCACAGATTATTCTTTTCAACTTTTTTTGCCATCAAAACAGCTTCCAAAAGGCAGTCAGAGAAATGCCACCTGCAGGGCTGCAGCTACCCAACATACATGGGTAGAGGCCAAGGTTCGGCCCCATCCATCAACAGGACATCTACAGATTCATTCTGGGGCATAAAACCCAACCACATTCATGAAGAAAGAAGAATCATGTTCAGTTCTTTTCCAGTCTGATGTTATTCTACTATTAAATATTTTTTGGCCTATAAAACTATATGCCACCAAATTCCTTTCTAGATGTTCTGTCAAGAGAGCCTTTTTTAACACGCCAACGGTGCATTTTTAGTAACTGTAAAGGGTATCTATAGCTAAAGTAATTGGGTCTGATAATTAAATACAGTAATTCCAAAAGCTAAAATACTTCAGCTTCATAATGAATGACAGTGAGACGCTAGAAAGTGGCATGTGGGGGGAACAGGCAAGCGAGGAGGCTTCAGCAGGGCCAAATACAGCTCCTCATCACCTTGCAAGCCTTTGGAAACCAGGGATGTCTCCAGTGACACAGACAGCAGTGAACACACCTGATTTACCACTCAGCATGAACATCAGGAAACCTTCCCCATCACATTATCAGGGAAGCAAACCTAGTCTATCAGGCTTTCTAAAAGCAAAGCATAATTAAAACCACAAAAAAATAAGGGAATAAGGATGAGGGAACCACATGCAATTCTGCCGTGACAACAGGGGTTGGAAACTGCCCATTAGACATCCTTGTGGCCAAAGCTTGGCTACTGGAATAGGTTTTAGGCAACTGTATAAAATCGATTTTCTTTAAGAAAAAAAGCCTACACATCTTCCCAGTCACTGAGAAACTTATGCAGCTCCTTTACATGTAGGTTAGATCGACCTCTTTGCTGCTTATTCAATTTTAACAGCTTTCAAGAGCTCAGCAAAAGGTCCCGTATTCTATAAAAGTATTAGCTATTAATAAACACAAAAAACCCCAAACCAAATAAACCAATGCATTTCTAACATTTATACTGAATTGAAAAAGACAAAAAACATCACACAGAACTTTTTGCATGGAAAGTTCTCAGCCAAAAATCTTACTAAGGCAGGCATAATGGGTCTGATTTTGCATGTGAGAAATGTATAATAATAATTGGTGTGGTCTGGAGTTTTTGGAGGCCTTTTTATAGCTTGTGTTTTCTGTAATTTTGGAATATTATGAATGCAATAGCATTGCTCTGATTCACAAAATAAACAGAGGAAAGCAACACAGGTACTTAGGAAAAGCAGCACCTTTGCTAAGGCTAAATAATGTTCAAAACTACATGTGCTGCACTAAAAACTGATCTAGATTTTTCAAGTTCCACTGAGTTTTTAATAAAGTATTTTCAAAACACTGTTCCTGATAATGTGCCTTTAAAAGCAATTTCGACAGCAACTTTTCACTGTAAGCGGAAACTGCTGAGTGCAATCCTGCAGTTACACCTGCAGCAGTCGATAAGATAGTAGATTTTGCTGCCTTGCCTTACATATTCCTCAAAGTTTTTCTATTTAGCGCTACAAAACCATGCTGTGAGCATTTTGATACATGGCCCACGTACCTATCTGTTGGATGGAACCTGGATGGTCTAGGGGAGGTTTGGAAGTAGGTTTCCCTATTTCGTCCGTGAACCTACTCCACCACTTTCATAACCCTCGGCCCAGGACTTCTGCTCTTCACTGATCAAACAGACCAGGGAAAAACTTGCTTGAAGCAATCATTAGAGATACAGTGGAAATTCAACAAATATTTCTGCTTTAGGGAACATCACTTGGTCCAAACCACAACCTTTAGCAAGAATGGGTACGTACAGAAAGTACTGACTACACTATCTTTTCTGCAAGATCTGAAATCACTGACATTACTTGAACCAATATTCACTGAAGTAACAATTCTATTTTTATGTTCTTTAACATAAATTTTTGGCTTTGAAATACAAATTAAGTACAGAAGAAAAATTAAGAAAATGGTGCAAATCAAGAGCCAGCATTCAAATATGATCAAAGTAGTTTCAGATAATTTGAATCTGATCTGCTGTTTGTTCCCCTTCAATTTTTTGATTCACATCCCTTAAGCTGTATTATTTCTCAGAATTTGGGATGTAGAAATATTCTGTAAGCTGTTTCAGAATAGCTTTTTCAGCCATGCAGCAAAAACCGTGACAGTGTAGAAGCTTTCTTTTCTTGTGAGACCACTAAAGAAGGTCATTGAATAACTAATGGTCTATTACAACAATGAAATAAGAGACTTTAGTGGGAAGCCTCCAGCTTTTTAAAGAATAAATCAAATTAAGGATGTAGAAACTGCAGAAAAACAATTTTTTTTTTTTTTTTTTGAGAATGACATATTCTAACTTGAGAGAAACATACTTTTAACACCTGACAGTGACAGGAGCATCACTAGGAGAGCTCCATGTTAAGGTATTTCCCATTAAAACATGAGAAAACATGTAACTTATGAATACACTGTCACGTATTTCACCTGTTTATGGAGAATGGTATCGCTCTGGATGTTTTATTCTACATTTTAGCCTCACTGTCATACTTTAAGGAGCTTCCTCTTACTTTCCCCTCCCTTTAACAATAGCAGCAATTTCAGAAAAGAGAGATTTTATCTTCTGCATGTCCTCCCATTATTTCAAGGAGGAGCTCGTTAGTGCCCTTACAATGGAGAGTAAAATAATGATGAAATTGCCAGAAACTGTTTCAACTGCTTCCTCCCCCTTCCTGAATTGTGAAAAGCGCATTTTATATTGTCTTACCTTTATGGTTTTGGTCTGGAGTCTGAGTCCATTTAAAGTGTTAATGGCTTTCTCTGCATCCTTTGGATCAATGTAGTTAACAAATCCATACCCTAAACTCTGCCCTGTTGAAAGACAGGAAAGAAATCAAAAAAAGAACAGAACTGAGTATTTTTCAGCACAGGAACAACTTCCAAGAGCAGGAACACAATTTTCTTATACTGTTCATTTCATCCCCGCTTTCCCTTATGGTCTCTATGCCGTTCTTCACCATTTTGTTATCTCCTGAATACAGTGGAAGCCAACAGAACTTTAAATTACTGCTGTGAAGATCCTACTTTAAGAAGGACAAGCAGCAACCCCCCCACCCTGCTTTCTGCAGGAATTTACTGAAGAGCATGTATGAGGCTTGACAGCAACAGAATTGTGTAATAGTTTCGTGTTCCTAATGAATGTAACTGGCTGACCTGCCAGCAACGAAGCCACCTCTTAAAAATGATAAAGGCACACACATTATTTTGCTGCTGTTTATAAACAAATTTCTAAGTGTTTAAAATTAAGAAACAGCGTTTTTACATTGACCTTGAAGGAGCTGACTCAGGAACAGATAAAACCACCTTTACATCTGGTTTTACTGCTCGGTGAGCAGCCAGTAAATCGGAGGAGAAAGGGCAGCCCAAATTGCAGCAGGGTGAGGGACCACATTAAAGCTCCCCTCTGAGTATTAGAGATGACAGCAAACCCAAACAGTACAACAACTGCTGCTGTGCATGGGATGGCAGGAGCCCACTTGAGCAGCCAAAATCATTTCAACAGCTTCTGTTTTACTGGCGAGATCTGTGTTTGCGTTTGCAGTGGAAAGAGACCTGGTTAATAACCGGGATAAGTGACACGGAGCTGGAGAGGCCATGCTGTCAGCACTACAGGTATTGTGCACACATGGATAAAACTGTAGGCCTGCAGAGGGCTGAACCTGCTCCACAGGGATCTTTTCCTGATTCCCAAGTAGCAGCTTTGCAGCATCAGTTCTATTAATGCAACATGACAGACAGCCGCTTCCAGATCCTTTCCTTTGAGCCTCCTACTGAACTTATTTTTCAGGTTTGGAAAACAGAGCAATTCTTTTTTTTTTTTTTTTTTTTTTTTTTTTTTTTTTTTTTTGTGTGTGTGTGTTAAGGCACATGCACTTAGAAACATACACAGATAATCACATTTCAAGAAGCAGTGAGCCCAAGCAGGCAGACTAGCAGTCCTGTATTCCAACCATGCTCCCCCTATACACCCTTCAGTGTATCTGGAGCACAGCAAGCCAAAAAGCAACCTGTCCTTCGGCACTGATGTGCAGGGGACTGAAATTCTTCTGCTCACAGGCAATGAGAAAGGAAACATGAAATTCCCTCCCAAGGAGAACGGCATTTGTGGAGATTTCTATCCACAGGAGCAGCAAGCAGCGACCCAGCTTCTGCTCACCAGGAGAAAGGGGAGGTTGGGAAGGCAGCTGCACACCAAGTGCCTTGATGTCCCCTGGAGGCACAAATCCTGCCTCCCAGCACAAAGCTTTGTTTCTTTGTCTCCTGGACTACAAAAAAGCATCTGTGTGTTTCTCAAAGTCAGACGCCACCAAAAATACAGTGTTTGCTGTAACACAAATACAGGGAGCACTTCTGTCTTACGAAATCAGATCAAAGCCCTAAAAGCTGCTAACTATGCGATGGAAGACTTTAAAAATCCATGGAAACACTGGAGTTCATGCCCGAAATGCCCACATACAGGCATAAGGACAAAAAACGGCTGTTTCAACCTACAACACATCCAGGGAGCAATTCCCTCCAACCAATTTAACTTTAGGAAAAAAAAAAAAGAAGTACAAAAACATATCTAGTCTTCCTGAACGATCTGAACAAAAATATTCTTACCCAAGTTACATGATGTTAGCCAAGAATAAGCTGAAGTGTGGCTGAGCACAAAGCCCAGGACAGAAATACTGTAAAGATACTTTCCTTGGTATGCCTTCCTCCTCTTCTTGCCTACCTGAGATATTTTATACAATCCCAATTCCTGTGCCTCTGAACACATCAAATCTTTAATGCATTTAATCCTAAACAATCCTAGACAAAGGGAAGCCATTCTCTAGGAGACAAACCTCTTTTTATGCTTTAGGGAGACTCAAGAATCAGAACTTGCACAAGTTGGCCTTTCTTTTCCCGTTGATCCTCCATGGACCTCCAGAGGGACACACAGCAGGAGTAGCTAACACAAGGCCCTGGAATTTATGCCAGTCTGTCTGACCATGGTCTTCCATGTCCAGCCACTGTTATTCTCAAGGCACATGGACTGACCTCTACAATCTATACAGTGGCCTTTCCCTGTCTCTCATACAAACATTGTCGCTTCTGTAAGTCCTTGTGCAAGGAAGAGACCACGGATAGCAAACCCGCAGGCAGCACGAGCAGCAGGGAAGGGAAATAATGGCTATACATGAAAAGAACGATACAGCAATTCCACAGACCATTCACTGCCTTCCTCTGAGTTCTCCAGTAACATTTAAATTATCTAGATATCATCTCTGCTTCTCTCTACCAACTGGAAACAAATATATTTTCTCCAAGGTGAAGGATAACGAATACCAACACTAATAAAGCTGTCTTGTCTGCATGCAGGACTGAAGAACCCGACTTAAAGAATACTATTAAACTGTCATAGCATTTTCCCTAGAATAACAGGTCTGCAGAAATATGATTTCTTCTTGCTGGTGTATAGACTCCTGAATGTCATGAAATTTGTAACAGGATTTAAGGCCTGTTACTCAGAAGCTATTGGTTATGAAATCATATCCAACACACTAATTGCTATATTGGGTACATAATATTCTCACAAAAAAAGGATGGATCTACTCAGCATTTTGAGCACTGAATTTCTGTTAATTCAATAAAACCCCCTTTTATCTTAAAAACTCTCAAACCCTATACCCTTTGCAGCCCACTGAGATCTTAGTGCAGTTGTTTCCATCAGCAAATTCCTGCTGCTGCTTTCTCCCCCGCTGTATCAGTGAAACTGAAGGGAGGAAATCTTTCCAAGGATCTTAAATTAAGAGTTTTCCACTGCAGCTGTATTTTGTTTGGTTACTTTGTATTTTCAACAATCTCTCCCAAACACTGTCGTGCCCATGAAGACAGACACTCCCCAGTCTCAAAAAACTGAAAAGAAAATAAACCCGGACAAAGCTAATTTGTGAAAAGCTTTATGGCTGTAGCAAACATCACATAGTTTCAGTGTGATAAGCATTTACAGCTAAGAAGCCAAGAAAAAAAAAAAATTATACATGCAGCTAAAAATATTATTTTCAAATTCCTCTCAAGAGCAATACACCTTATGGCAGACAAAACAGACTCCAGATACGACAGAATTAAAAACTGTTGCTGGTTAAAAAAAGGGAAAGGATTTGTTGCAGAATACAGTAAACATTATGAACTTCTCTATTTTCTCCATCCTGTACTCTTATTGCATGTACTCCAAAAGGGTAACACTTCTTTGGACACAATCTGGCAGCACAAAGCAAGCAGCTGGACCTCTCAGTGGGATCCCACACAGACACTGTAGTTCATTCCCATGCTACACTTCCCAGGAACAGCACCGTAAATAGTAAATATTTTCTGTGATTTGGAATCCAATAGTTCATCGCATGCTGTGATTCAGTAGGTCAGGCAAGAGATATTTCTAGATGATCCTAAAACAACACCTTGTTACATTGCTATTACCACTGCTCTTTCTGACTGTTTTATCTAGCTGCAGAGAATGTACAGTGGACCTCCTATGATCTGGTAAGGAATAGGTCTAGAAGTAAGCAGTAACACGGTTAGAGATTATCAAGGGCTTGACAGTTTAAAAAAAACCCAAACAATAAAAAACCAAACAGCCAAAACCAAGCCCAAGTTGATAATATACATATTTTGCATTTTAGAAAGTTCCATTTTCAGAGCTGAAGATCACTAAGATTAAAACAAGCCACGAGAATGATTTTTTCCGTGTTCTGTTTACCCTTTAACATTTATCCACACATTCAAAAACCTGCAACTGTGAAAAAAGCAGTGCCAGAGACCTGTACCTTCCCTTACTTCCTTTGTAAGCCAGTCTGCTTAGGCCAATTCCATTTTTAAATTAGGAAATAAACGGAATATACACAGAAACAAATACAAGTTCGAAATATCAAAAGAAACAGGAAAAAAAAAAGAAAAAAATCTCTGGCTAGTAAGGGTTGGAATAAGAGAAGAATTTTTGAATTTTTTTTTTAGATTACAGAAAAAAGATCCCTTAACACTCATCCTGACTCCTCAGCAGATACTAATAGTAACAGTACAGAGACAACAGACATTATGTACACCTGAAGCAGCTATATGAAGTACTAACTAGAAACCCAGGTGGATGCTAAACAGGAGCTGCTAAAATTATATATGTTTAAATGAGAGGATCTGGATTACTTGCACAGAAGAGACTCCAAAAAAGGGGCCAAAGGCTCTCTTGTGATTAACAAATTCCAGGAGCCTGGAGGAAAGACAGTTTTGCACTGAAATTCAAAAAGAAAAGACTGGATGACCCAAGTAATTACAGGTCCATCAGTCTAATGCTGAGCAAGGCAAAAATTACAGAATATTCAAAACTGGACTCTGATAATAAAGAATTAGTAAGGGGTAATAAAACCAATGTCAATCAAATTAGGTCTATGGAAAACAGATTCTGTTCAACTAAACGGACTACCTTCTTGATGGGATTACAAGTTTGATCTATAAATTTTAAGAACGCTGATTTAATGGCATTGATATACCTGGTCTTCTCTGAAGCACTTGATTTGGTACTGATAATTAATTGACTAAAACAAAATCAACATGGCACACATCAAATAGATTAAAAAAGTCAACAGATCTCTAACGGGGAATTGTGAACAGGAGAGATGTTTTCCTACAGGTCTACCTCAGGAAACAGACCTTGGCTCTAAATTGTTTATTTCCACTGGTAAGTGGAAAAAAAACCAAACTCCTTTCTCATGAAGATCAACTGCAGAAAGACAGGAGGAGAAGATAAGAACAAAGAGGACAGAGTGAAGGTGCAAAAGAATTTAAGCTCCTCAGCAGACCACAAATACATACATTTAGATAGCA
The DNA here is from genome assembly GCA_035583135.1 of Lophotriccus pileatus. Taxonomy (NCBI): domain Eukaryota; kingdom Metazoa; phylum Chordata; class Aves; order Passeriformes; family Tyrannidae; genus Lophotriccus; species Lophotriccus pileatus. The sequence continues at coordinate 6,731,633 of JAWWES010000006.1, forward strand.
CAAAGATTATTTTCTGACAAACCACGTTAACTGTGGCGTACTTTAGAAATGCTGGAATGCAAGACCGTTAGAGGCCACATCAAACCTGCAATGTTGACAAAAGGGCTAAAAGAATTATTCTTGGCATAAAAGCCACACACAGTCAAAAAGGGAAAGAAAAATCACCGATTCTGATCTGACTGTGCTTCACTGGTGGAGAGCTGTGTCCAGTCCTGGTCTACGTGCTTCAAGCAAGACACAGATGCCTTGGTGATGGTGCCATGAGAATGGACTACAGCACTAGAAGAACTTCTTTCAACTGAGATATGGGGGTCAATCTGCCTACCTGATCAAAAAAGTTGAACCTTAACAGTACTACACTAGTGTTCAGTTCAAGTATAGATTCATTTTTTTTTCTTAATAATGTCTGTCCCATTGCTTGGCAGGTGAAACCAGACTAGAAACAATACAGCAAATGATGTTTCCTGGGGAAGTCACTTGCTCTGTTTTTGGTATTGAAGGTAAAATGAATTTAAATAGCTGCCAACCATTTTGTCAGCTCTTCTACCACTGGAAATTCTGAAAGTTTGTATTTTTTTTTGAAAGCTATGCTTTTCTTGCTCAAGGAGGAATTAATCCAGGGAGGTTTTGGCAAGATGCATTAAGTGCTCCATAATCTCTTCTACTCTGAAGCTCTACAAATAACACTGTTCCTGCTGGTTGTAGTAGGAGCTGTATGAAGAACAATCATTGCCACAAGCAAAGCAGAAGCAAACTCCTTTCTCAGAAAGTCTGAAGCCTTCCTACTGCAGGAAACTGTTCTAACAACAACTAATAGAAGAGGACAACTTTTAATTGCTTGCCTGTGACCAGACAGGTTAAAGAAATGTTTAAAAATATCCTTTATATTTGGAAATAAGTTACCTTGGAATTGAACGTCACATTGAAGGACTACGGTCACCACAGTCACTCATGACAACAAGCACAGAATGGGGCAGCAGCGATCCAAGCTGCCTTAAATTGTGGTTTTTGTTGTCCCCTGCCCAAATGTAAAACCTAATTAAAGCTGCCCGCCTGACAGCCATAACACAAACGCCAGCGAGCGCCGATGCTTTTCCGACACAATCCCTCCCTTCAGAAGTAGGGCACGTCTGACAGCTCATCTCGCATTAGCCAGGCAGAAGCCGTCAGACAGTAACAGCCTTCAGTCACTCTGGGTTTGGGACCAAAAGACAAATAATGCTCACCATGAATTCTCCAAACCTTCCAGCACCATTTTTGCCTGTTACAACCCCACTGAAATTTAGGGAAGAAACGGGCAGCAGGGTGAGCTTCTCTCTATGGAAAAAGCCGAGTGCAATTTGCTACCCACCTGTGGCTCTGCCAAGCAGACCCAAACATGTTCTTCCACCTTACTCAGTGTTTCTCAAACTGGAGATGTTCCTAATACATAGCCCCTATGGATGGCGGGGAGGGAGACTGGCAAGAGAAAGACTCGCCATGCTTTCTGTCTTGTAAACAAGAATAACCAAAGAAACGTAGTGACAGTCAAGGCAAGCCCTGCCCCAGCTGGCAGGCCCATTTCACAGCTCCACACCCTGTAAGCCTCCAAACCATTTCAGTGCTTTAAACATATTCCTGGGAAGACAAAGAATGACTACAACTCATACAAAAACCCGTATGAAGTAGAGGCTTGTGGAGAAGGTTACATAAATATCCTTGAGAAGATACATTCAAAATGTACCAAGAGGGTCAAGTGAATTGACTCCTGCATTTTTTGTTGTTGTTGTTTTTACAACAGTTACCAACAAATAGAGCCGTTCACCTAAAAAAGGAGGTAAGCTGTGGAGAGAAGATTCAGATCAAGGGAAAATGAGATCTGATCACGAGATCAGTTCAAACCCTGCTCCTCTTCTGATGCTTTTTACACCAGTAATGTCAATCTCATTCATCCTCCATTCCTGTACCAAGCAGAAGCACCTGCTGTCACCCCAGCAATGTACACTGCAGTCTCAGAGAAGCAAAGCAGGAGGGAAGCATCCCCTGCATGCGGTGCTCCTAAGACCAAACAATTAAGCTAAGGCTGTCACTGTCACAATTCACTGCAACCCAACTATGAAGGGTAACTTGTTCTGTGCTTAGTGCAGCTCTATCACAGCACCCATTTAGTCTATAGCTTATTTACAATACAGTCTCCTTACATTTGTACAGACTAGGATTTATTCAATACGTGTTGTCCGTGCAAGAAAGCATTCTTCTCCTATTACACTGTAACTCTCACTTTTACAAGAATTTACGGAAAAATGCATTGTCTTTCTCCAAGCAAAACTGAGAGAAGTATGAGTAGTAAATTGCTTGGTTTTTTTACCTCTTGCAGAAAGGTGCAAGAGTGTAAGTTTTGTTTGGGAACCATCAAACTACTGTACTTCGGGTGTCCTTATTAGTTCTTTTCAGAAGATCCTACTTGTACGTCAGGAAAAGTCAGCTGTATTTAAATGCAATCCAGTCTAGAGCCCCAGACATTCTGTGATGCTACAGTGCACCTACAATTAAGCAGCATGACTTATTCTTGGTTAAAAACAGCCACCTGCAAATTCTGAGTTCAGTAGATCCTTCTTCTTAAGATACTACTGGAGAGTAAAGCCAGGTTCCAGACTCAGTGAGGTGCCCTTATAACAGATCCCCTCCTAAGAGAAACATGCTTGTAGTTTCATAACAAGTAAAGAAGCAAAACTAAACCCAAAGCTCAAGGAAAATCCCTCTGTTCCACAGCTACAGCACCTGCAAAGGCTACATAATTACACAAAGCTCCTCAGACAGGAAAAGATCCCTCAAGCAAACTCTCTCCCAAGGCATCAGAGCTCTGATACCCAAAGAACAAAAGTTGGGCCCTTCCCATCAGGTATCTGCAGGGAGAAAATTCCTGTTGCTGCCTTAATCCTGGAAATGCCAGAGATAAAAGCTCATTCATGCAGGAGACAGACCTTTTTTGGGGAGCTCGAGGGGAGACACGAGTTGCACAATGAGGTCCCATGGGAGCTCTACACACAGGATTTAATAAACTCCAGTCCAAGTGGAAGGGGCTTCTTCACACCAGGCCTTCTCCAACAGAGACGCTGCTACATGATTAAAAAATCCCCCAAAGGAAGCCCTTGCAACCAGTGAGCTACATCCCACGTAAAACTCTCCCTGGGGGAGAGGATAAGAGAGGGAAAATGAACCAGACATACAGACACCACTCACTCAATTTTAATATCTGAATGGGAAGTGCCAGATACCATGACAACAAGCCTAGAAAAATAAAAGGGGAATAAAGGGAAGCGTTGCCCAAAATGTGAAATAAATCCTATAAACGTAGCTAAAGCAATCAAGTGATTAGTGCTAGTGAGGTAACTCTTACCCCTGAACCTCCACATCTTCCTTTGGAAGACAACCACCAGGATCTAAAGACCGTGACCTCAAAAACAAACCAAGCCTCCCATAACCCCACCTGCAAGCTATCCACAGCAAAAAGCACAGCACCTTGCCGAGTTAGAAAGCCTGATTTTGCCAGGCAGTGCCAGAGGAGACTGCACGAGTTTTGTCCTCTTCTGTAGCTTTGACAAATCTCTTAATGCAAGACAATGTAATTGAATGCCTTGATTTTCAGAGATGCTCAGGCAGTAGCAGTTCTCATGTAAATGAAATACTAATTGACAGTAGCTGCCACCTTCAAAATTAGACACAGCAACGATTCTCAGTCTAGAACAGCCTCAATATCTGCTCAGAAAACAGACCAAGATGAGGCATGCTTTGACAGCCTGATGCTGCCCAGCACCACCAGACCCTTCTGAAAACCCTACTCCCACAGAAATTTCAAGAGGACTTTCAAAACCACACAGCTACTCCATTTTAAACTTGACCATACCAGCAACAGAAGACACACCTGCTCTTGAAAATAGTGCCTTACAGTCTCCTAAAGGCTTCTGTCACTGCAGGTGTTCTGCACCTCACCTGAAACAAGGCTTTGCTCTTACCTGCACACTACAGCGAGTTCAACCAAGTCAGCTGTGTGACTGCTGTGCTGGAGGACACGGACTAATCTGCATGCAAAGCTTAAGTGGCAGTTTGAGACAGATGTTGCTGACTTGGCTGGAGTCTTCTGCTGTTCCCATTACCGTAGCATGGAAGCACTTTATCTCTGAAACGCACCTTTCCTCACAAACACCACTGAGGAAATCACTTTCATTCCTACTATGGAGAAGAAAACCTGAAAGGCATCACGATTTCCAGGGTGAACTTGGACAGAGTAACACAGCCACTAAAACAGGGAACTAAAACTGCATCTCCCCCACTCCAAGGCTGGAACCTTATCATTGGCCCACTGCAAGTTGTGCTGGGCTGGAGATATCTTGGAAACAACACGCACATTTCATGCTGCAGAATATATTATCCTCCTTTTTTGTTTTTGTTTTCCTACTTTTATCGGGTTTCTTTAAATGTAAAAATGGATTTTCAGCATGGGTGTGTTCATACTACTGCAAGCAACTGATTAAGTATGTTTTCAAAAGCTACTGCTCCTGACATACACGAGACAAGTGAGTTCCATTTCTGAACAAATATTTGGATTTTGCTCCCCTCAGTTGACATCTCTTGCTTCCCTTCTTTTCATCTTCTCCTCCCCCTTCCTTCAAGGAGCACACAGCCTCTGAATTAGCAGCTGTTCCGAGAAGAGCAAGGCTGCACTCCTCCCCGCTTTGTCCCAGAACAGAACAGGGACTGTACTATAAAAATCCAGTGTTCTGGGGACAGGCATGAATGGACAAGAAACAGCCATGACTTGTCTATCCTGAACAGTAAATTCAATGCTGAAAAGATGAATTAGACACAAGAATGCAGACTTCAGAAACAAACAGGCTAAGCTGAAACAAGATTCAGTAAGAAAAAGTGAAACCAAACCAGAAAAAAATTGATAGAGATCAACACATAAAAATGCTAAGCATCAGTGTGGAAAGAAATCTGCAACAGGAATTAAATAGGTTGTAGAAAACCCTTCTCATCCCAAATAGGGGATGTCACATCATGGAGAAAGGATACAGCACTGCTGGACCAGCAGTAAATAAAGAATGGTAAAGACCACACTCAATTTTAACAGGAAATGTACGTATTGGAGACAAGGAAGGCAACAAACTGAAGGCAAATTCTGGCAACCACCAGGTTAAGTTAAGCAAGACCTAAGGCTCAAGAGCGACTTAAGATGCAAGCTTAGAAATGTTCACCGTTAAAAGACTAAAATATGGTATCCTTGAGTTAAAGTGTGAACAAAAGGAGATACAAAAGCATATAGATACTTCAAATGTGTTAAAGACTATGACTGAAGATGAAATATTAAAAAGTGTGCTACTTAACACTGTTACTCATAAGATGAAATTAAAAGAGGGTAAAAAAAAAAATGACATGATCTGAAACCAAAGAGAAAAGGCACTCCAACAGCGTGAACCAGCAGGTCACAGAAGAGGTACATGCTTCATTACAGCAGATGTATCTTCCCTCCTGCATACCATCCCAAATGCTGCCACTTCTGAAATGTAGATGAAAGGGGAAGGCAACTAAAATTTAACACTGAACAATGGAGCAGAAACTGAAGGCAAACCAAGAGTGATTTTTTCCACTGGTCAGGTTTCAATTGAAAGGACAGTAAGTTCAGATCAAAGTGGGCCCATACTGTACCATACACACAGTTTCAGTGCAAATGTACCAAACTTCTACAAAAAAGAGCAATACTTGGCATCCAGAGCCAAGGTTTATGAGAAACCCCACTATTCTAGAAGATGATGGTAGTGAGCGGTGGAGAGACAGGAGAAGAAAGGCCGAACCAGGACAGAGCCTGTGCACGGACCGGGGTCCCCACTTTATGAAGGGTCAGAGAACTACATAAGCACAGTGAAAAGTCACTTGTGGCTCAACAAAGTAACCCACAACTTGGTTTGTAGGTGAGACATCTTCATCAAAAGGCCAAGGAGAAGCTCTCTCAATGAGAAGAGCTACGCAAGCAGAGGAATTGGGAAAGGAAAGACATAGCCAAGATATGAAAATCCATCCTCAAACCTGGAATAATTTCACATGGAAATAGTGGCAGTAATGCTTCCAGTGTAAAGGAGATGGCAGAGGAACATAAAAATGAAGAAAACCAAGAGTTTGTTTTGCAAAACAAGAATATTAATTAGGACATAACAATATCCTGCAGTAGCAATACCTGAAATTTGGCTGACTGCAAATTCAAAAAGCCCTGGTAATTTTGTCATTAAACGACTTAATTCAGCAGCAGTTAAGGTTTTGTACCTCAGCCTCTGTCAAACAACAAAAAACAAAAGCCACCACAATACCAACAAATTTCACAGTAATTTGGAACAATGACTCGGAATACCTGTTCTGTCTCATCAACAGCCCACTAATTAAACTCTGGGCTCTACTAACCAGTTTTGCCAATGCACAGAGGAAAGTAATTTGTTACAGACCGGAATACAAAATTCAATATTAACAACACAACCCGTGACTGCAGCATTTTTAATCTGATCAGCAGAAACATAAATAAAAGCTGCAACCTGACAGCTAAGAAGGTTAATCTGTAATAGTTAGATTTATGCAGATTACTATACACAGCATCTGGAAAAGATGCTGAGAAAGGTAAAGCCACTTTATCGTATTCCAAGATGTGTTGCCTATAAAAATTTTGCTATCCACCGGTACATAAACTGCAGGGAGCCTACTTCACAAATTTGTTTCACCTTTACAACAGAACTTTCAAGAATTTTAAAACAAGAGCAGGAATTTAAGTATGTTTCAAATGTTTATAATATTCCTTTCAGGTACCTTCAGATAACAGTAATGAAAAGGAAAACTGCTTTAAGGAGAAAACATGATGACTTTGTTGTGTGCACATAGATAGTTCTATCACTTCAAATTCTTGATAATTTTGTTGAGAGGAATATTAGCATGAATATGCTCCTTGATGAATTTTCTCCAGAACTGAAAATCTTTTCCTTTTAAAGGTGGCAGATTTCATCTGCTAACACCTTCTGCTATGGCATTACCCACAGGTATGGCCCGGGAGGTACCATGGGTTGATGTCATGAGTACAAGCCGTTCTTGTTGGCTGAACACCACCAAAACCAGTGCAAGGTTCTACAGAAGCCTTGTAAAAGGCCTTTCACAATATTAAACATGCAGGTGGTACCTAACATACCTAACCTGGAGCACATCAGTACCACAATCCTACCAACAAACAACATCAAGGTAACTGAGCAGATATTCCAATGCAGTAGAAAGCATAAGGGAAAAATATGTTACCAGTCAAGCTCCCAAGCTGTTCATGTTTGGGGATTTTTTTTTTTTTTTCTTAAGACAAAGTGGCTTCCAGAGCAGGAAAATATTTAAAGAAAAAAAATTGGGAAAAGAGATGCACTGGTAAATAGAAATGACACAGATACAGCAAGTAGGAGAACAGAGGAGTCTAAAAAAGGAACTGCTGGAGAATACTTCTTCCTTGTTACATGTCCTATCTTCTCATGCCCTACCTACCATCCTCACAGCAGGGAAAGTCAAAACACCCCCTCCATCCAGCCAACAGAATCCTTGGGAAGAGGAAGGCAGCCTCACTTTGTGGGTCCTAGAATGCTGCAGCAAGAGGAAGGAAGCCTGTTGATAGCTAATTTAAGGTGCTTTAAAATGTGTGTGAGCATCATTATCTGAATAGGGCAGCAGGGAGATTAGACCTCGTGCTGCAGGAACAGCAGCCCCTCTAGTACAGCAACAATTAATCACACTGGCAATGCTGCCATTTGCTTGCTTGCAGGTGAGTATGACGCAGCTTTTTGTCCATCTGCTTTTGCAACACCCCTTAAAAACCATCTAACTGAACAAAAAAAAAGAAGCTTGGACTCTTGTGAATAAAAATAATAGTGCTCAGGGTTTTTTCCCCTCAAGCTGATATATTCTACTGATTAAACAGATGCTGAGAGTCATAAGCACAGCAGTACTGGGTCACAGCAGAGGTCTGCCTGGTCCAATATCCTGTCTCCAGCAGCACCTGCAAGTCAGAAACTTGCACTGAAATTCCTAGCAGGGACAAGCAGGATTATTTGCAGGGTCAGTGACTGCTCAAGAAACATGGGAAAAGCACCTACATCCAACAACCCCCAGTAGTGAGTCAGCCAAAGCCCAGCTAGTGAGCAGATACAAAGAAACGGACTTGGACTCCAGGGCCATGATGCTTTTGTTCCCTCTTCTTCTTCTTAAAATAAAAAATCTCACACACGAGAGGAACCACAAAATTCTTGCATCACAGAAATGGGAAACGGGGCATCTGTGCAAAACCCACCTTGACAGACATGCAGAGATGAGGAAGGGCCCAAACAAAATTCAGGATTTACCACAAATGGTTTAAAAAGTCAGAGGCTGCAGTACCCTATCGATGACTGTTCCGGGAATGAAGCACAGGACACGAAGAGAATACTGCTGAAATCCAGAGATTTGTTGGCAAAGGCTGTGCATCAGAGCAACTTCCAACAGCCCAGATTCCCGAGATGGTTATCTGTGCTGACTATAAGCACATCATTGCCAGTGAGCTGCATACAAAGGCCGCTGGACTCCCAATCCAGGCAAGCAAGAGAAGCTACACTTTAAGTGGGAAAAAAATATAAGTGGTGAGCAGTGTTAAGGGTGTGCAGGTGCAGAAAACGCCCACAAATATCCATGTGCATAACGACATAATTTAGAAACTAACACCTCTTAACCTTAAGCCAATTTAAGACCATAGCCTAAGTTTCCATGCATAGGCATTGAGCCTTTGAAGTTTTCTGGAGGCAAAGGAGAACAAAAGGATTTAAGGCCAGGCAAGACCTCCAAGCAGCAGATATCCCAAAAGGAACTTAGCCCTCTGTAGATGGCATCTCACTTGACAAATAGACAGAAGCAGGTTGGCTTGATCATGTAAAGTGGGTCCTTGCTCAAGTGACTGATTAACTCCAAAAGCAAAGAAGGTCTGAAGGTTATGGTCTGAACGGATGGAATCTGAAGAACTATGTGGATCAGTTTAGGGACTTCACTTAAACTGAGGTAGCAGGAAACAGAGGAAGTGCAGGAGTGCTGAGGATGTCACACTCCCCTAGGCAGTAGATCCCAATACTGGTCTGAAGGTCTCAGGCTGACCATTCTCAGAAGTTAAGGTGAAGGTTTTGGCAGAACTCTTCTGGCTGTAGAGAAAACAACTTGCTAGGAAGTCAAGTGATGATGGATCAAACTCAGACAAGAGGCAAGGACTTCCTGACTCACTGATTCTGAGAATCAGCTACTGCAGGCAAGTCAGGTAATCCTGGTCACAAATTTACCAAACACGATCTAAAAGCCAAGAAGAAACTCCTAATGCAGTTCTGGTGCAAAGCAGCCTTGTGAGAAGGGAGAGCAGCAAGTGGATCACTTTCAAAACCATTTAAACTGGTTTTACACAGGCCACTTCTGTTCTTGAACAAGTTTTCTAGTAAGAGCACTGGGGAGGCAGGCAGAGGTGACAGCCACAGCACAGACACGCTGCTCACTGGTGTGGCTGAAGGGCAGAACTTCTTAAGCAGCAGGAAATGGATGAACACCGGGAAAGTCAGAGCCCTGAAATGTACCTGGGTCTTTTGGTGCTGTCTAATGGTGCCCCCAAAGACCCTGCCTCAGCTGGAAGATAGTGCACTGCTAGTGGACACTGCTGCCAGTCTCCCAGAACTTTCCTTGCACTCTCTCATGCTGTTCCTCCCCTTTATCCTTGGGCTAAAAGGAAAAAAAAGAAAAAGGGTTACAAAGAGCTGTGCCCAAGTGCTGAAGCACAAGGCCTGGGCTTCTAGAGGGGAGGGCAGAATGAGGACATTCTGAAAAGGGACAGACAACACTGGAAGTTAAGGGTGGACTGCCATCAAATCAAGGGTTCTGCCAGAGCCATTTCACCTGGCTGTTCCTTGGTACGCAGTTACATTCAATGCAGATGATATGAAGGATAGAAAGAAAGGTCTCAGAGCAAAAAATGAGTAGACACACTGAAAAGACTCATAAATAACCCTCTATTTGGAAGTAATGATTTCAGAGTGGTAGGTGTGCTTGTGCTGTTGAGGAAAACCATGCTAATCCTTCTGCACTACACTTGGTGGGGAGGTGATGTTATTTACTCAGACCAAGCAGTAAAAACTGAAGAATACACTAAATATGCATTAAAGGCATTTAATACATTTCAGAAGCAGCTCAGAATTGAAACTGGTGAAGTTAATTAGAAAGCTCTTTCACAGCACAAGGGTCATGCCTACTTGCTTTCTGCCTATTTGCCCCAACGCTCATTTCAATTGCTTTTTTCCCCAATAATCAAGAAATCAAAATTCTTTTGTTCACCAGCACAGAGCAGGCACCAGGCGACTGCAGAGAAGCGATAACAAAAATGATGGATGCTAATTTGACCATTTTCCTCAGCGTTTAGCACAGACATCAAACCACACAAAAACCACTTCAGAAATCCAGTGCTAAGACACCCGCTACCATTTCAGTGTTCCCTCCCCCACAGTGCTAAGTTCAGATACTTAATGGAAATGTTCCTTTAAATAATCAATATTTGGGGATTGTCTTGAATCTGCATCCCTTAAAATAGGAGATACAACATGGAAATTCGGTTTCTCTCTGCTCAAGAGCAGAATATACATCAGGAAATAAGCTGTAAAAATAACTGGGCTACGAAATTAAGATCAATTTATCAAAGGTCTTTAATAACATTCAGAGCTATATATTTAGTCCTTTAAAAATAGGTTTAGATTTTAGGTTTAAAAGACCCTGGAACATGTCTGTTTTTCCCTATCTTCTAATATTTTATTCTCCTCCACTTGCAGTTGGAAGTACCAGACAAAGATTATAACCAAAATTTAAAGCATACTCTGTATTCCAGCTGTTTCAGAGAAAAAAAAAAATTCTTTTCAGCTCTAAACCACATTATTTTAGATTTCTGCTTCTCTGGGCACTTCACTTTCAGCTGCAGTTATGCTACTCTTGTCTAACCACTCTTTCATCACTGCATTTGACTATGCGCTCAACATAAAGAAACAACTCCCATACCAATCTCCTGTACCTACTAAAATACAGTGAGGCCAATCTACAGTCACTTCCTGAAAAACCCAAGGCAACTCACTTAATTTGGTATTATTTTTCAGACAAAAGAACTCTAGCAGAGTACTCCACTGCATAAATATTTTTCCTATTTCAGCAAATACCAAGTCTTTTGCTTTTCAAGGAAGTCAAATGCAAAAACTCCACAGCTTGTTACAGAGATTCCCTACACAGCCAATTTGAGGGGCACTGCTAAATACGGCCTTTAAATGCAATCAAGCCAAATACCAGAATTATATATTCTTCTGTATATGGTGAACACCATAGTATTAGCTTTTTTTTTCTCCTGTTCTGAAGGATTGTATTAATTCTCCCTTTTTACTAGAGCAAAGAAACTGCTGCTACCACTCAGTCCAGGGCACCAAGATCTGTGCCAAATAAATGACCAGAGATCAGTGACTAGTTACTACTGCTTCCCAGAGAATTACTAAAAAACCTTTCCAAGTCAACAAGGGAATAAACTACCTCTACAAGGTATTTTTCTACTAAACCCTGTTATTAGGTGGGCTTATGCCATGAGGCATGAGTGTTTACATACTTTCTAAAGAGTTTATAAGTCTTATCTAACATAATCCCCCCATTCTATAATCCTATCTGTTTAATGTATTTTAAGTGGGGAAAACCGCTGGAACCAGTAATATCTCAAAATGGAAGGCACTTCCAAAGCACAATCAGTGAACTGGACATAAAATACAGAAGTAGTTTATGCTCAGATTAGATTTTCAGTCCTTTAGGATCAGGTAACCTAATGCTGGGTTTCACTGTAAGCTATATTTGTCTGCATATGGGTCATTTTTTCTTCCCATAGGACACACTTTTGGCATGCCCTTCTGCAAAATTCTTAGAGAGAAGATGCAAAAAACACTGGTAGCCTTTGTATTTGAATTTTTCAGTGGATACGTGTTCTATCTGCAGGCTCTAAACATAAATAGCTGTGAACTATTTCCCTTGAATAAAAATAAATCTTTTCTCCCCTTGACAAAGCAGGACAATTTTACTAATATCTCTGCAATTTCCAGCCTAAGTGTTTCAACTGCAGACTTAACCATGCAGTGGTTACCTACTGTCATGAACTCTATTAGCAAAAGGCCTCTTCTCTGTAATTAAATTTAGCCATTAATCCCATTTTTGCTTTGTGTCTTTATGTTATGATGGGCTTTCAGAGTCCTCCTTCGATCCCAAGATGGTCACTGTGACCTCTCGGTCATCTACTCTATAAGGCATCAAAGCCCTCCATTAAATACATAAAATGTAGCTGCTGCCTGCTGCAAACACTGGGCCAATACTAGAAGATGTCTGCTTACCAAGGAAAGCTTAAGGAGTGTTTTCCTGCTACTGCACACTTGCCTTCAGATCCAAGAGCTTCCCTCCTGGAGAGCGGTACTGCTGGGGAACATGGTCACACCTGCCTGCCTTCCCTCCTGCCTCCCAGGGACATCACCACAGTGTGCAACTAACGGCTTCTGCTCCTGAGGATACAGATCTTCTCCATCCACTGCTTTCAAAGCAGTTACCAGTTCCAGATGCTGCTGAAATTCAGGTTCCTTAATTAAGTCCTAAATTTCAGGAAACTCCAAACATGCAGCTCTGAACAGCATGTTCTAGATAGAAACACACTTGGTTAAATAAAATCTGGGTCTTGGCTTTTTTATAGCAACACCTTTTCAGTATGTGCTGGTGAGCTGCTTGTCTTACAGGGAAGGAGGAAAAAAAATTTTATAGAGGGCACATGATACCAACGTAACACACTACGGACATACTTCTGAATCAGAAGGGGTTCACGATGCCTTGCTCAGAGCAGGTGGAAGACTTTTCCCGGGCCAGGAATTTACTGGTTTGGATGGAGGACTGAGCACTGAACACTGCTCACAGGAAAAATACTTCCCTACACTCTCAATGCTGCACTATTTCTGACTCCGCCATTTTATTGGCTTTCGGTCCTTGGATCGTGTGTTTGAACATCCAAAGAGTGAGGAGTGGACAATCCATAACTTCTAGAGAAGGCTGTAGGTAAAGAAGTCAATATTTCTTTCTCTCCTAACGTGCAGCAACACAAAGATGTTACATTTTGAGTCAACATCTTATCTGTCCCGGGTTTTCTCTAGTACCTGTATTATACATACACTGCCATAATTATTTCTGAACACAGTTTTAATGCATCAGTCCTATTATAAATAGCTGAAATTAAAATTAAATACTTCAGTCTTTGTGCATAGTCTTAAAGGAATTGCAGATCCAAAAGGAACGATTTAAAAACAATTAAAAAAAACTAGAGTTGCGTTTTGGGCAGAGGAGCAATGAACTTCCTGATTATACATGCCAAGAATATCAAGTTGTACCACACAGCAGAATTATGCAAACTCAATCACAATTTAAGGGATGAACAGAAATCCTGTATCAATAAATATTCTGCTTTACAGTGTTCCTGGATCATTTGAAGACAGGAAAGATTATTTGAGGACCGAAGATTTTTAGATACCGATCATCTGAAGATTCAGAGATGTAAATTCCTGGGTGAATTACAAGCAATAAAAATATAAGTCTTGAAAGCTCATCTAAGGTTATGAAATCAATTAAAAAATTAATAACAAACACCCCCTTCTCCCACACACAAACTATGTCAACAAGGACAACTCACTTGGCCAGCAGCAATTACAGTGTCTGACGGACACTACGCTGACTGGATCCTTTGTTTTCAAACACAGGACAAAACAAGTTCAGCATTTCTTCTCTGAATATTCTCATGAATTCAAGCCCTCTCCTTCTTCAAGTCATGAAGATATTTGTCACCAGTTTTCTTAATACAAAATAAGATATAAAGAGCATCTGCAACACTGTATAGCTTAGCAACACTGGTTAGTGCTGAGCCTCACATCCATCCGAAGCCATGGTCTTCCTACATCAAGTCACCTCCCTTAATCTAGCACTGCTCTAAAATTTTATGCCACTTAGTTGTTTGTTTGGTGTGGTTTTATTTTTTCTTTTTAGCTCAGGTTCTTTCTCATTTTTTGAGCGCAGCTGATTAAACCTGAACAACTGGGTTGTTGGACGAAATATGCTGTAGCTATGAAATGGTACAGCAGGGACCAGTTTCACTGTTAATTTAAAATGCTAGAATTAATTAGGTAGTGTAAATGAAGAATTTAATAAGCACACTTTACAACCACAAGTTCTGCTTTTATTAAACACCCCTGCCAAATGAAGGCAACTATCTTCAGTCTGTTTTTCCTTGTCTCACTCCCTTAAAATCTCTGCAGTTAAAAACAAAAAACCTCACAACCATTTTTGCTGTTGCAACCCCTCCCCCATAATTAAAATGTATGCCTGACTTCCATCTCCTCTCTCAAGTCATTAACATCCTTAAAAAATGCTTCTGTATATCCTGCCTGTTCTGAGAAGCTACCAAACAAAACCGAAGTTTACGATTTTGGTTTTGAATACCAAATTAAAGGCTGTCTCCGAAGCTGTCATTCCTATTCAACTCCGTACGGTGTACTACCAAATTAGCATAGTTTTTGAGTAAAGGAATATGCTTGTTTAAACATGTGTCTTTCCAAAGCGAGGGGGTAACATCACAAACCAATTTTATTAAAAACTCCTACTACTGTTCTAAGACTGCAAAAAAAGACTGAGCAGATGACTATTCCTGACATATATTGTTTAACTCATTTTTAATACGAGTTCAGGTCATGAATGCTATTAGAAATCCTGTGAGTTTAACAGACTTGCTTTATCTTTGAACTCCTTGAAAAAAAACCAAAAACGTTCTAGAAGGCTCAACATTATTCCACAAAAATCTGTGCAGTTCCCTGACAGGGAAAATGGAATCTTTTACATGAACCAATTCAATCCTACCTAGCCTCAGAAATACATTTCAGATTTTCTACCATGGTTTTGCCACGGTAACTATTTAATCATGACTTGGTTTATGACCTTTTCTATTTTTCTTGTAGCAACCTCTCTCTACAGCTAACTTTTTATTCTTTCATTTATTTAACTGATATTTTAGCTCAGCAAAGAGATAAACTTCACACATATGAAGACAAATCAGATTTTTGACAGAACACCACTTGTTTAGAGGCATAACAGACCAGAACTTGCTCAGATGAGATTTATTAAAAGAGGCCAAATTGTCAACAAATCTATAAAAAAATCCAAAACCAGATAAAACCTATATTGTTTCAAATCCTCACTGTTTCAGCAATAGCTTAAGAATTTACTGTTTTTTTTGCAATACAGCTTTCACTGTTAAAAAAATACTCACATTGATTTTTATTAAGGAAAAAGCAAAGAATCCCTGAAAAGCCAGTCATCCCTGTTACAGCCTACTGGCATACTTCCACCCTTCCTGTCCCCAGAAAAACCCAACCAGAAGCCTAATGAAGAACATACACAGTGATGATCCAGAAAGATGAGCTGGGTATGACCTCAGTGCATTTCCATCTTGTTACTCTCCATGTTCTAAGAACCTTTAAAAACATGAACTGCTTCTGGCAGAGAACTGCATTCAATTTACTAACTTTGAATTCAATCTGAGGAATGAATGTGCATCCTCAGATGCAGTCATGTTGCACAATGCCTTGATAAAAGGCCTGAAACCCTGGCAGATGACACTCTGTTTTCAAATACAGGACAGGTAATTTGGAGGACTATTTCTTGCAAGTTTGGTTCTTTAAGAGTTGTATCATTTCTTGAAACAACGTGTAGAGGTGATGTTCCCAAGGTCTCTGTGTAAGGTTTTTTTAAAGAATGGTTCCTTTGAAGTATTTTAGTGATCGAAGATTTATGGACTTTGCACAGAGAGAGCACAGGCAAAAAGACTACCCAAGAATATGTCAGATGATCATATAGCAAATTTCTCACATCTTCAAATACAAAAAGAGACAAAGGCCTGGAGAAGGAATGAAACAAAAAGAATACTGTTCCTAGCTGATGAAGTAATGGCTCTCCATCCAAAGACAGCCGATTCCCTATGAAAACAACAGTGAATATCTAAGGCCTTGAAATTCTATTGCTAGGAAATAACCATGGATTTGAGGGATATGGTACTCATGAAACACAAGACCTGCCACAATCAAAATCCAAGCTAGGCACGCTGGACTCCTGCAGATGAGGGTTAGGTATTCACTTCTGTCTGAAATAACCAAACTAAACTGCAATCACATTTCTCAGATAGAAGAAAAACAACAGTGTGTAGCAAAAGAGTACAGAATAAATAAGTAAATTCTATTTTTCAATCTTCTTCCTTTTAAAATGCCCAAAGCCGTGGCCAAATCACAAGATAAATTGCAATAGATACATCATGGTCAATGTGCTAAAGAAAGCTCTGCTGGACTACACTTGTGAGGACTCGAGCTGCCCTGCAGCTACTGCCATTTGTTATGTGCCTTGTGTTCAACCAGAGCATTGCTGTGTGTCAGGAAATAAATAAAAAAGCACTGCATGTTGAAAAGCACTGAGCAGATCATCCTAATGCTGCCAGTACAACGGCTGCCAGGACGTTTTGGGAGTAGGTATGAAGATCTGCATTTTAATTCCTCATCTTTCCGTGGTCCCTCTTTCCACAGAGCACACCCCCAAGTTTCCAGGAGTGCACCTGAGAGGAGCTGCCTCCTTTTCTGAAACCCTTTCATTCCTGAGGCTGTGCTAAACATAACAGTGCTGGTGATGCACTGAACAGCAGTGAAATTTCAGCTGTTCCCCACCTACGGTGTGAGTAGACACACAACCTATAAAACTAACCTATAAAGCAAGCTATAAAAGCTGATGGTTCATCCCCCATCATCTTGTGCACCAGTGAATTCCCCGCTGCAGCAGCAAGGATACGGAGTAGGCAAGGTGCATCAGCACCCATCCACACCTCCCCCAGTGGCAGTGCAGACATCTCTCCTCCTTGAGGCAGCATCTCTAATGGGAGGTTTTTGTTCTGAAAGCACCTACCAACGGATGCCATTTCACACAAAAAAAAATGATCATGGCAAGTTAAAATGTTTTTGGGAAACAGTTCATTAATCAGTATCTACAAATGCCCAAATGAAATTCAGAGCAGTGTGTCCCAAATACAATTCACTGCTGTTCCAGAACACCATGGTCAAGAAGCTGTGATGGGCATGCAGAACGATCTCAGGTTACAGTGTTCTTGAAGAGGCAAAAATTTAATCGAGGTATAAGTGAAGCTCAAGTAAGAGTCAGAATTCAGAACAGTCAGTTGGCTCAAGCCATTGTGACTACAAGTCAACATTAAATAAAAAAAATAGACTGATCATGAGAGTAAAGCCATCATCTGATCTCTCCTGCAAGCAGCTGCACAGTGTTACACCCGTGCAGGCTGGCAATGTTCAGAATTCCCCTCAGATCTGTACAGAGGCTGAAAGATGAGGGGCTTCTCAGCTGATCCGGATCCCGTGTGCAGCACTGAAAACTAAAAGGCTGGCCATTTGCAGAAGTTTACCGCTGTACCACCCGCAGCATCCCCTGTGCTAAGCACTTGCAACACAACACTAAGGTTTTGCTGACCCCAAACGTAAACTGACCCCAATGCAGGTCAAGTCCACAGTACAAAGCGCTTACCTGTGATTTTGTCTCTCACGAGCTTGCAGGATTCGATTTCACCAATGCTCCCAAAGAGACTCCTGAACTCCTCCTGGGTCATGTTCTGGGGTAAATAGTTGACTATGAGGTTGGTTTTGCTGTCATCTGTAGCAGCCCCTGTCTGCATGGGGGAAGGGCAGTTTCTACTGTTGCTGGAGGGTCCATTGGTTGTATTGGAAGTAGGGCCATTCGACACCTGAGGCTCCATGGTGCTAATTATCTACAGCAAAAAAAAACCAAAAAAAAAAGAGAAAAGGGGGAAAAAAAACACCCTTAAGTTTCATAGATACAATAGCTATTTTTAAAGATACTCACAAACGAATGAGTAGGTAGCATTTGTGGCCAATTTAGATACTTCAACAAAAAAACCCGGCTTGATTCCTCTGTTATTGTTGCAAAGTAGGTCATGCTAGTCTTTGGCTGTGAGCATATACTAAGATGCAGTTAAAAAACCTTCTTTTTTTGTTAATGCGAAGCTGATTTCTGCTTTCATCACGCAGCCATTTTCACAAATGTAAATTTAAACCACATAAATTTAATTATAATTTAAGGTAATAATCATAATTAAAATTATAGTTCCATTAAATCAGATGAACTAAGTGTATGGCTTTATATGAAAAGGTAAAATATTTTACCTATTTAATAACTGTATCACAGAGTGCAATGACAACAACATTAACCAGGCACAGTCAATCTGCACCGTGTCATCATTCAGACTGCCTTCAATTAATAAACTCAGTGTCCCAAGATATACCATTTACCGGTTCCAGTGATGACCTATATTCTCCACCTATATTTTCCACTAACGAACTGACACCTCTTTAAATAATAAAGCCCTAGATTTGCAATCTTCAGAGATACAAAGGTCTTCAGATATTTACTGAAATCAAAAAGGTTTAATCAGAGAAAGGCTTATCAGGCACAGGTGCAGGCTGGAATTCTAACAAGCACATCTATCTCGAAACGTGAAACTCAAATTTTCACAGAAGGAACTTTCCAAAAACAACAAATAAGAACCGAGCGTTGCAGGACAGTAGCCCCATTGTCACCAGTGCCACCCATCACGTGAGCAAAGCTGCCTGCATGTTTATCTGCAGAACACAAGTTTTCACCCAAATACTGCACAGGCAGACAAAGGAAGCAGAAAAACCTGGGTACTTCAAGCTATTTCTATGTAATTTGCTCTACTGTGGCTTCTAGCCTGTCTTTACTGTCACCGCTGCTGACAATGAAAGGACATCATCTTCGGCTCAAATATGGATAAATTAAAGCAAATGGTGGCTTTTGCTGCCTACTGTGAAGTTTGTGATGTGCAGCTTCACTGGTATCATGTATCGAAGATCACCCCTCGGACCAGCTCAGTCTCCCTCCATCAAGGAATGAGACAGGGATGCAAACTGCTGCCCCAGGCAGGAGACTCCACTGCCCAGGGCCAGGGCCAAACACAGGAGAACAGAGGGCTAAGGCACCACACACTCTGAACCTGGTATTCTTCTGATCCTGTAATTATTATAATTACTCAAGACTTAATTTGCTTTCTTTTTTAAATCCAGGGAGGTACATGTTGTGACAAATTAGGCCTGTAATTCAGGAGGATGGAGACACACACACACACACACCAAAAAAAGGGTGTATATTCTAAAATTAACAGCATGAGGGTGGCTCAGAGTCTAAATAGGTTATATTCTGATCATGTCTTTTTTTTTAATTGAAATTCTTCAGTGTTAGTTTAATATCTCATTTAGGAAATAACCCTCTTTTTTATCAATGGAAATAAGTTTTGAATTACCATTATTTTTTATTATCAAGCCCAGGAATAGCTACTTGGTTTAACAGCTTTTAAATAAAAAGAAGCCTTGTCACATTGTGCTCAACAGAAATGTCTTAAACCATACAGCAGAATCATTTTGAAAATAAACTGCACAAAAATAGTCACTTCTTGAAAGACATGGGCACATCCAAACCAGAGTCCCCCTGCCAATTCCACCAGCCACGTGGCACCAAGCACTGCTGACATCCTCGACCAAGCTGTGCCAGCCCCACACACTCTTCCTTCAAGATTTCCCCTTTCACCCGGTATCGGCCACACGTCCCTTCTTCAATCCAATTTCATACATGTATTTACTCACACATACTACTAAATGCTTCAGAGGCTGCTAAATCTGTTTAGCTGGGGATTCCAGCTGGAAGATCAGCCTTTGATCTCTGCACCTCCGTGACCCCACGGCAGACACCGGCTCCAAGCTTTGCTGCGGGGCCGGGGTTCGCACCCCAAGGTTAACACACCTCAGCTCAGCACAGCCTGCTCATATGGGCTGGATCTGCATCAACTTGATTAAAATTGGGGGAAAAAATTCCACTTCTGATGCTAGCACATAGTCAGAAGATGAGTGAAGCAGCTGACATGGTTAACTGCAGCTTTCCATGCGCCTTTACATCACTGGACCATATTCTTCCCAGCATAACCCACAAGGTAAACTGCAGTTTTAGGGACTGATCCTGCCCTTCTGAAGCCAGCAGGAATACCACACCACGGGTTTCAGTTACAGCAGAAGCAGGACTTCAGCACAACACACCGAGGAAGGTACATCTTCTATTATTAGCAACAGACACAAAAGCTACCTATAATTCCCCACGGTAGACAATAACCCTGGATCTTTTAAAAAATATGTGAAAGAAAACAAAATTCAAAACTGGCTGGTGTCCTACTTAGGCATTTTGCAATGCTTTTCAGTTCATTTTCAGAATGCATACCTTCCACACCAAGCAAAGGAACAGAATTCAACTCAGACATTTAACACATTCAGAACATTAAGAGTAAGCTGCTCGGTAAAAATCTGTTCTTGAACAAGTACATTTCCTCATATACTTCAAAGTATCTTGGCATAAACTAATTGTGCACCAGGTGCCAGGTTTTCTTCCTAGCTACTCTCAACTCCCAATTAAGTTTTCCTGATTTTTTAACAGTAGAAAGGAAAAACAAGGCACTTAGTTGCCCTTCAAATTATTGCCAAGTCATAGGTTACTGAAAATGGACTTTATATATATTTAAAAAAAAGATAATGGATAGAGGGAAACCTTGAAAAATTATTAAAATAATTTCTGATAACAGAGTTCAGATTTATTTTTTCTTTACTGCATAATTTTCAGTCTCCATCTACAGAGCCATTTCTGTGCAAAAGCAGTTCTATATCACAGCTTGCATTCGAAGTTCTTACAGGCACAAAGGAATAATACTTACTTTAGCTGTACATACTGATTCTCGTGACGAGTAAACACTTAAATTATTAACGGCAACAAAAAGGTGAGTCCTAGCTCTCCTTTCCAAACATTCAGTCCTCTCCCCGGCATGCCTGATGCTCAAACCCTGTGCAGAGTTCAGTGTGCATGCACTGGGACATTTATTGTCGATGACTGTTTTTAATATTAAGTAGCTGTTGATTCCACATCAGTCAGCACATTACATAAGAGTAACATTATTTATTCAAATAGATTTCAACATGACATTCGCTGTATGGTTTTCTTTTTTTTTTTCCCCCCTATCCACAACACTAAGATTTACATTTTTAATTCAATACCTTTATCACAACGTGAACATTTTTGAAATCGATACTCCAGTTTCCAGGACAGGCAGTTAACTTACTAGGTTTTAATTACTGGTAATAACTTTTTTAAATATAGGAAAGTATTGGGCTGCAATCCAATTCTATCAAAATATCAAAGGAGGCTGTATATCTGTCTTACTCATCAAGGGCTTATTCAGATACAGGCAAAACAAATGTGGAAAATACAACAGTGACTTAACCCTAACCTCAATTTAAAAAAATAAATACTGTTATTCTTGAAGATTGTAAAATTAGCAATACCTCTGTGCTCTGAGCAACACCTCTTTTTGTAGATCTTCTCTGACCCAATTTAGGGAGCTACTACCGGTCTTGAAATATTACAGTGCAAATGTCATGTGTGATGACATTCACATGCTACTGGTATAAAGACACCTTTTTTTTTTTTAATTTTTTTTGGCAATAACTTGTCAGACTCCCAGTACTGCAATACAATATTCTATATACAGGGTAATCGTATCTCTGAAGAAGAATAAACTGCAATTACTACTGCTAACAGACATTTGATCATTTAGCCACCAATAATTTGAATACTCTGTAACACTGGAAAATGCTATCTGTGACAGAATTTAAAGACTGAAATTTTGTAAGTTAAAGGCAAGCCATATTTCAAATTCTGCATGCTTTTAAAAATGACGACTTCCTGGTGCACTACTTTTCTCACTATGGTAATGTATCAGCAAAGCAAGAGGTATTTTAGTTTGACAGATTTCACGAAGAAATGCTTTGGGGAAGACAACATAAGCCTTGCCAGTGTTTTGCAAAACACTGCTTACCAAAAGGCTTGGTATAACCCCTCCCACAGAGTATCAGCCACAAATATCCATTAGAGCAACTCCCACATTACTAATGTTTCAGAAATACTTCTATCATATCTTCATTGTTTTTTTTTCCCAATTAATTCAATTTCAATTTACTCCTGACGAAATATTAGCTCCAACAATAATGCAAAGAATACCTGTATGCATAAACACAACTATTACAATTACAAACTATTACAAGCCAGAGTAACTGACACTAATCTTCAGTTATTACAGTAAATGTGTGACATCCATCTACCATTACAAAGCACAGTTAATGAATCATTCAGAAAACTACCGATAGACTAAGACAGCCTTATCTCCCTATTGCATGCAGAAGCAATAGCCAGTGGCTTGATAAATGTAAATATATATTTTTTATATTTAGAAAATTTGTTCTCAGGAGTCTGAAGGAAGGTCTGCATGTTGAACTGAGACTGCCACATACGTACATGGAAAGGAGCTTGTGTTCGTCAAATAATCAACACCCATTCTTATCTGAATTATGTGTACTCCACTGCCCATATTCCACAATAAACAGAAATTGATTTGGTATGTATAAAAAAAAGGTCACAATTAAGAATCTTAAGATTAAGTGTTATTTATAGGCACTACAGAGAGAAGTGTTTTTAAAACATACCGCAAACGATCTTTTCCTAAAATCAAAATCTGAAAAAAAAATATTAAGCCCCAGAAAATTCATGCAGACATATCCATTTTGAGGACTCAGAAGTCAAAAAAGTTAGCTATGAATAATGAACTGTTCACAGCACCTAAATGCCAAGAAAAATGATCATGGCAAATTACACCTCATGAAGAATTCATGAGGTCTAATTTTATATTATTTCTAAGTGTTCATTAATGAACAAACTCAGAACATTTTCCCATAAAAAAAGAGTTTAGATAAATAATGCAAAGCTCTTACTTTATCTAAAAAAGCTCTTTAATTAGCATTGCAAGTTGTTTGCTTTTACAAGTGAAAACAAATGGTGCCATGGCAGAGGTCCCACAGCCATCTCCTGGAAAACGATGACAAAAGAAGAAACAAACAAAACCTCTCCAAGAAAATAAACACAGATTCACAAAGGTTTTCCTTCTACAATGAGAAACACGCTTTAACTCCCACCAAATCTGCTCTTTTGAGTGGAAGTCAGCACGGTACAAGTCTCTGCTCCTCTAGAACTTCTCTGCAGGTCAGAAAAAGCCCATGTACAGGAGCTGCCTGACCAATTCATCCACATCCTTCCCCCTCAGCTGAGCCATGAACAGCCATGCCAGAGCCAGGTTGATCCATGGGAACAGCAGAACATACATTAGAACATCCAAGCACAGGTCACTCAGTCCTGGACCAGCCACTGCACTCCACACCCCACTTCCAGACGCACTCCCTGCTACTCTCACTCCGGGAGGATTTGGCACATTTTTGTAGAACGAGACACTGGATCATAAAATGTTTAGAACACATCATACTACCTTCCCTTAGGGGTGTTAAAAGGACAAGGATAGCGATTTTAAGTCTTCATTGGTTCAAAACCACAACTCTAGCCACAGCAAGAAGTAGGTGCCCCTGAACCTCCTGCAGACCTTGCGTGGGTTTCTTTCTAAAGTGACCTTAGGAGAGGCAAATGATGCTCTGTGTGCAGCTCCAGTACAGATTTTCTTAACTGTAACACAACTGTCAAATTTCACTGTCAATTACATTTTTATTAAAGCTTATGTACTGCACAACTAGACTTTGCTATTATTTACCTAATAAATACATCATGAACATGAAATAAAGGAGGAAAACGAAGCTTTTGAGTAAATCTGCCTGGAGGCAAATCCAATATCCCAGAAACAAATCATTATCTAACCCTCCATATTTTGACATGTTCCCCACTCATGCACTTCCACATGCTCCATCTTTACCTTCCTTCAAATAAAAGTCTTATTTAATATTTTAAATATAGATACAGCTGAAAATATCAGCTCAGAAAACAAGCAGTCTGTGGCTCTCATGGCAGATACAGTGGTTTTACTCGCTTTGAGTGTGCTGCACTCAGGTTGAAATGGCATTCAAACATTTTCAGCAAATTCACATTTATGGGTGCCACAATAATTGTACAGAGCACACAAATGATCCAAATGGAAAAGACAACAAATGCATTTGTTTTAAGAGGCAAGCTTCAGTTCAAATAAAGGTGGAAATTATTTTCTTTAATAGCTAAGTTTATCCTGAACCAGTCCCTTATAGGCTTTTGTGTGAGTATGCTAAACCAAGATATTCTGTCCCCAATCTGCAGTGAAATGAATGCAAAGTTTATTGGCAATATTACTTGTTATCACAGCAGTGCCTGAAGGATATAACTGATAGCAGCAAGTTGTGCTGTACAAATGGGTAGTCAGGGCAGGGACTGCTGCTGTACCAACACGGTGACAAAAAGCAGAAAGGCAAAATCTGTTATTTTTATTCCATGTTTTGCAGAAGTGAAAAATCAAACCAGAGGAAAGTATCCAGGCAAACTGCTGAAGTTACACAGTAAGCTGTGACAGCTCCATAACACACCCTCAAACCTGGCCCAGTGATAAGGTCCTCTACAGAACTCCTAATAACTTTCTCAAAAAGCAAACCAGTGTAACGATGCACCAAATCACATTTTCTTTGAGGGAGTTTCAGATAAATGTCTCATGCCCATGAAGTACAGACTCTACAGTTTTGCATTTGATTTTGAGGACAAAAAGGGAACGAGTGGGGAGAAAAAGGAGACACCAAAATAAGTCACAGCTATTTCAACAGCAGTAACTACTATCTGAGCAGCAGAGGAAACCCCTCTTGGAACTACATATGCAATAACCCCACAGGTAGGAACAAAGGCACCGTATCACACACTTTGGATGGCTTTTTATGCTTCCTACAGGTACTCTGGGGGCAAGAAACTGGAGGAGCAGAACTACAGCTACACATACAGCTCTGCACTCTGTAAAGCAGAGGAAACACACAGGACCGGAGAGCAGATGCATGGACAATCATTCCATGCACAGTGACTTCTGGGAAGCACGGCAAAGTGCTGCACAGCACATCTGGGAGGACAACAATTCTGTTCCTCCAGAAGCAGAATACAGTTGTAATTCTATCTTATGTATTACCTCAACTCGGAGAATTTGAGGTTCTTTATGAGTTTCTACTGGTGCTTCATTTTCCACTGCTGTTTCCAGGCTCCTCACCTCTTGCAAAGACTATGGAGAAACCTGTTGGAAACCTCAGAGGTGTTTGGCTCTGTTCTTCAGCGTCCTCCAAATACCTTATCAAAGTCTACAGCAACAGCACTAGTGAAGTGGTGAGGAAAACTAGAATAGGGGATGGACACGTAAGTTTCCTGCTGCCCCTCTATCAGGGTCATTTTTTCACCACCACAAACTGACTTCCTGAATGCCAGCCAGCTACCCCCTTGTTTATTTAGAATGGTTTCATCAGAATGTGCCTGTTACCATTTCTGCCATCAAACATAATTTGCATAGGAAGATAGGGGAGAACACAGCCTTGATTTCACAGCACTCAAATGCTGCTCTGGAACACAGTTTTGGAGAAAGCCACCATCAAAAACACCCAGAGAAGAAAACAGATGTGTACTGCCTGTTAGATGGGTTACCCAATTAGCTCAGGTTAAAAACCCTTACAAGCCCTTGTGTTCCACAGGCCACAGACCACAACAAAGGCTGGTGGGAGGGAGGTGTCCTACTTCTGTATAGGGGCACAGTCATCAAAGGCTCCTGCCCACCTGCATCTCTGGGGGTCACCAGCCGCCTCTGCGCAGAGGTCTGTACTACTTTTGAACTGGAATAAAGGCAACGTGGCCAGGCTCTAAATTCTGAAGGAACATTTATTTCCTCTTCAATCACCCTTCTACTTCTGCCAAATTCACGCCAGGTGAGTCTGTACCTAAACTTTTACAAGGGCTTTACTTTATTTATTTCATGATTCTGGATTGCTGCTTATTCCCTCCTGGCTTTTCACCAAGGCTACTACTTGTTCTCTCGAAATACATACAAAGGCTAAAGGAGTCTGAAAAAACTGTCTCAGCAAAAAGATCTTTCTTTGATTGACGCTCCAAGCCAAAATTTGATGAAAACATCCTCTTTCTCCACAGACTGCAGTTTATTAGAGAGATATCACAGAGGCAAGAGGTCTCCCAGTGACTGCATTGGCCCTCTTGAAAAAGAGATGGTGACTAACAAAAACCGTATTTAAAATCTGTGCTAACAGGGTGATAAAAGATACACCACCGAAAGCATTAAGTACATGAGGCAAACCCTGAAGGATTGAAGAGGGTCTCAAAAGCCTAGATACTAGACAACAAGACAAGAGGATGGCAGAGATCAACTTTTAAGACAGCTCCTCAGCCTAAAGGACATACAGCCTAAAAATACACTGAAATGAAAGCAAAGGAAATTGAGAAAGTATTTTTATATTTCTGGTTACTTTCTGCATTTTATTTTTAGCTCTGTTTTGTTTCCTAATCACTACTTACTTGTTTGGTTTACTGACTATATTACTGAGTTATATATTGCTAATCTGTAACTGAATTATATTACTGACTTGGGAATATGCATGTTGCACTTTGTACTGACGCACAGATTCCCACGGGTACGTACACGTTCATGTAAGAAGCAGACAGCTGCAAGTCTTCAGCTGCTGTAGACCTGTCACAATTCCACTTTATGTTTTTCCCTTTAAGAAAATGATCTAGAATCATTTGCAACCCGAGAGTTCAGGCAGTGAAAGCTGTATTACAAGCCACAGCAAAACCTAAAAACATCTACTTACCAGAAGGCAAAGCAAAGCAAGGACAGCACAGGCTCTCCGTGAAGCCTAGGAACATCCAACCCCCCACTGCTGTTATTTCTACTGAAGTTCTAGAAACAAAAAGCTACAATTTTCAGAAGCCCTTGAGCGATTTAAGATTCATTAATGTTCACTGCAATAGGATTTCAGCTCCTAAGCCATAAGCTCTTGTGAAAATGCTGCCCATGTATTTTTCATGCAAAGACAGGCTTATATTAGGCAGGAATGGATGGCTTTGCAAAACACATGCCCCATCCAAGATGCTTTAAGGCTCTGTCCTCCACAGGACCTTAATGAAGACACACTGGTAAACGCAATTAGGAAACACTAATCAACATGTGTACATCTCGACTGCTGGCAACAGCATCTCTATGGATACTGCTGCTTGCAGGTCTCAGCGAGATAGACCCCAAAATAGAAACTGTGATGTTCAGCTAAGTCCTATCTCTATCATTAGAAATGTTTGCTTGCTGCAAACCAACGGTGTATTTCTCTTAAAACTTAGCTAGATTGGTAATAAAAAAGAAATTACATCTTTTCTACCATTCACCTCTTAGTCTCCAGCCCTATACCACACTAATATTGCTTACAGGAATATACTTTTAATGAAATATAGACCTTTCTTCTGTAACATACCTACAGTGGACAAAGTTACAATGAATTACTGGAAGTAATACGGCCATCACCATCTTAAAGGTAATGAACAGGTAACAGAAGCACAGGACTTGACAAATTTCTGGTGGAAAAATAATCAGAAATGACTTTCCAGTAAGCAAAGGCAGCTGTTTACTCTGATGGCCTCACAAAAAAACTAGCTACAAAATGGCTTAAATAAGAGTAAGTTTTATTGTACTGTATGAGATAACTATCTCTCCATAAAACTTAAATTCAAACAATCTCATGCATGAAAGCATCTATGCTAACCTCAAAGACCTGCTACCCATAGGATTAATAATATACTATTCATCAAGAGAGGACAAAATATCAAGTGCATATGCACGTACCTGTCCCAGGTCAGGCTAACAGATCAGAATGGTTTATCCTAGACAAACTATTAATCTCTGTACTACGGAAGAGAAACGTGCCACAGGCCAAACCAAGCACCCTCCTTATTCCAATTACTAAGATGCCTCCTAAAACTTCCGAACGAAATATTCGAATCCTCCAAATTCTTGTTCAAATAAATGAACATCCCCTGAACACCAAGGAATTAAAAATATATCGAAACTCCTCTTAAAAAGGTGAGCAGAGATAAACTCATGGTTAAACCACAATTCTGCTCAAGCATCCAGCAGGAGCCCTGCTGAGCTCAGCCCCTGCTCAGGTACAGGTGCCTGGGGACAGGGAGGTACCCAGGCCACCCCAGCTGTCCTGATTCAAAACCCACACAGTACATTCTGCTTAGATGTCAAAAGGCAGCTGGGACTATGGCAGCATTAACAGATTAGCAGGCAGAAATGTCTTAAGAGCTTAAACACATAAGAACAGCTTGAGTATTAAAGTCAAACCAACCAAGCTACTGTCCTTTCTACTGCCAGAAGCAGACTCTTCAAACTTGGAGCTGGATCCACTCCACCCATGTGTTTCACCTCAAAGAAGCTGGTGACAGAAATGACACTCATATTAAAACTAGTACATCACCTAAGCACCCCGACTACGGAGTCATCCAGCCCAAGTGTCCTGGTCCAGCCTGGCACTGAAATGCTGGAGGAGAACGTGGCTCCTCCAGTGGCCACAACAGTTAGATGTGGCTGCAAAGCTCCTCCATCATCACAAAGACCATCACACAAATAACATTCACTTTTACACTTAGCAAAGACTAATAATGAAAATTAAACTCAATAAATTTCTATCCCAGTGAGCACCTGCATTTGTGAACGCTTCTTTCAGTAGCTGGGTGATGACAAGCACAGGCAATAAAAAGAGGATTCTAAAAATATACTACTCTTTTCCCCTGGATTAGCGTGTCTACAGTTAAATATAAACTGTGCTCTATAAATTATCAAACACAATGTCAAATTCTGAAGTGCTCTCCGGAATCTCTCACAGAGCACACGAAATACAGAATGATAATTTCGTCCTGGCCCAGTTAGTCTAAAGAACAATATGCTACTGTGCTAGATCATGGAGTCAGTTCCCATCAACGGGCACACTAAAAATGGCCACAGCCACCACCGTAGCTGCACGCTGAATTTTTCAGGACTCTCTGCATCAAGCAAAGAGTTTAATTCCCTGAACAGCTGCTCTCACAGGAAGGGAATCGACAGCAACATTGTCACAGTATAGCTGGCACACACATATTAGGAAGAATTTCCAGCATTCACGCTTTCTGCTAAAAATCAACTTCCCCCTACTCATCTACTGCCAGTAACTTCATTTGGAACAAAGATATACAGGGAATGATATTAGAACTATTTTTATTTAAGAAGCATTTATTTACGTGCATTATTACTTCTACAGTGTCGTGACTGTACCTTCTGCTCTACAGAAATAATCTCCGCCCAACGAATTCTTCTGCACATAGTTAGGCAAAGTCACTGACCACAATTCAAAGATCAAGGAGGACTAAAAGGAGATTAATACAAGTATTGCAATTAACAGTCAAATTAAACCCTTTAAACAGGTAAAAAAGCCAAATACCCCAAGTACCTCTGATCTCAAAGGCAAAACACGTTAACACTCCACCACGGGGTAGTGACTTCAACATGGGTTATTTCATGCCATTGAGTCATGAATTTTATATATTATCTAACATCAGACTGCTGATGACTTTGGGACTCTACATATCAGCTGAAGAGGACTGAGAAAAGGCATGGCCTCCTCCCCAGATTAGCACTCAACTGATTAAAGTGGTTTGTTAGTATTTTGCCCATGTAGCTCTTTTATGAACCTCTTAAATCAGAATGACTATAAACAGGTTGACTTATACACGTAATAGACATAAAAGTCTAAATTAATCCATGTATTAAACAAATGTCAAACCTTCCAACGAAGTTCAGTCTAGCAATAATATTTCTCAAAGTCACAAATATCAATTTTGCTTTTAATGGCAGCAGAGAAACACGGACTTCTGGCAACTGCCCTGACCTGCAGCAGAAGAGTCAGGGGGCAGAGTCAGTTCCTGAAATCCCAGATCCTTGCTGGGCAATTAGACATAGCCTTACAAAAGGAGACAGATCTACCTTAAATTATTAATAGTGAGTATTTCTGGCTTTGCTAGTTTTCCAGAACGCAATAGTGAGAGCTTCTTAAGGGGAGAAAAGGGAAGAAGGACAAGCTTCCTTCATCCCTCATGTCCCTACAAAAGCTTTTCAACAGCACTCAACCTGGGAGAAAATACTTCTCAGTGCTCAGGAAAACAATCAGCTACTCCCAACAAGCGCACATGCAATTACAAGCCAACAGGTAGGGCCCAAGCACAGTGCAGTTACCTGCTCCGGCAGCAATCTTTTTGGTCTCTACATGGAGGGTCAGACAGGACGTTCTCAACCCAACGTCCCTCGGGAAGCGAAAACCAGAGGAAGAGGTTTGGTTTTCCTTCCACGGCTCGGTGAACACACCCAGGCACGCAGCAGAGCGGCTGGATCTGAAGGACTTATGCTACTGGAGAGGCTCCAGTGGCATTGCTGCCCTCTGCCAACACCGAAAATCACTTACGTGGACAGACGCATTTACGCGTGGAACCTTCTCGAAGCACTGCAAGTTAGAGCCACCTCCCATAGTCATTTGTGTCTGTTTTGAGACAAATATACATTATCACATCGCCTTTACCTCCAAGAGGTCTCAACGCTCCAAAGCCACCACATATACTACCCGTCCCAATCCTGAAAAATAGCGGCGCGCGTCTCCAGATTGGGAAAAATACCAACAGTAACGTATAAGAATTTTTACAGCAATTAAAGAAGTTTAATTTTAAAATATTAAAATAAAAAAAGCTTTTTTTTTTTTTCCAGAATTCAAGGAGAAATAATTTCCCATCACAACGGCACTGCTGACGCAATTGCGCGTGCCTTAGCAACAAAGGCGTACTACAGCACTTTATATACATCAAGCCTCTAAATATTGTCAAAGCCAGGTTTGTATTTTACTGTGCAACTGTACCATTTTCAGAGAGGACACACAAAGGTTTAGCTATCCTTTGCTTTAATTAATTCTTTTCCTAATGTTCTGTCCTTCCCATTTAATTATCGATTCCTAACTGGCTCTCAGCATTTCCTGACTTGCACAGATTTTCTTAGACACTGAGGTGAAAGCCCTCAATGTAAGACACTTTCAGAGGTAGAACAATAGGTAAGATGGACTCTCAGCTTCCTCCCTAATTTTTGGGGCCCTAAAGAAGCCATAATGCATCAGGAGCTCCAAAACCATTAGGGAAAACACATTATAATGACAGAAAATAAAGATCAACCAAATACCGCTAAGCTAATTTCTAATGAATTTATGCAAGCAATGAAAATGCTACAAATAAGGCAATGTTAGGTAGTTGCAAGAACTACTTTCACTCTTATTATAATCTCATCTGAAAGTATTTAATTTGTAACACTGATGTTCCAATGCTATTGCAAACTCTCTGAATACTTAAATCGGTAAACAACAAACAAAAGGTCTCGTCTTCAGTGCCCCAAGCTATCATCCAAAACTAGTTATAATTAAAGGTGTGAACAACAGAGTAACAAACCTGCAAAGTCAAGGTTCTGAGAAATTAATGGGCATCACACCACTGCACCAGTTCAGATTTATCACTCATTATCTCCCCGACTAGCACAGTGCTGTTTCACGTATTAGTGCCTCCTTTTTTCCTCCAAGCCTTTCCTGCCTTTTCTAGATGGCTAATTTTAGACAATTACTGCCTCTGACACATTGAGACCTTTTCTCCCTCCTTTCTTCTTCTTGCTGTAAAGCTAGTGACCTACAAAAGCCCCCTGCACCTCAAATATTCCAGTATTTTAGAAAGTAAAGACTGATCATCTGGGGGGGAAAAAGCAAGCAAGCAGTCTCTGAATATCTGCTTCTCCAACATCTTCACTTTAACTCAAATGGTTAAACATACTCAAAAGGTAAGGGAAGATACAGGTACCCTTTAAACAATATTTTTATTAGTATTAAATCTACTGTACTTGTTGAATCAGAATGTTACCCGCCTCTTTAGAAAATTAAAAATGTCCCTTGCTTTTAAAGTTGCTCCAAGTCCTACACTGCTGGTAACTGGACATTTACAGAAACAACTGGAAAGCATTACATTACACAAACGCTCTTTCCCTTCTCATCCAAATCCCAGCATTTTCTTTAACACCCATTCAAGTGAGAAGGGAAGATACACATGCATGAACACACATACACACACACATACACACGTGTACCCATCTCTTCCCTCCATCCTACTTGGAAAGAAAAAGAGCAAGACCAAGAGAGGGAGAGGAGTGCAAGGGGGAGGGGTGACTTTCCATCAAAGATCATGAAATTTTGCAAAATCTGGCCTATCCCTTACAGAGGTACCATGGCTTTTAACATCACCTCGCTTGCAAAAAGCCTGTCTGCGCCCACTTCTCCCCCAAAACCCCAATGACATTGAAAAAATACTGCATTGCAGTATTTGCCAGTGCATCAGAGTGTATCCAGTTAGTTGTCCCACAGACAAACAAATGTACATTTTAATGTGTCCGGCCATGTAAATGAGGTGTCTAGTGGACACAGACTGCCAAAAGAGACAAGTGGATTTGTCAAGTTATCTACATCTCTCTTCCTATCACCATAATATTCTCTGCCACTGCCCATTTCTTGCCTGGGGTGTTTGCTGAAATTATTTTCAAAGTGCAAGTTCCTAAAGAAGACAACAAATTCCTCTGCCAGAACATGGGACGCAATCGTACCTTACTCCTTTTGAAAAACCTCGGAGTGTGGAGTGGCTCTAGGTTATGTACCAACAGTATGACAATTACACACAGAAAATAACCTGCATTTAATTAGTACACTCCAAGCATACCAAGTAGGAAGGCTGAGGAGAAAAAATTCCCTGTAACCTAGAAGGTATTTCAAAAAAATTAATGCATTAAATATAAGTAAGATTAACGCAACCGGATTTTCTTTCATTAGAGTCACAATATTTAACAGGACCAAATAAAGATGATGAAGACTATTCCAAACCCATTCAAATGGGATTTTTAAGTATACCCCTTCCAGCTCATTGTAACCATCCTTTGTCACAACAGCTCGGGCTCAGTTTGAGAGCTCAAAAAGGTAAAATTAATAAAGAGGAAGAAAGCGAAGAAGGCAACCAAGCCAGTCACCAGTAGAAAGGCATCCCTGTATCTAACATGAGAACTTGATTAGTAGAGTACATGGGGACAGGATTTTAAACTGATGGCTGGTGTTCACATTGCATCAATATCCAATCGTAAGATTTCCTCCTTTCTGACCAGTAGTTCACCAAGACAATTTAAAAAAAAAAAAAAGGGCAACAAAACCCCCACGAAGTGTCACATTTAAAGACAACTGTATTTTCCCTACCTTTCTGTCTTAACAGAATGAGGTTTTACATTTTAATCTTTTAATATTAGTAGCAATTTTAGCTCTGTTTCACTAACTTAATGGCTATTTTTCTATAGGAGGATTTACAATGCCATCTTTTACATGCAACAAGAAAATGTCACTATGTACATGCAGGCTGTATTCATTAATATAATCTTAAAACAAAGAAAAGAGGAAGATCGGAGCAGGAACACGTGCACCGTAAAACAAGGATTACATTATTTTTAAATCTTTGTAGAAACACCAAATTGAACAGAAAATGAAAATGTAACTACTAGCTGATGGCTCTTAAAACAAACAATGCAGCTGTGTATAATAAAAGGCACCCTTATTTATTGTCATGACTAAGTTAACAGATTTCGAACACAGTATCTCTGTTTTGGACAGAAGAAAAATTATTTTACTCTCACGTACAACTACAATGCATGTCAGAATGCATCTCTGCACATGCACAGACTAAAATACGGAATTTTACACACGCACACACACCCTCAAGATTTTTTCTCCCCTCTACATTGTAAAGCAGTGTAGTTTTCAGAGGGCCATTCAATCACTTTTTCAGAGAAAGGACTGCAGCAGAAGCAGTACTTAAAACAAAGCAAGTTAATAGGGGGGAATTAATTTTTTTAATCATATTTTAAGTAAGCACTACCATTCCTACTTGAATTTGCATGCAAAGTAACCCTGCACCTGAGAAAGGAATAAAGTAAAAATATCCGAAAATCCAAAGACAGAAAGAAAGGCATGTTCTATATTCCTGCTTTGCTTCTCTTATGCCTCCTGATGTGTGATAGATGAGCATTTTCTGGGCGACCACATTTTTATATCTTTTACGCTACCGTCTATCACTTACTAGTCTACTACGCTTTTTTAACACTTCTAGCACCACCAGCTATTTCCCATTATTGTTTGCCACTACAATTAAGAGAGCATCACAATTACCAAAATATTCAGCTGTGGTTTAAAAAGTAGAGTTGCCAACAAGGAGCCTGACACTGGAAGTGGATATCGCTCCAGCAAACATATAATAAGACTGTGGCTAAAGGTGGGGCCGGAGACGAAGAAAAGAATAATATCCTTATTTCCGTGAATTCCACTCAGCGCATAAACCCTAAGATATGGTGAACTCCCCTGATTATTCTGCCATATAACCATCTGATTTTGTAAAAATACCAATATCACTTAACACAAAATCACTGCTTAGGGTAAATTCATTCTACCTACTGTTCTCATAGGGACATTTGCTGGAAAATTCTAAGAAATGATTTGCAGAAGCTATCAGCTGTGGGAGTTCACTATTATACCTCTGTCAACTTCATTCAATATAATTTACATTTTTTTTTATACTGCCTCACAGGATTCCTTGCAATTTTTTGCACGTACAATTTCACAGCAGGGAGGGGGAAGGAAAAAAAAAAAAAGAAAGATAACCCTCTTTTGCAGAGGAGAAAGAACAGATGCTTAAAACCAGATTTCTAGAAATCACTGTAAGCCTGAGCCAGAAATGTAATTAACACCTATTTATAAAGAATAATTAAAGTTGTGACTGCCACAAAGAACAGCAGAGATAATCGAGGTAGCCCCTGCTTCTTTTTTTTTTTTTTAGATTTTTTTTTTACACTGTTTGCAGTATTCCCACATGATTGCCACCTGCTCCCCCACTCAGCTTCCCCTATGCTCGTTTCCCCGGCAACCTTTCATTGGCTTTTCCTCCCAGCTATCGCTTTCAGTTCGGCTGCTCAGTCTAATCTTATTTGTTTTACACCCATCAAAACAAGCAGCTAGACAAAGACAATCCTGTAAGAATGGGAAAAGACCGTCGCTTTGTTTCCCCGGTTATAATAAATATCCGCGGCAAAAGTCTGCAAAACGTTAAATTAAGGGGGAAAGGGGGGTCCCCGCCGCCCCCCCATCCCGGGGCTGGCAGGAGGGCCGGGTATTGTGCGGGCGGCCCCAGCCCCCAGCCCCGGTCCCCGCAGTTGTGTGTGTCTGATCATGCCATTTTGCACAATCTGTAAGGAAAAGCACAAAAGAGGGGACGAGACGAGCACGTCCGGGCTCCTCCGCCAGGAGAATATGGTCTAAAAATAGAAATACTATTTTTCACATAAATGGCTTTGACTTCTCCCGGCATTTTAAAAAAGCACAAAACAACACGGCTCTTCCCCCCACCGCCACCCCCCCAGCCCCCACCCCGACACAAAAAAAACACACCCTTCCTTCCATCCACCCATCCATCCATCCATCCACCCATCCATCCTCGACAGCACCGGCTCCATGGGAAACGCGATACCTGAATTTCAGAGGCGATTATTAGGTTTGTATTTAAGGCTGGTGTAATAGGAACGGAGATTAAAAGGCATCATCGGCCGCCCGATCCGCCAGGCACACGCGGTACCATGACACCGTGACTGTCAGCAGAGACCATCCGCGCTCAACTGAAACGCAACGTTCAATGGAAACGCTGTGAAGTGCCATCGCAGTTAGACACATTAAATGGATGTACAGATACATATGCACACACACACACACGCACACACACAGAGGCAGACATATCCCACAAAAAAAAAAAAAAGCGAAACAGAAAAAAAAAAAAACAAAAAACAAGGCTCTCTAATTTTATTTTATGACTCACGGTCCGCCGCCCTGAACAAAAGAAATTCGCGAGGCACACGAGAAACGAGACAAAACCCCACGAGCAGGCTCTCCCCGTTCACTTACCATTTTCAAGCCATTCCACTCCATCTGTGATCACAAAGATGGACCCTTACAGCCCCTCACAGAGTCAAAAGCAAAAAGAGCGTTATGTAAAAGCTGACATTCCTTCTTACAGCGCTGCTGCCCAACGATGCAACAAAATCGACATATACTAGGCACTGCAACACATACAAGCCTCCTCCTCTTTTTATGAGGTCACGACAGGAAACTCTTTGAAATACAATATGCAGCATTTACTGAAGCTCATATAAATCACCCTCTTTTAAAATTACCATACCTATTGCGCAGTCCACCAAAAAGAAAATTACCAATCTCGAGGCTTTTTTTTT
>JAWWES010000006.1:6769431-6833727 GCA_035583135.1 Lophotriccus pileatus
GGGAAGGAAAGGGGGGGGGGGAGGGCCTTGCGACATCAGGTGCTATTGAAATTAGCCGCTGCCAGATTGACAATGTTAATGATGCGGTGACCTCTACAACAACAGAGACCAGATTTCTGAACTGCTGCTTGTGTCTAGTAATTAAGGCCCCCGGTTGAAGAAACAACACGCAGCCCCGTATTTTTTATTATTTTTTTTAATTTTTTTTTTTCGGTGTGTGTGTGTGTTATTCCCCCTGTCCCCACCCCTGGTGCCGTGCCTCGGCCATGCTCCAGTGCCTACATCTCCTTACCTCCTGCGCGCCCCGCTCCCAGGTCCGGCGTATTTTAACCACCTTATCTTTTTCGACAGTTGCTTTCCGGAGAAATGCATATTTAATGATCTGCCTCTAGGCTTAAAGGCACAACAAAAGCACTTTGACGTGCATTTAAAGCTGCATTTATTTTCAGGTACTATTGATTTTAATAATCAACCCATCTCTCCCTTCCTTCCGCCCAGTGAGGTTTTTGAAAATATATATTTTTAAAGGAGTGGATTTGATGTTGCTGCCACTTGACGCTGTCTAAGGCACAGCAGACACCTATTTATCAGGGCGCTCCCCTTGAAAGACAGTAGTATTTCAGAATTATTTTACCACCTCACTTCATTATTCTTCAGCTCTACAGGAAATAAAATGATGGCGAACTTTGGGCATTTAAAAGAATCTTTTTCTTCCAGTCTTAGAGAAACGTGCTTAACTTAACAATGCACGCTCATTAATCCTCTGCTTGCTGCCACTGACAAACTAACAAAACTTCACTTCCAAACAGCAATATTTCACCCGTTTCTGACCACAACAAGTTTATTAAAAATTCTCAAGTTAGGAAGCATTTGTTTCTTTCTCCTCCTTGAGAGTTATTTTCCTAAAGCATGTTTTGTCCAAAGTAACAAGGCATGGCACCCTGTAATTGCAACAAACCTTGAATTTATGTTCATCTCAACTAAAGCAACCGAGTTATTATTAAAGCAACCGAGTTACTACTCAATTAACATACGCAGGATCATTTCATTTCACCATCCACACATTCATTTCAATATGTTATTTTAAAAAAATTTAGTATCATTGCAAGCGTTTTTAAACGTAAGAGCTGAAAACTGAGCAAGCTGGGATGGGCCACGTTAAAAGCTCACTTAGCTCTTTCCCAGAGAAAGAAAACCTGACTACAAATCACCAAACCCATTTTCAAAATATGTAATCAAATCATCATTGTTCCAAAAGTTGCCTTTTTTTTTGAAAGTATAAATATGCTTTCCAAACTGCTAAGCTCTGAATTGACATTCAGTACATTTTAAAATTTCTTTAAACCATAGACACGCTCAAACACACAGAGACTAAACACACCAATAAAACATATGAAATATAGTAAAGCTCATAAAATCTAGCTATACACAGACCAAGCAAGGAGAAAAATCACATTTAAAAAACATCACACAATCTATTTGTGGAATGAGCACTGAATTCAATTAAAACATGAACAATGTAAAAGGCTGCAGAGGATTTCTCTCACCACGGATCTTTCTGAGCACATTTGTAGCTTGGTAAAAACTATACAGATTAAACTAGCCCATAAAATACATTTCCCAACTCAAATTAGATGACCTATAGGCTGAACACACAGGCATCAAAATGCTACACAGCTAGTATATTAGCATACATTCTTGTGCAAATATACATCAAATATTAAAGTTAGATTTGTAATGCAAATTTTTTACTTAAGGTCTCTTCAGGGGTTAATAACACCAAAGAAGGCATCCAGAAATTATTTTTAAGTCTTTTCAACTTCAGCCTACTTTGTTACTACAAATTCGTTATGCATATCAAAAGATTCAGCCATTTTTCTGAAACAATAATCGCACACTGCTCCTCTAAAAAATTAGCTATCTTATCCGTCTATAAATCCAGGTACTGTGCACACTGACCACTTCCCCAAAAAGCACCCCACACACGCAGCCTTTCCGAGAAACACTAAAACAAATGCTCAAACATCCTCAGAGGCCTCTCTGTAAAGACAAAGGCAGAATCCTATTGTTGAAAAAGTCAACCTTATTCTCATGTTTCCAATAGTACCATTTATCTTTCAGGGTAAGGGACTGACCACCGCATCACGGTGGTGACATTTGTAAAGCATCAGATTCTCTACACAGTCTCTCCAGCATCAGCCAGCAAGCCCCTGAGCAAAGCATATTTTTAGTGCAATCTTCCATCCCCACAAAAAGAAACTTGTCTTAAACAGCTAATCCAATATCAAAATGAAATCACAGGGTTGTTTCCCAGCCCCCCCTCCCTCTCCTTACCATAAATGAGCAGTTTCTTGACTCATTAATGACAGTTTCCCTTAAAAGAAGTGATCTCATATCACTGAGCCCCTCTCCACCACGCATACATCCCAAAGGTTGCGGGTATCTTAGCATCAGTAGCCGCTAGCAAGCTCTCTCATACAGAGCCCAGATGGACTATACCAGAAGCCAATTCAGCGTTAATAACTACCTACTCTGTGCAGTTTAGAAGCCTTACGTGGCATAATGTCCTAGGCAACAGCAGCCGATTGAAACCGCAAATAAAAGACAACCCAATTCTCCAAAAGCATCAAAAGGAAAAAAATAATAAATTGAAGAATGATTTTTTTAAAAAAAATCTCTTACTTTCAGAAGATTAAACTGAATCCTTCACAAACATATGAAAAAGGAGAAAAAAAACAGATGCTGCCCAGAAAAAGTGACAAAATATTACCTCATTATTTAACAAAGCAGCATTAAGCGTCCTGCTGATTTCAAACATCTTGCCACAGATTTTGGTTAAGAGAAACAGAAAGAATCCTTTGCAAGCCCTCTGTCTGCAAAGGGTTCTTCAATTTTCTTGCGCACAACAGAATAGTCAATATGTTATTTCCCTAGAGTTCGCACATTAAAACATCTAGTCAGTGAGCTGAATTTTCCCCTTATCACACTGTAGACTCCTGTTATATGTACTGCTCTCTTTGCAAGATTAGCCTGCCCCAAACATGGCTGTTGTTTAAACTATTCTTTAAAGTAACAGTTCACTCCATAACCACCAGGTGGGCAGTGTACACAAATTCAAGTAACCATCTTAAAGATTTTTCTTGGAATAGCTGCTGGTTGTGATATACAGTGTAAATCCCCCCTACACTTACCAAGCAGGAGGCAAAAAAAAAAAAATTGTCACTGTTCTATGCCCTTTCCTCCCCAGAAGTGAGCCCACACACATCATTTAACTTTTAACACAGATTTTTTTTTTTTTAAGGGACCTTAATTTATACAGGAGCTTTTCATTCAGCAAAAATGAAGTAAGTGATAAAATCCAATCAGTTCTGAGAACAAAGTGCAATTAAAAGGGAAAGCACACCCATAGAAGTGGTCTGTATTGCAAAAGAAACAAAATCAGCATTAAGTTCAAGCACAATAGTGTTCTTTCATGGAAACACAAAATTCAGCAAGTAAGTAATTCACAGTTTGTTGGAAAATATGAATTATACCTTCAAGCAAATTGGAGACAACTTGATAAGATACTGGCACGACTTATTCTGGCTTAAATTCATTTATGGAACCACTGTTGCACACATCAGAGCACAAGACCAAAATACATGGAAAGGATCCAGCTTTCAACAGCACCAAAGTCTCCCAAGGTATCAAACTGTCCCTATTCCAGTCTGTAAGCTAATTAAGTATTTTTCCCCTACTTCATTTAAGGTCAAATATCTCAAGAAATACTTCCATTACTATAAGAAATATGAATTCACCCAACGCTCTACAGCAACACCCAGAGGCTTTAATGAGCTGGGGATCTTCGCGTCAGGTGCCGCACAAACACATTTGAGAAGTCGTTTCATACCAAAGGATTTACAAACAACATTTACAAGAGCGAAAGCACAAAGCAGAGGTGAGAGAACAATCACCAAAGAGCATCACAAAATGTCTTTACCAGCTGGGATGAATCGCTGGAGAAATAAGGCATCTCTGGCAACTACCTGTGCTAAGGCAGAACCCAAAAGGTTATTTACTGAGGTTAGAGAATAAATGCATTAGATGGACAAGGGCTTTACCACCTACAAAGTATACCATTACCTATTTCTTTCATTTATAGCAATCCATGTTGAGAAAGTATATGCAGGGTAGTGATTTTCTTTGCTGGCCTTTAACTAATATTAAAGTGATGCAGTAATGACTTAACCTTCTTGAATATGTATTGAGTTTCAAGTCATCCCTTTTTATATGAGAAAGGTTATTTGCATCGATTTCTGTTTGCATGAAATAAGCTTATTTTTTCATTCACCATATGCCTTGAACACTAATTAAAAGTGTCACTTTCTTCTAATGTAAAAACGTAATCATTTAGTAAATAAGTATTCTTGGCTTTTTGGTCTTTGTGATAATCTATTTAAGGACTTTTTATTTCCAGGTAATTTCAGTGCTTTGATTACCACACACTCCTCTGATGTAAAAAGAAATGCTTTATAAATAGACATTTTTGTTGTTATTTTTTCAAATAAAAAGAAAAAAAATCTAGAAGTGCATCTTTAAGGACCCACACTCCTCTTACCCTGAGGCAAATCCATCCAATCAATATGAAACCATTCACATGCCACCATCTGCCAAGCTGTAGAGCAATGTGGCTGGAACAGACCTCTTATAAAGCAGCAGTGGTCTCATTTTCAGTCTATTAGGGAAGCACCAGAGCTCTCTTGTGCAAGGACACAACACTCCAACTCAGATCTCCTCACACCACTTTCTCAGTGCACTGCTGCAGAACTCCTGTAATTTTTGCTGCTTGAGTTTTCACACTAATCAAAGCAAGAGGGAGGAGAAAATGATCAGTAACAGTCCTATTCCACAGCAGTACAAAATATAGAATTCAATTTAATTCTATCCTAATATGATTATAGCAAACCATTTAAATGCTGCTGCCTGCGAACTACAACCTGGCATTTTCCATCACCTCATTTTCTACTCTTCTGGAGACTGAACATTTGCCCCTAGAATAGTGTTACTCTTTTCCAAGACATTCCTATCATAAAGTTAATATCTAATTCTGATCAAAGAGTATTTTGTTGTTTGACAGATGGGAGGGTGCAGGTGTTTGAGGAACCAAGGAGATGCATGTGAGAGCAAGAGATGGATCTCAAGTACAAAATGATTTAATAAAGATAACGGGCTGGGAAAGGACATTACACAATGCGAGCACCCGGGTTTGTCATATGCAGTAATTCAAGAACCTCTGCGGAAACAGCCTCCAGTTCAAGATACCACATCAACACTATCTTTAACAACACTGAGCTCACACAGTCCATCAGCAGATCTCATAATAATTTAAAATATTCTCCATCACCTATAACCCTGTGCAAATTAGCTGTATGACTAACTAAAAAAGAGCAACAGAAGAAAAAGGGAACGTGAAGGGGTGCAACCCCTTTATAAATGTACACAGAGAGAAGAAAAATTATTTAAAAACCATCCTTGAAATTACAAGAAACTGAAAAGCTAAACATGCAATTCAGTGATGCTGAGAGTCACAAACTCAGGTGGAAGAGCTAATGCTGAATTGTTCATGGCACCTTACCCAAAGCCAGACTTCAGGACAGAGAAGAGAAACAAATAAACAAAAAAACCCCAAAACAGCTCAATGAAGCAGACTGCTCTTTGCTGTTCATATCTGCAGGAGATGGGATAGACTGGGGGGTAGAGGGAAAAACAATGTCTAAACAGGTTATTTACCTATACAGCAAGGCTTTTTTCCTCTGTTACTTGAACAGCTTACAATCAAGTGTATACACATAATTTGTTTAGCTGCCGAGTAATTTAAAACACAACCAAGCAAAATAAAACACCCTACCACCAACTGCCCTGTGGAATCAAGCTGGAGTGGGTGATTGAGACCGTAACATTGCATGACACTGAGAATGTTCTTCAGGCAACTGCTCTTGAAGGGTAGTGAATTCATATATTTGAGCAAGAGTCCAATTTTTAAGGTTTCACTGAAAAATATGTAAGTCATGATAACTGAACACTAGCCACAAAAAAAGAAATATACCATTTCTGAGAAAACAGTAGGAGAAAAAGGTGACTGACATGGTTTGGAGCTTTTATTTGATGATCTCTCAGAAATGCAGGAACCTGTCCCTGCCTCCCGCTCTGCCCCTGCTGTGGAACCCACCGACAAGCTGTACAAGCTCTGCTGCTGATGCAATGTACTGTGTGGTGCAATGAGACTCCACGTGATGCTGGGGAGATGAAATATGCCACAGACTTACCTGGAAAAACTATCACCTTTTTGATCTGTGCCCAGAAAACAAAGAAAAAAAAAATCCAGAGCAGTTATAGAGATCTAGCTTCTTAAAGAGCCAGACATTAGATGCAAAACAAGACAGAAACCCCTCCTATATACTTACAACCCTAAATGAGGAATTTAGATGCACAAAGCTTAGGCAAGTAGTCACAGTTCCCACAGAAATCACACTTCAGCTGCTTTTGCACAAATATGCTATTTAATGTTGCTTGCCCACTTTCTTTTTCATGCCTTATGAGATGTGTAATTTGGATGCTGCATAGCTGCTCTAAGTATCACACGCCAATTTTCCGAAGATATGTGTATTTGCAAATCCCACTGTGGATACTTATGTTTGAACGCTGGGAGACTGGAACAAAACTCTCCAGGGCACACCAGAGCACGGAAGTAACAAAATGAATAGATGTAAATAGCTCCGGTGGCAAGAGAAGTCTTAGAGACAGGAACCGCATCCTCAATTTCAGAACTGAAAGCAGGGCACCCACACCGATTTAGGTGTGCATGGGTGCCAGTGAATAACCTCAGCAAAGGTTTTTTGGGACTGTGAGGGTACAGGCCAACCAGGGAAGTGGGCCAGCATCTCTGCTACACTGCAAGAAGGATTTGGAGAAGATGATTCAGCACCTTCCCAGCATGTCCTTGGCTCCACACTCCTCTCCCAACTCCTAACTAATGCTTTGCCATACAGAGCATCCACTCAGTCGCAGTACGTCTTGCCTGGCCAATTTTCAATACATTTTAAAGAACCCACTGTCAGGACTGCAAGACTGAAAAGCAAAAGGCAGCATTTATTGTAGGTAAACATGTTAACACAGCAATAATACCAGTAATCCTTTCCCCCCTTTGCCAGTTCTTTTACTTTTGGCTAAGGAATATAGATTTCAGTGCTTTCAGTCCCCTGACTGTTTTCTTCTTTTTAAAATCAGCGATATTAAAACTTGTATTCAACAGACATCCTAAATCCTACAGCTTGCTTTCCTATCACTACAAGCAGGATTCAATCCTACCTACAGGGAGAGTTAAAACATTGCTACATTGCTGTCTATTTTGTATAATACAGTTAGCAAAGTTTCAGCTGAGCACAAATGAAGATGTTTTCAAAGATTTATGACTGCATTTTTAAAA
Source organism: Lophotriccus pileatus (assembly GCA_035583135.1). Taxonomy (NCBI): domain Eukaryota; kingdom Metazoa; phylum Chordata; class Aves; order Passeriformes; family Tyrannidae; genus Lophotriccus; species Lophotriccus pileatus. The sequence goes on from JAWWES010000006.1 coordinate 6,776,897, forward strand.
TGTATTTACTTGTAAATAATGAAAGGACCTAGACACTGAAGAACTCCAGACTTACCAGGGAGATTTACATGAGTTCAGCCATTTTTAATGTGCCTATGTATAAGCACAAAAACCCTCATAAAAAATGTGAACAGGGTCTTTCAACCAGCATTGCCTAATTTTAGAACAGTTGATGGATTTGCTTTAAACCCATCCGTAATACGGTGTGCAATACACCTTGCACTCAGGCCAAATAATATCAATAACAAGAACAAAGATAAAAACCTGAAAGGGGATTAATGTGCTGATGTTTCCAAGCTTTGAGACAGTGATCAGAAAGATCTGGGGAAGAGTGCAAGGTGGTTGGATCAGAAGAGAGGTACAGGAGGAATCAAAGGAGACCTGTGAGCAGCGTGCAGAGGGGTTATGTCTCCTGCAAGTTGCAATTACACAGGAAGGATGCAGAACCAGGGAAGACACAAAAGAGAATAAAGAGAATAAAAAGTGTCAAGAGCTATTAATTGTCCCAATTACTTCTTGTTAGAACAGCTGGCACTTACATGTAGTATTTAGTAACAGTAGGCTGAACGTAAATAAGTATTACAATTTTATACATTAAAAAAAAAATATAAAAAAATCTCACAATCACATCTGAGTCAACCCTTTCATGCAACCTATTCCCAAACCAAGGATGGGTTTCCCAAAGAGAAAATAAAGTTTAAAATGGCTTCAGTACATAAACCAAGCTTACCTCATGCTCCAAAGCTAACACTTGTATGTGAAAGTGCCAAGACTTCCAAGAAGATTCCTGTGTACATCTGTTTTATTTTACCCCTTGAGAAATAAGGATTAAGTCAGTTGCCTGAACAAGGTACCCAAAACTCAGGGATAAACAGCTCCCTTATGAACCTGGCTCACACAAGTCTTTAGTGCATAATTTAGATTACAGAAGTGACAATTTTTTAACAATAATGAAAACAAAGGTAAAATAAAGGGTATAAAAACCAGAGCTTATGCAGTATTTAGGAAAGGACCAATGCTAATACTGACAGACAAAAAGGAAGGGGCTAAAGAAAGGTAATCAAAAAAAAAATCAGCTGTGGCTCCTCTTCTTGCTCTCTACAGTTCATGGGGCTCAAGTCTTGGGATGAGGGTGAGTCTGCTCAGGAAGCCCCATGGTTTTCCTACCCAATTTTCACAGATTATGTGCATTTATAGTTTTCTTTAAACGTGTCTTTGCCAAGTGTCAGACATACCTTAGCAGATGATTTTTAGCTTCCTTTGAAGTAGGTCAGATGAACAATGGGTATTTTTAGTATTTTTTTTTTTAAAAAAAAAGCATTAAAGTATGCTAGTAGCTATAAAAATTGTTTTGAAGGCTAAACTTATTCGTAAATATCTTTGGTTACCATTATTTAGCAACACATATCTGGTGCTTGGGCTTCAAGGGATCTGTGCAGCCCACTTGGAGAAGGTGGAAGGCTGGCACCCAAGAGTGACTTCACTTCTGCACTCAACCACCTCTTCCACAGCCACAGGTGATAAGTTTTCTTCACTACTTCAGACTGACTTTTAATTCAACAAGAAGGTAAAAGAGGTGAGGCAGCAGCCAGGCTGCTTTTGTTTTCTCCAGTCAGTGGAGAAGAGCTGGGAGAGGATGGGCTCTTACCAGCAGATCAGGTTAGCTCACCTAAGGTTACACACCATCTAGGAGGGAGGCTCTCCAAACCCCCTGGTGCAGGCAGTTATGGGCAATGGTCATGTCCAAGGCACAGTCCATCTGTCCTGCTCTGCAAAGCTCTGAGAGCAAGGTAAGTCATGCTCTTGACTTCACTGGCTACGCACTAAGGAGTCAGACCAATCTCACCACGGGTTTACCAGGTGACGAAGGCAGGTGGTCTCCAGTTCATACCCACCTAGATGCACAGTTACCCAAACTCTGGCAACCCTGGGCTCTCTTTGCAATCCTCAGTATAACTCAGCATAACTGTTCAGAATTACAAGTCATTATGTAAGTGAATAGCAATTCGAGCAAGGCAAGTTTCAGACCACCCAGGAACCCAGACCACAGACCCAGACAATGCCAACACTCAGTGCACCTGTAACAGCTACACAAAGCAAATCCTGCAAGACTATGTTGGTCTGCACATGGAAAAAGCCTAACATCTCTGGAAGCATGTAAGGCAACTAATCAAAAGAAAAAAAACCCAGCAAGATTTATTTCATAAGCTCTAGGACAGATGCTCACATATAACAGAAGCTTTGATTCTGGACTTCCAAACAGCTAAGGCTTAAGAAAAAAAAAGGTTCTAGTATGTTCAATTTATATGACTGTTGGGAAAAGCAACCATCCCATCAAAACAGCTACTCAAAGCCTATCCAGCTATAGGCCATCACTGCGCAGTTTAAGAATATTTCACTCCATTGCTTCAACACATTTATATTCTTCCAGGCAGTTTTCCTGATGTTTTCTAAGGATTCCCCAATGCAACAACAAATGATCTTCCTTTTAATAGTATCACTGGATGCGCTGTAACCTGCATCTAGGGACACCCTGCTCTGCTCAGATAAAACTTAATTGTTCTTCTGACATCGCACAATGAAGGAACTTTAAACTCACCTCATAAACGGAACAACCCTCTATTTTTAACATTTTCCATAGCCCCAGTGCCTACAGGAACATTTCTCAAGCAAAAAAAATTCACTTAAAATGTTCCAGGAGAGCACAGATAACCAACCTACACCTAGTGAGCAAAAGAATATATTTACTTCTTTAAAAGGTGTCAAATAAAGGATTAGATTTTATTCTACTATGGTAGATATCAGTGATGCTGTGGAACATTTTACAAAGAGAATTTCAGCTGCTGGCAACAAACTGTAAAAATCCCTACTGCATGTCTGTACTGGTTTTTTCCCCCAGACTATTTTCAGAACCTTTTGCTTTACATCAAAATATCAGGACAGCAAAGGTGCACACCATAAAATTCTGTGGTTTGGTAGTGGAAATTTCAGCTCATGACCTTTTGGGTTAATGGCGCCATTTAAATTTAAGACACAATGAAGCTATTAACCAATTACTCCCAGTGACCTCACTGGTAAGGGGAAGACTGTCAACACTGAGAATGAGGCCAATTATTTAGGTGCCATCATCTGCTCAGCAAGTCACGCTCTTCAGCCGGTTAGGAGACTATCCCAGGCTGGAAGGTGATGACATGGATTTATCTATTCACACATGGATTTATCTATTCTCACTTCTCAACTGCCATATAGGCACAAAGATTTTGATGCTTAGGAAACTCCTATCACAGAGAACACTCCTCAGCAACTCAATTACTTCACACACACAGAGGTTTTGTTTTCTCTCTCCACTGGCATCACTCGGGCCTTAATATGTTCAAGACTTCAGTCATCATCATCAAGAGCTTCCTATGCACATGGCCTGTGCTCACAGCATCAGACTATGAACACTGCCATGATAAAAGCTGCAGCTCTGCACATGTTGCTGACAGATACAGGATTTCCTCCACTAATGAACTCCCTGAAATTTCATCAGTTGCAATTCCATGTGGAAAGCAGAGCCAACCTTTCCTTCTGTATCATTAGGATCATAACAGTAATTTATTAAAAAAATGATTAAAAAAAAAATCTGTCAGAACTAGATGCTATTGCACATTTCATAAGCTTTTAAGTAATGAATGGAGGAAAAAAAACATCTCACAGATACAGTCACATCAACTACACAAACCAAAATAAGACCAGATACTAAAAATGAACGTTGGGAAAAAACCAACATGTAAGCGTATACAGTAAAATCTTGCTCCAAATGCTTCCACAAGACCCAGATCGAAATCACTTTAAAAACACTGCAATCAAGCTTAATGGAGGCTTTACTTTATTCAGCTATTTAGGAATCCAGATAAAATTAACTCACAATTCCTACACAAGAGACTGCTTTTGTAAGATTCAGATTAAGATAAACAGGCCAGATGCTGTGGTGTACCAGATTTGCTCCTCAGCACTTTCCCATCCTGTCCGTGAGCTCAGCCTCGCCATTCTGTGAAAGGACAACTGCTGAGCGTCAGAGCTGACAGGTTTAACAGGAAGCAGAAAAAAAGCACATCAGCCGAGGACGTTCCCATACCACGAGAGGATCCCAAACGTGTTGTTCAACATAACGAAAAGCAACACAACCTGGCAAAATTTCAAACAGGTTTCCAGTAGAGCGACCTGCAAGGAGCAGCATGAGATTCATGGAGTCAAGCAAGGAGGAAGACCTGGCCACTGCCAGGTGTGCTCCCGAAGCTGAGTGTCCTGATGGGTCCCACCTGCAGCCTCCACCACCCCCGTCCAGCGGCTTCATTTAAGCTCAGGGCTGGAGCACAGAGGGGAAAAACTCCGGCCTTTCAGTTTCTAAGTAGACCATTTAACCCTTAAGAAAGGGAATGGAGAAAGACAACAGGCTGCATAGCTCCAGCTGTAATCTGCAATAATGCATCTCTCACGTATAGGGCTGGGATTTTTGTCAATCAAGCATTTGTAGTGCCAGACTGGTTAGATGCACTGAGAGGCACACAGATCCAGAAAGTGTGTGTCTGTATCACACGGAGCATCCTAGTATTACAGATGATTTAACCACGTGGTTCCATAAAGGGTAGTTAGTTCTGGGTGTTAATAACCCTGATTCAGAACTCTATTCAGCAATGTACTCATTAGCCAGACCATCTGTGTAAAGGGAACAACCTACGCTGTCACAGCACACAGAGCCTGGGGCTGACCTTAATATCTTCCCCCACATACCAGCAGAGGACAAGAGGAGGGAAATCTGGCACTGGTTTCTCCCTTTACTGCTGCCAGAGGAAGATATCTGGGCTGGAAAGGAAGTTTCTCACCTCTCCAGTCACTTTGCCAGCTGTGACAAATGTGAAGTGGCAACTTCTCTTCCTCCTAAGGTCCCACTGCTGAAGTGGGAAATTTGGATGTCTTATTAAGACATGGTAAGTCCTGTTTATATATCACAGGACTCTGACTTACTGGGGAAAGAGAGGCTTCACAGATCCCGTGAAAGAATAAAACCTCCTGACACAGCCAATGTAAATTATTTGATGAACTCCAAAGTGCCCAGCATGACATGGAACTACATTTCAAATATACAGTATTTGTTACTTTTTCCATCCTCTGTAGCACACATCTGCTAAGACAAGCTGCAACACACTGCCTGAGGGACATTCTTGGATGTTCCTCCTACCTGCACACAGGCCCTACGCAGGCCCCTGAGACCCCTTAGCTGATTACTACAGGAGCGACCCACACAGCACATCCAGGCAGGTCAGACAGACTACAGGACAGTAAGGACACACCCCAGCACTGAGCAAAACATGCAGTCATGTCCAGAACATCTTTAAGCCTCTCTTTCTAGGCATACCATTCTTGCAAAACCTGCTTTTCTGATCAACAAGCATCATGATCCCTTCTCGGGATGGGAAAAAAGCAAAACAAACCACCCAAACCAATCTGCTTGATGTACTATTTACTTCAGGAAGTGCCATTTTTTCTTCTCTACCCATCTCTTTTCATCTTTGATTCCTTAACTGCTTTCATCTATAGTGTTTATTAATTTACTCTGACTGCTGCCACAAAGTACAGATGCAGAGAGCAGACCCAATGCCAATGTGTGCTCTCTGCTCACATTGAGAGCCTGAGAAGAGCTCCAGTGAGCCAAGCACAAACCACAGTGTGGAGCCCCGAGTGAGAGGAAACTCTGAGAGGGATCTGAATGACTCTTCTAAGACATAATTAAAGCTGATGTTTTCTTTAGAGCAGTGAAATTCAGCAATGAGTACATTAACAGAAAGGCTGGTATTGCGAGCACCAACAGGCAACAGGCATCTCAATTCAACTGAAAGTAAATTGTCTGGATTTTGAAATGCTACCTAGAATGCCACTAAGTGTATACAAAGTGTTTTATCTCTTCTCATCATGGCATGGGAGAAATAATCTCCCACACATCAAGGCTGCTAGTGGGAACCTTGTCCTGTGGAAACAACACTTCTTTGTAAGGTTTCAGCATTCAGTTTTGCTGCTGTGCAAGTCCCTTCCATCTAAGGGATGAGATCAAATTAAAGCTTTTTTTCAGATGTTTGATTTTGCAAAGCCTGTAGTAGTTTAGCATCTTTGATATTTCCACCTTTGTGCCATCCATTCAAGACTTGCCAGTGGGTTAGAAAGCTATTAATCAGGGAATAGGTGACCAACAGACAAACGGGATAGCATAACGACTTCTCTTAGAAAAACAGAAACAAAACCAAACAGGTACTTGAACAAGGTATTCAAAACCACAGCTACTTGAACAAGGAGCAGCAATTAAAACTGTTGGCAAATGACAGACCTGGAAACAGGAGTCAGTATTAGACCAGCTTTGAATCACATCAGCGTAATATCCTAACTTCTGCCAATGATGCTTCACTATTTCAGATACAGAACCAGTAATAACCTCTCTAACAAAGCCACAGGTGCTCAGTACAGCTCTACAGCTTAGCCTGAACTGAAGCAACCAAACCTTGTTTGCACATGTCCCTAAGCAGCGCAGCAGCCACCCTTCTGCAAACAGAACCCACATGCAGCCACCAGCAGCTCATCGCACACTTCTTGGCAAGCCAAAGCAGATTTCCTGGGTATTACTATTTCCATAAACTGGCAGACACAAGGAGATGAGACAAACCTATAACCTACAGACAGGTCTAGAGCAGAGGATGGGCTTAAGGATCCTGCATCAGGTGAGCAAATCCTTCCAGGAAGATGAGGTTTTGAAATTTTCGTGGGAAATGTACAGAGGAGATGGACAAGATTTCTTTGCCCCAAGGGCGTCAGGCCTCTCTTCTGACCTAGAAAGCTCCTCCAGTAAAAGTGTTTTTATTAAACAACATCCATGTACCTTAGAGAATCTGGAGTTCTGCATAAGCAATGAGCAACAGCTTGGCAAAAGGCAGCTTTACACGGGCTACTGCAACTAAAGAAACTGGCAACCATGTCAAAAGGCATCAATTTGGGTGTAAAAACACTCACGAAATCTAGAATTATGCATTTGTAAGAGAAATTAAATACAAAAGGATATGCAATGAACGTGCTTGCTGGGAAGGTCAGAAAAGCCAGTGTTTATGTATGACCCATAAGAAACCATTGGCACACAGATATTTATCTTACAGCAAACCACCGTGCCTAACTGAAAAAGGCCTAAAAAGCAAGAGAAGACAAACTAACAGCAGAAAGATGCAAAGACTTTAACTATATAAAGACTCTTTAGCTATACATTGCATGGAAGCATGGAGGACAATGGTTCAAATAAAGTCAACTGTGTTGGAAATAGTGCATGAAATCCCAGAAGTGACAAAACTACTAGTCAGTGAAGGAAATGAAAGGAGCCAAGTGGAAGAAATCAATCAAGAAGAAAAAGTAAGCTTTTTTTTTTTTATAAAGGCAGGCAAGGGGCCAGATAACATCGATGGACACGCATACAAAAAAAAACCCAACAGAAATGTGCAGCTCTGTCTCCAAGTACAGCAAGTGATAAATTTGATAATAAACTGGAAAGCTCCAAACTAAGGAATGACAGCAAGCAGTGAGGGGTGAAAACAATTTTTCTTGTGCTGGAAAAAAACCCCCACCTTCTAATGCAAATGGATGAGCTGATTAACAAAGCTTGCAGAGCCTGTTGTGAAAGACGGGTGAATGGAGAGAACCCGAGGGAGACACTAAGAGCATGTAAACCAAATCAGGGAGCAGCTGACTGCATTCAGAGGGAAGAGGCTATAGGAGCACTTAGAAACACGGAAAACAAGAATATGACCTAGGCTGCACGAAGCACTAGTAAACACACTGAAGTGGAGGGCAACAGGAGGCATCTGTTCAGTGTATTCTTAGACTGCAAAAGTATCAGCGGTTTTACAAATACCACCATTTATTATTATTAGTTTTTATAATCGTGGGGGAAGCACTAGAATACTTATTTTTACTGGAGTTATACAAAACCCACACAGAAACCACACTTGTTTTTCAGTACTAAAAACCCAACTGTTGAAAGGTGAGAACAACCCTTAATTTATGGAAATCCCAAACGCAATCTCCCATGCATTAACTTTAAATCATTATGGAAACAAAGGCTGCATATTTTGTCTATTGTGGGGATACTGAAGTACTTTTTTTTCAAAAATAGTTTACTATGTCAATGAAATTGCAGATGCTTCTGTGCACTTCAGGGACTTCAAACATTGCATCAATTATCTGAATAAGTAATGAAAAGACATTGTGAATAAAATGGTTCACCAAGCCTGGTTCACAAGTCAATTGCTTTCTGAATCCAGTAATATACTGTAATATTTGACATGTTATTTCTTTTTGCAAGAGGTTAAGAGTTTTCCGTGCCCCTGTGCTATACTTGCTGCAAACAGTTTGGGGAGAAAAAGCCTGACCAAATATAAAAGACTGCAAGAAGTACAACACACCTTTAAATTCTCCACCATAACCCTCTTTTCACATAAGAAAAAAAAAGAAAAAAAGTCCCTGAAACCAAAATGTTGAAGTCCAACCAAACCAGAAACATGAAAATCAACCCTAGCAGACTGGGTTAGTGATAAACAATTCAATACTTTCAAATTCAATCTCTGACAAACTGGAGTAGGTCACAGTAGAACACGAAATGTCTGTTTGTTGAGCTATCGTTTCCAAAGAGTCTCTTACTGGCACCTGGAAACAGAGCAAGCATAAGGCTGATTATCATTTCCGTAACCCCCAAGGAAAACTATCATGCAAGATGTTTGAGTAAGAGCAGTGCTGTTCGAAGGCAGCATTCATAAACAGAACAAAGACTAAACAAAAGGCTAAACAAGTACATCATAATTAACAACCACAACCAAACTTTTAATTAAGATATGTAAGAAAAATCAAGGAGAGCTAATTAAAAAAACACCAGCGTATATACTTCCTTAGAAAAATCTGAATTGGTACCGTGAAATAAACAGGCTAATTAGAAGTGACCACAATTATTTTGTCACTGTTGTTGAGTTTAGTCATGATTTTTCAGCCTGCTCTTTAGTTCTGCATCTTGTCTGCACTGCTCTGTTGTCTGAATGCAGGATTTTTCCATCCAATTTCTTTAAAAACTGAGCAAAAGTGAAGAAAATACCCTAGATATTAAACTTTGTATGGCATATTTTGTCATTAGTTTTGAGACACGCTCTTTTCTGCCTAGGTTAGTATAATTCTTGCAGGGCCAGAATTATAATTATTATACTCCCCCTATACATCCAGAAAAAATCCACAGTTACTACAAATGGATCCTGATACAATTGCCACATCAATAATGCTACACTCCACATGTTTTTCTTTTATCCAGGCAGCCAGACCAGTATAAGAACATGATGCTGCTTCACACAGATTTTACTGTTAGGTATCAACTTCCCTTAAGGCCAGAAAGCCGTTACAGATAATAGGAATCTAACTGGCAATATTAAGGTTTTACTTCTTTCCTCTTATATACTACCCTTTTCATGAAAATACATCCATTCTCATTACTTTTGCCATTCTTCAAAACTGTTACCATGCTGATTTGAACAGTAACACTTAGTTAATGCTGATAGAAACAAGCAAAGAAAAATGCTGACACAACCTGGAGTTATTCAAGAACTTATTTGCTACACACCTATTTCTAGAAAATTAATAAAAAGTTGCTGACTCCCAGCTGTAAAAATCCCAAATACACCTAGGCAAAATAAAAACGGGTAAAAAAGGAATTCCCACCCACAATCCCAGAATGCAAACACCAAAATGATTTGCAATTAACGACTTCTGCCTCTCCCCTATAGCATTGGCACTATACCCAACACTCTATTGAGATACATGTTAACTCTCTCTGCTTATCAGACTGAGCAGGAACCACCTTCCAGAAAGTTGTTTCTGCGGCAACATGGAAGCAAAATTCTACTTTTTAAAATATTCTTACACTAACAGAAATTGTTGTCCTCTTGAAGTTCTATTCTGGTGTATCACTACACATCAGCCCAAAAAGTACCCAGAAGAGTTGGCTGCTCACCCCAACATCTTCCTCATTCCACATATAAAGTTCCAGGCAATTGCTGTCCTAACTGTAGCTTTCAGACTATTATGGCTGTAGGCTGTCCCTTCTTCCCCCCTCCACAAAACCAGGCTATCCTGAACTTGTAAAGCTGTCTTGTCTTTACTAACACCATAGCACACATCTTCCTTGAAAGTCACTAAACTTTTAAATTTGAGGTGTTTCCTTCTGTGCACTGAGACAAAAATAAAGAGCCCTTCCTCTACATGGCTAGAAAGGTTTCAAAACCCCTTTGAGATAAAAGCATACATGCCTGTGCCAGGTGTCTCACCAGCAATGCTGAAATGGAACAGAATCTCCATTTCCTCAGACTATTCCCAGGCTCCTCTACTGCCAAAGGTAGACAAGCACTTTCTCCCTAGTCTACATTTTTCTGTTCAATAGGTAGAATTAGGTAAAAGGCTTATTTCTGTGCAAAGGCTTCTTCTTCTGCATAGCAATAAGCCTCACATTATAATTGATTTTTTTTAAGTGTCATTTAAATTATTTTGGTATGATTTATCTTTCCTTACTTTTTCCTAAAACATCTCAGAATATTAACAAGGAAATAAATGTAGTAATACTCTAACATCTTCAAACATTACCTAATTTAAAAATCTAATTTACTTTTCATCATTTAGGCTTCCTTACTATTTCAGATGTCACTCAGTGTGGATAGTAAAATTAGACTATCAATTTAATTTTTGCTTTGAATGTGTTGCAGGTTCTGCTTCTCAACCACTAGAACTTTCTTGTTTAAGGTTTCCAAAATTGTTCTGGAACTTCTAATTTAAAAAAAGGGGGAACTACTGCTTTGTTTTTATTAAAACAATTCTCAAGTACTCTCCCTGGCCCTTTTTACAAGAAAAGGCCAAGTTTTGGCACAAAAATAAGCCTCAAACCTACCTGTTAAATAGTACCAAGTGGCTTTCTATTAATACAAAGAGACAATACAAATCTTATATGGCACTGAGGGTGCCACTGTGTACCATGGCCTTCCAAACAAGTCAGTGGGAGACCTGCTTAAGAACCAATAAACAAACTGAAAAAGTAATCCAATATGAGTATGTCCTACTCTTGCTTTGGTGAAATTAAAAAGATGATTTATCACCAAAGGCAGCCTTACTGCTTTAAGGCCTCCACAGCCAGTGTGAGCTTTATTCAAGGCCTGCCATCACACTTGAAAAGAACTCAAGGAAAACATTTAGGGAAATATATTAACACACGTGTTCACTGACAACTTATTTTAGCAAGAGACTTTTTTATATGGAATAACAAATGAACAGAACCCTCAACTACATCCAAGCTAACCTCTTAATATCTGGGAATACCTCACACCATCAGCCTGCTGCGGGAAAAAACGCTACCAGCACAAAACCAGCGCCAACTTCCAGAGTAAGTATTAGGCAATTAAAACTACACAAGTCATGGGTAAAGACTTTAATTACAGACACCTTAACTGTGCTAATCACTGTAAACTGGGTTGAGCCTGGAAGCTGTAGATACATCACCAGGTGCACAGGTACAGGGAAAAAGCATCGGCAGGGGCGCAGGAACAGAACAGAGGAGATGCCAGGCAGGGGCACAGGTACGGAAGGGAGGCGATGCCATGCCGGGGCACAGGCACAGAAGGGAGGCGATGCCATGCCGGGGCACAGGCACAGAAGGGAGCCAAGGCACCCGCAGGGTCTCCGTCCCGGCGCATCTCGCCGGTCCCGCCCGGGTCTCGCACGGGCGATGCGCCCTCGGCCGCCGCCACCCCGCAAAGCTCCGGTGGACACATTTCCCTTCTAAAAACGGTAGTTTAGGAACCACCACGCAAAAGTAACTTTTTTTCTTGTTTTTTTTTTGTTTGTTTGTTTGTTTGTTTGTTTGTTTTTAAAGGAACGCAGGCAGGTCACCCAAACCGCTCCGCGCCCGGCCCCGCTCCCGGCGAGCAGCGGCTCCCGCTCTCGGCGGCGCTCGACGCCCCGAGCGCGGACTTTCCGCCCGAAGCGGGGGATGCGCGGGGTGTGTGTGCGTGCGCGCGTGTGATCCCCCGACCCCGCCGCCTTCACCTCCGCGCCGCGGCAGCGCTCACCGACGGCGAAGAGGCAGGACGCGGGAACAGGCGCCCCGCGCTGCCCGCCGCTCTCCCCGTCCCGCCCCCGTGCCCGATGCCGCTCCGCGGGGTGCGGGCTCCTCACCGCGTCCCGCTCGCGCATCTTCCGCCGCCGGGGGGGGCCACGAGGAACGGCTGCGCGCGCGGCGGGCACGTGGCGGCGGCGGCTACGGGGTCTCCCCCGCGGCGCCTACGGGGCGGCGTGAGGCGGCAGCGCCGCCATCTTGCAGCTCGAGTGGCCGCCGCAGGACGGTCTGGCCGGGGGGAGGCTCTTGTGGCGAGCGGGGCCGGCCGCGCCTGTGCGGGCTTCGCCGAGTGCGGGAGACCCACCCGTGTGGGTCGGGGGAGCACCGCGGGAACGTACCCAGAGGGTCCCCGCCGCTGCCTCACGGGTGCCTCCCGATGTTGGAAGAGAAACTGGGAGGTGCTCCCCCCCTGTCCGTGACCATCTCCCTTCGCAAAGGGAGGATTTTGAGTAGGTTAAAAAGCCTCCTTTTTTTTTTTTTTTTTTTTTTCAATCGGTGCTCAAGGAAAGGATAAGATGATGTGACACAAATGTATGATCGTGCGCCACAAATAGAACGTTGTGGGAAGCTTTCCCTTAGACATAAGCTTTGTCCTATATTTTTTCAAACAGTTTATTTCCTCGCTGTGTAGGTCATTCTTAGCATTAGGCTAAATTTAGCTGCAGATGCACCAACAGTGAAGACACACTGAGGGAGCTGAGTTAGACCCACAGGCTCAGCTGTGGCTTGCCCAGGAACGTGGGTGCAAAATTATTTACATTTTTACTGACTTTTTTTTTTTTTCAGGGAGCTTGCTGAAAAGTAACAAACATTCAGACATATAAATAAAATACCTTGAGTCTAGAAAATTAGAAGTTTCTAGGATGGCCTGCCTGGTTTACTCTGGTGCTGGAAGCTTGCATTAATTTCAAGGGTATTTCTATAACACAAAGTGAGGAAAGACTGAACATCTCGGGCCTTTTGAAGATCTGTACCTGGAACTTCAAAACAGGGTCCAATCTCTGCTTCCAGTAAGGACGGCAGAATTTGTACTTGTTTATGCACTTTGATTTTCAGTTCTTTGTGTATAAATTTAGCTGTGGGTGGAGTATCCTGAGCCAGATTTCTTCCTATATGCTATACATACAGGATGACAGAGAGACATACATGATTCTGTGTTAGATTGACAAGGAATTGCATTTCCCAGCAAATGCTGGATCAGAGCCATCTGTTTCAGAAATTAGCATAGCAGCAATTTGTTTGTTTGGCTTCATCTGTCTATTAGTTTGGTCCAAATCCTCTTGTTTTAGAGACAAACTATCACGTAGGGAAAGGACCCATGATCTGCTCTGTGCAGGCATCCCCTAAAATACATAAATTATCCTAAAAAGAGAAGATGTGAAATGTCATTGTCAGAAATCCAGACAAAGCAAAAGTAAGATTAATTTTTTTTCCCCAGTAAACAAATTTGACTTTCTCAGTGTACTCTGTCTTAATTAAAAATCGTCTGCTGCTAAACAGTGTGCTGGTCTCAGAATACTTCTCTCCAACCCAGAGTGGTGTTGCTGTACTTGTAGGTGGACTGAATCTTTCCCTTCTGTGTATTTTGACACAATGATGGAAATCCTTCCTGAATTAAGCCCTCCACAACTTTCTTTCGAAGAGGTATTGATAGTCTTAAAATCTGAGAAGTCCAGCTGCAAACAACAGTCAGGAAAACGGCATCAGTCCATTAAATGATAAGGTATTACCCTGTTAGACAACAGCTTTTCTAAAAGCAGTTCCCTTTGAGTTCTACACCTAAGGAAAATGACATCTCGTACATAGCTTTTTTATTTGCTGCGTACCAAGTCTGCACTATTCAATATTTTAGTTATTTGCCTAGATTTTTTAGGTCTTTAGGGGGGAAAAAATAAAAATTCTACTTAATACTCCAAAACCTCGCATCTACCATTTTGCAGTTCTTACTGGGTCTGGTTACAGTGCAAATATTTCTCTACAGAGAAAGTGAAAGGTCTGCACTGTTGTACAACTAATGATCACTCTGTGGCATTTGCTTGATGATACAAATTTCAGATGATATTCCTAACTGCTCTTTAAAAATATAACCAAAAATAGTTATAAGAAAGTCTTCTGTACCCTTGAGAAGTGTAAAGCCCAGTATAGTTATTCTGTACAGAGAATTCTAGGTAGACCTGCTTCTTACAGCTCATTACTGCTAATGCACAATTTAGAGATGTACTACACAAAGTAAAAGATTTACTTCATTTTCATGGTACTTCATTTCCTAGTCACATGTCAAAACCAACAACAAAAACTCCTAAAATAAGAACTTACGTTTCCTCTTCAGACAAACGAGTCCTATGTGGTAGGCACTGAAAGTGATGTGAAGCCTCACCTCAGGGGATGAGAGTGCTCATTGTACACATGCACTGGAAATCACCTGTGGTGCTTTGTGTGCATCTGTCTCTACCTGAGCGTCTCACTCAATTACTCCTCCCACACTCCGCCCCGGTGCTTTGTCTGATCCCACAACCAACAGTCGGATCTGATGGAGTTTGGAAACCTGGGCTGAATGGAGAGGGAGTTGCCAGTGAGAAGAGGCTTTCCCAGGGCACTGCTAAAACCATAACACCTAAGGCAGGGCTGTGCTCTCGTTGCCTGATGATGAAACAGCGGGACCGGCTAAAGTCAGACGGTGACAACATCTGGTGGCTTCGCTGTGCTGTCAGAGCTCAGTGATGAAATTGCCCGTTCAGAAGATGCATTTTGAATCAATACCTGGGTAATGCACACCACGGTGTTTAGAACAAATAGCAAACGTTGTCAGAAGTAAATAGTTCTGTATTCTAAGCAATGGGAAGAGCGTATAAGTGCTTTTCCAGGGTAAGTGTAGAAAGCCATTACAAAGCTTATCTTTGCAAGTGACCTATAAAAGCTATAAACACATCAAAGGCTTTCAGGACATCAGATACAAACTTTAATTCTTCCCACAGTCAAAAACTCCCATGAAGCCACTTTCCCTGGATCACGACTCCAAGTATCCTCAGTAATGCTAATGGAACTCAGACTTACATGGGCAGCTTCATTCACACACAGTAATTTAATTCAGGTTACAATTTATTAAGCAGTGATTTCTTGTAGTGATTTTTGTCTCTAAATTGCTGAATATAAGGCAACACATTTTTTTTAGAATAGAATTTCTTGTAGGTTTTATTATTACAGAAAAAAACACAGTAAAATGTAGCTGAAATGCTTCTGCTTCAAGGCAGCATCTTTTTGTTTACAGGTGGCAGGTTGAGAGGTTATATTTGTGTCATAAGTAAAGGTGGGTGAAATTTCTTCCAGATAAAGAGTCTAGACTTTCATAGCAATCTGAGATTTTAGCAGCAGGTTTTCTCATATTTTTGTCCAGCTCTAACCATAATGCATTTAGGCAATCACAACACTGTGAATTTAGTGAATGTTGCTTTTTGATTTTTTAAAATACTATGAAAAGATGTCCTTTATTAACGAGTCATCCTGATATCATATGGTACCAAACACAGAGGGGATGAAAATGCCAGTGGATCCCGCTGAATGATTTAGCCTTAAGGCTCCTGCAGGTTTTATTCCAATTCAGAATAGTAGGAGTGGGAAGGAGGAGATAAATAAAACATTTGTTTCAGAAAGTAGGTGACTTTGACAGAACACTGATGTAAACCATGAAGCCTCACAGATCAGAAGAATATTGTTAAGAAGGGAGGCTGGTGAACACTCAACACCAGCCCCCGAGTGGTGCTGATCAGTGCAGTGCTGCTTTGCTTTTAACTATTATTGCACCTTCTCTGCAGTTCTACAGAATTCAGTCAGTGACTCCCACTGATGTATCACAGTCACTCAAACATGTTTTTTTATCCAACACCACTCAGTGGATATTTTGGTAAAGGCCTAATCTCATTTGGATTTATTACGATTTATCTTGGATTAAGCTTTTATCTGCTAAGGATTACGACCCATACTACGAGGTACTGATGAGCGATCCGAGTTCAGGAATGTCTGAGCACATTAGAATGAATCAGCAATATTATTTTTTGACACATTATCTCTTTTCGGTCAACTTCGCAACATTCATACAGAGAAGTGTCTAATTTTCATTTAATATGGACAGTAACCTGGAAAGCTCTTAACATCCAGTAAGAGAAAGCTGCATTTAATTAGGAGCAGCTTAAAAGATCAGGCCTCAGAGCCACATGACTTCATATTTGCTCTGCCTTCCACTCTCAGTATAACATTGATTTTTTTAAATACGAATTTAAATGTATTTTTTTTAAAAATGTATTTTGGTGAGTCTTTCACTGCTATCCCAACTTTCTACTTCTTCTAATTTGCACAGCCAGGAGTAAAAACAACTATAAAGAAGAAGAATACATTGTTTGTCTATTACCTTTCTGGATTTTTAAGATCTATTTTCTGTTTGAATAGGTTTAAACTGATTCCTCTATTGATATACACAGTACTGCACCTCAGGAACAGTGTTGGATTTCTCATAAGATTAAAAGAAATTGGTCTTTGGCTTCAGTTCATGGCAAAGCCACCAATGCATGCTCTAGTTGCCCCAAAACAGGCTCCTGAGTATTTTTATGCTTAATCATTTTGTATATTTATCATAGAAATTCCATTTTATGCTGCTTTAATTGCACAAATGTTGAGAATTCTAGTGGCCACTTGAATTTTGTATGTTTGTAAGTTTTCCTTACAGTTTGGATTTTGTCTTCATGATAATACACACAAAGAAGGTTTAAATACTTTCAGTCTTTCATAATGCTGGAAATCAGACCTTGGATATGAAACTGCACAATTTAATGTGTGTTTAACCACTCTTTCTAAAGGAATTAGAGAGAGAATATATGGTTCATTTCCAGTATACAATTCTACTATTTGCTAAATGCCCTCACAATTACAATGTGCAATCCTGTAACAAATGACTATGCTGCAGTGTTACTGTTCATTTTGAGGATTGCCTGCAATGTCTTATTTTCTAACCAGGGAGTTTGCAGTACAAATGTAACTGTGAGGAGATGAAACCTAAGGTGGTAAGGGACACTAATTCCACTATGTTTGACTTCACTAAATGGAGTAATGTAATGAAATGTTAGTTTTCAGGAGAACAGTTCAAAATTCAATCTCTTTAAAGTGTTGGGATACAGCATGCCTTGTTACCAATTTGCATCTTACCCAGCCAGTGTTCAGAGTTGTGGACACAGTGATGTGTGTGAAGCTGTAGCTCATGTTTCAGTTCCACAAGGAAAAGATTCAGCTGATGAAAAATTAAACAAAGACTGAGAAATGAATGAGCATAGGAAAAAATTGATCTACCATAACTAAAAACATTGATAAATAAGCTGTAACGAGACATTAAATAAATAAAATTATTTGTCAGTACCTTTTTTGAAAAAATATCAACAAGAAAATCATCTGGATTCAGAGGAGAAAGGTTCTGTGAACCAGGTTCTTTACCCCCTTTCATATAAGTATGTGTGCAAGGAGAGAAAAATAGCAAATGAAGGGTATTTTCTGGTAATGGGATACATTAAGGTTGCCATGGAATTTGGGATCAGCATGCACAGGATATTGATCTTAAACCTGCTTCTGAGCTACAAGGATGAGAAGGACTTGTTAATTTACTTATTTTTTATATCAGCCCAGAACTACCCATGTATAGGGACAACCTTAGGGATAGGATGGAATGCAAAGGCTGACTTCGAAAAGACTCTTACTGGGAGTCATGGAATCATTCAGTTGGAAGGGACCTTAGGAGATTTTCTGGTGCAAACTCCTGCTTACATTAGGGTCAACACTGAAATCACATCAGTTTGTTTAGGGCTTGATGTAATGAAGTTTTGAAAACCTGCAAGGATGGAGATCCCCCAACCTCTCTGAGCAACGTGTTTCAGTGCTTAAATACCCCAAAGAATAAAAGCGAATAAAAAAGTTGTGCTCTGTGTTCTGCAGACCCCTGATAATGATATTCCATGGTGTGGGTCTAAGGGTAAACTCCCAAGGGACGCCACGGGTAACAGCTGTCAGGTGCAGTGTGACTTTTTAGCCTCGTGGGCCTGTCAAGGTAGATTTTCATCCATTCTGCAGTCTGCCCATCCACACTATAACATTCCAATTTGGATACAAGTGTGCTATGGGAGACTGTGCTGAAAGCCTTCCTGAAGTCAAGGTAAGTGACATCTATGGCTCTCCCTTTGCCTGCACGTCTTGCCATTTCATCACAGAAGGTCATTAGGCTTGCTCAAGTGTGGAAAACCTTGGAAAAATCCATGCTGGATACTGCTTCTCATCACCTTTCTTTCTTCTCCAGGAATGGCTCCTTCAGACTTGCACCGTTATTGTCCCAGAGGACAAGCAGTGGTTCCATGGATCATCATTCTTGCCTTTCTTTAGCATTATGGGCTTTTGGATAGATTTAAGTGTGAAATCAGCCTTTCACTTCACAGTTAAGAGATTTGACATAGTCCATAGTGATACACTCCCTACAAACTGGAACTAAAAAGTCTGTAAACAGTTACTGATCACCACATGCTACTGGGGAAATTTTGCAAGATCAGTGACAGCTGGGAAATCACTGGCATTTTAAAATTATAGATAACTGATTCACTTTTTTGGCATTTACAGCATTGCATTATGGCAATGAACATGCTAGATGTGTTTAAAAAAACCAAAATGCTTTTAGCATTTTAGTATTTTTTTGTTTGAGCAGTATTACAGATGAAAATTTCTTGATACAATTCAAAATAATGGGTTTGTTTATTAAAGATATATACCCATTAAGATGAAGTTAGGATGAGGAAAATGCTTGTTTGTGTGAAAATAATATCTGCTTTTTCAACAACAGCATCTCCTGAGGTTTCTTTGATTCATATCTGATTACTTTAATGACTAACCCAGGTTTTAACTCCTGTTAACACTGCAGAATACAGAGAATTATAGAAGAGTAAAAAGTATTTTACTCTCCCAAGTCATTGTCAACACAACTCTCGGGTACATTTCATTCTGGAATTATTTGCAGGGGAGGGGATTGGTTTCAAGTCATTGTCCCAGGTAGAGATTGCAGGAGCCTCTGGTCAGTCACTGAGCTTTGCCTACAGGTGTGTGAAAGGAAAAAATGGGTTTACAAAATCACCTCTTTGCTGGACAATTAAAAATGTGAGATAAACCCGAGCTTGTTCTGTGCTGCCTGGGGCAGGAAGGACTTCATATTGTTAACACAGTGATTCCTCTGGCTGATGAAGGATCTGCTCTGACGCATTCTGAAGGATGTTGCATATGCCTTGGCTGGGAAAATGATGTTTTCTTTGTACTGGTCGAGGATAGAAAAGAAGGGGAAATGGTGGGAGTGGTGACTCGGGTGATCTTTGGAGAAAAAAATAATGCAAATTCGAATTGAAGATGAGCTCTGTATACTTCCAGGTTTGAAAATAATCTACTGTCTCAGATTTTTGCACTGCAAAAATACACATTTTAAAATAGAATAAAAAATTGACTAATAAGATTAGCTGGCTAATAATGTTGTAATGCAAAAAGTATGTCATAGAAAATGTTGTTCAGTCGGAATCCAGAAAGAAAACCAGCAAATAATAAACTGATTTGAGCTAAGAACTTTGAATACAGACTTAATTGTTCCAGACACGACTGATTTTATTTTATTTCCATGACAGCATCATTTCATCCACAGTCTGTCATCACATGAGATCAGTAAGGTATGTATTTTGCCTTCTCAGCTTCTTTTAGGGAATGATTTGTGATTAGGAGTACGGAGACTATTTCAAATGTCTCTTAAAATCTGTGGTATTGCAAACAACGGATATAAAATGAGATTCACACACATAGCTTTGCTGGTGGCCAAGAACTGCGTTGCAATATGCCGGAAATCCAAACATCCTCCTACTCCCAGAGCCTTGCTGACAGATCTACAACAACTTCTTTCTCTTGAAAAAGCTACTTACAGAATCAGAGAGAAGCCTGATAATTCTGAGAAACTAATGTAATCTATAAAATGGAAGGTTAAAGATTCCTCATCATTATGAAAATGACATTTCTTTCTGAAAATTTTACTGTTTCAAGTAACATCCAAATCGCCCCAAAAAACAGGGAAAAATCTTGCCATCCCTGAAAAAGCAACAAAAGCAAACCCTTAGAATTAGTGTCATTGTTTTCTTGTACAGCCTTTTAGACCCACAGATCATTGGGCTCCTGTGTAAGTACAGGGTGTGCATCAATGGAACTTGATACAGAAATAGAACCTCAGCTCAGCAGATCCTCCTTTCTCGAAAAACCAATTAAAAAGGCAAACACAAGGGAATAGAAAAACAAGTAACTTTTACAGGGATGTATATTTTCAACAGAGCATATTTTGCAAGAAGGGCTGTATTAGATGCTACATATTTTAATTAGCTGTTTAGAAAATCAGGTTGACAATGTCCTTTAATTAGTAGACATTGACTTATTCCATGTGTATTATGGCACAGTGAATCTTATTAAGATAAATGTTTCTCTCTGAAGATATGAAAAAAATTCACCATCATTTGTTTGCTTACCAGATTGCTCACCATCAATACGGCTGCTATTTAAAATGATGAATTTTAGTCACATATTTAATTAGCTAATAGCTGATCTCACTGTAGGGTCTTGATCCTCCTTACATGTGTTCTTTCATCCTGAAAAAGTCTTTGGTTGTATCTTGGTTTTGAAGTTTTTGTTTGAAATTGTCCTTGCTACTTTCAAATCTAAAATGCAATAAATTAAATTATTAAAAGTAAAAATTATTGTGGAAACATTTAAGGTTTTTGAGTATAGTTTTGTACCTACTGCTCATTTAAATATATTGCTAGAGGCTATGAATTTAAAAAAACAATTACAAGTCTTTAAAGTCAGTTTTTCCACTTGCTTCGGGTATTTGGTTTGTGAGAAAATTATGTGCACTTGAAAGGGCTATAAACCAGCTTCAGATTTCAGTGCATTTGTCTATCACTGCTTGGCCTGCAGTCTTCTCACAGAATTCAGGTTTTTTGATGGCCACATCTGCAAAGCGCAGCAAATGCACTGTAGCCTACTCTGTGTCACGATAACTGTGAGAAAAAGAAAATGTCTTCAGAGTGTTCACATGAAAGACAGAAGGCTCTTGTGGGCATCACTGGTTTGGAAGAGGACTTCTTGGGATAGTCTCTATTTCAGTTGTTCATTGTATGTGACAAATGGTGCTGCTTCACTGCCACAGATCATGTCAATGCCTAGAATGGCGTTCAGGGGAAAACATCCCTCTCTTCATATGTGACCTTCTTCATCACATGGATTAGTGTTAGGAAGTCATGCAAGGAGCAGAGAGTTGGACTCCATGATCCTTGGGGGTACCTTCCAACTTGAGATACTCCTGATTCTACGTGACCTGCCTCTAAATGTCTCATTTTCCTTTCAGTTAGCAGAGGTGTGTTATTCCACCAGTACAAAGAAGATAAGCAAGAAGAAAGTTAATAAAGTGGAATTTTCTGTGTTACAAAGGCTGTGTTTGATGGGATTGTAATGGCAGGTGTAGTTCTGCCAAGTAGAAATGATGCTGGAGATGCTGCAGAAGGTGGAGGCTTTCCTGTGATTAACCTGGAGGCAATCTGGAGGGGTTAGGTAAAGCCAGGCTGCAGCCATTGCGAAAGGATCTTCTGGAAAAGATCTGCAAGATGGATTTGTCACTGAATTTGTAGCTACATGGATGTGTGTGTATCTGTCATTGAATTTGCATTAGTTCAACTATATATATATATATATATATATATATAATTATTACTTGTAAGTAGGCTTGCTTTAAAAGGACATTTTGAAATAATATGTGGTTAATGATATGAGTTCCTAAGAAACTGCTACAGGGCAGATGGCTCAAAGCTGAGAGAATTTGTTCAGTGAAACCAAAGGGCGTGAGGGTGCCTGGAGCATTGTGGTGATGGGCAAATAACGTACCACCAGAAAGGGGAAATATCCATCAGTCTTGTCCTGCTGCTGCCCACTTCCTAACAAACACTGAACAGCAATCGAGCTTCAATCGCTATCAAAAACTGGCTGTATTCCTTAAGTATTCTCTTGACCTCTGGAGCATGTTATTACAAAAAGAAGGGCATAATTGACTTACTGCATACACAATTACTTGTTCTTGCTGTTGTCCCATAACAGCATGGATTATAAACCTTATGTCCTAGTCAGGCAGGCAAAACTCTGTTACCTTAGTCCTGCTGTTTCATTACCGTTTACAATTGGACATTGTTTATATACCAATAAATGTTGCCTGAGTGAAGACGTCCCCTTAACCAATTATACCAGATGTTTCTCTGTGAAGGTCCTAATTAAACAGCATCTCTTCTTGTGTTTGCTTTAATTCTGCCTCTTGTGTGGATCTCTGTCAGAGTGCCACGCTACACTGGGACACTTTACCCACATTTCTGTCACTTTCAGGTTCACTGGTTGTTGCAGCTGCTCCCATTAAAAGTTCTTGCTTACAGTATGGGAAGAAGGTTCTGATGGATAACCTAGAGAGTTTGGAATCCAAATCTGTTCCTTGTTCTGTAGTGGGATTCTCAAGTGATTGCTCAGTGACATATGACCCCATCAGGATGGCATAACTTCAGGTGGTTGATGGTGTCACTGCTCTAGTGTCCAAATCTGCAGTTTCCAGCCCCAAAGTTTCAGCAAAGGTGGAAATTACTTGGAAGCCCTCTGTAGACATTGTCAAGTTGCAGATCCTGTGCCTGGTTTGTGAGCAGCTCTGCCCCCCACTACAGTTTTGGCACTTTCAGGAATGGTCAAGGATAGCTGACCCAGACAGTGCTGTGCCCACTCCTTAGTCAGACCTCAGTATACTTGAGCTTCCCTTCTCCTGTATAATGGTCCATTACTTTCTGGCAGTTAAGATTTTGAGAGCTTTTCTATTCCAGGTGCTTTTTCTAAGAGCTGATTCCTAAGTTTCCAGCACTTTTGTGTGTGCTTATAATATGAAAAGGAAATCAGCTTCCTTTCTCTGGTACAGCACCCGCCATCCTAAGTGAGTCAACGAGTTCCTAAATGTAGTATTTCAATGCCACGTGAAAAAGTAAGGAGTGGGAGATGTTTTAGTGGGAACACTGTCTCACTGCCAATCCTTATGGGTCAGAGGATTAGGAATACAGTAGCCCATCTGTGCTTCACCGAATATCTTCATTTAGAAGATAAGAATGGTATGTAACTACATTTTTTACTGTGTACTTCTTTCATCCAAACTTCAAGTGACTCTAATTTCATATTAATGTTTTAATTTTTAAATTGTCCTTGATTTCAAGATGGATTAGTTAGTAATTACATCAAATTATTTCTGCAGATTCTGATCCAATATATACTCATTCATTTCCATAAGATTAATTTAAAGGATTTTTCTTTCATGTATAGGGCCACTAACTCTTGCAGAGAGCGGCAGAAAGTTTGCAGGCTGTGAGGGTCACTGAAGCCTTAGAATGCAGAAGAAGATGTTATGAATACAAACTTTAAAAAGTTTATGTAATTTTTTCTACAGACTCTTAAGTTCAAGTTTAGGGACAGATAATTGTGTGCAATTATATCTTACTGAGTATTCACTTCTCAACATTGCTATTACATCAAGGGAAACAATTTTGGTAATCATGGTGTTCAGGAGTACCTGGACTTTGATATTACTTGGACAAAATAGAGGAAGAAAAGATGCTGTGTGTTTCCTGACTTCAAACACATAAGACAGTGATTTTAAAATGCTACAGTGAACGTGGTCTTGGTGTAATGCTTCTCTGATGTCTCTAAAGCCCAGTCTCTGCCCATCTCATGATGGTCAAGCTGGAGTTTGTATGTGGAGCACTATCCCCTGATCATCTTCTGGACCATCATCAGATACAACATTGTCCTTTTTCTCTTGAGTTCTCATTACTTTGCCCTAGCAGACAGTATTTAGGACTATATCCCCAAACACTATTTCTTGTACACTTGATTGAAGGTGGTTGGCCTTGGTAAGTCCCAGATTTTGCTTTACTCTATACTGTGGATTCCACAGAAAATGGCTGTAAAGTTATTTAAGCTGATGGAGTGCTGCTATGGGCTTGAGTTTTCCTTATTGTACTGTCATTATTAAAGGCAAATGTCGATAACATTTTGCACTAAAAGGACTTGATTTGGTGGCACCACAGGGCTTATGGTGTAACTGGCAAGCCAGGAATGTTCCTGCACAAGTGCAGTGCAAAACTGAAAGGCGAAAGGTGAACCAGGACCTCAAGGGCTGACCGTCCTAAGCCATCAAGTGCATTGAACTCAACCCTCACATGAACTACCCGAGGCAATCTACCTGCAGCCTCTGAGCTCATTCCTTGGATTCCTAAAAGGAATAAACCCATCATTGCTGATCCACGTGGCTGGCATTGGCATAGATCTACTCCACTCCTATCTGAGCACTCGTAGGACTTGTATATAATAGGAGCAAAAGAGAGTTCCTTGCCACTTAGTGTGAGAAAAAAATGCTGGGGAAGACAAGTGCATATTAGGGTGAGCCAACTGTTTACCATGATCTGCTAACAAATGTGATAACTAAAAATGGCCTTTCTGCACCGGGATTTCATCGTGTATTAGTTGCCATGTGTTAGCTAACATAAGCTTATTGCAGTCTAAAGTAAATTCCTGCCATTTCAGTTTACCTCCTCTCTCCCAGCTGCTACATGTACTGATTGTCTCTCAGTGATTTGCTGCTCCTTTTTCTGTGCCACTGGTACCCTGAGAAATTGTAACTAATAAGAAATCATGAATTTATTTTAAAAGTTTGGAATTTAACATGGTTCCTAAAACAATTATGCATCCTTTCCTTTAAAGAATTAAATTTCAGTTGAGGGCCAAATAATCAGCTTCAAGACAGAAAACAATCGTTCAGTTAATCTGAAATCAAGTTCTAATTGTACCTCTCTCATCTTTCCAGATGTTCACTGTCTGTGTTAAAAGAATTTTATCAGAGTGAATGCTGAAAGGGATTGAAGGATAGCAGAGAACTGTAGATTTTATAGATTATTAAATGCAATGCATAAAATGTGTCTGTAAATATAAACACAGGACTGAGTCTGGAAAATGTCCATAATAATATTGGAAATATTAATGAAAAACTAATACTTAGATAGTAAATATTTCCCAATACAGATATTAAAACATCACACAAGCATATAATTTAATTCCTAAGTATAGGTGTAGTAATCTCTGCCACGAGGAGTGGATCAGGATCATGAAGAACCCTTGGGAGCACCTGCAAAGTAACAGAGCATGTTTAGCTGCTACACAATTAGAAACCACTGGAAAGTGTTTTGCCACTGAGGGATTCCAGGGAATTGCAGGATTCCAGTGTAGAGGAATTCTTTTGGCCCCTTCTGCCTACCTCTGAGTGGCAGAGAATTCTAGCTTAGCATTATACTTCATGTTTGAAATTCTAAACTGTCTTGATCCCCATGCTCAAATCTCGGGAGAACTGACTTAGCCCTTCACCTTTCCCAGGTAAAATGCACTCTTATCACACACATGTGTACACCCTTCTGATGGGAACTTAAAAATGAAGGTTATTTCCTGAAAAGAATTTAGAAGTCCCACTTTGTAATAGCAAGGGTTTACCTGTGCCCTTGGATAACAATTCCTTTTCCATTCTGACCCCGGGTGGCTGCCACTGGCCTTCCTTTCCTTTCCCAGTCAGAGGCAGGGCAGAAGTGCTCGCTGGCAGGCAAACCCTCCTCAGCTCTGCCTGGCTTAGAGGGGCAGTGGAAGAGCGAGGGTGTGTGTCTGAGAAAGCCCTGCACCCTGGCAATCCCCTGCTTTTACAAGCCCAGAAGAAGTTGTGGAAGAGTGGAAAAGCAAAGTAGCATTCCAAATCCCGGAGTCACAGATCGTTCACCTCCCGTGCAGTACAGTTGTCACTTACAGGCTGGGTTCCTTGGGGCTGATGGTTTCTCTGTGTAATTACACAATATTGATGCACATCTGTGAGGACAAACTGGTAGGAACAAACTGTTCAAAGTATCTATAAAATATAAAATTAAAAAAAAATATTTTCAGGTGTGAAATGAGACGATGCTTCGCCTGCATGGGCACAAATTGATCCAAGTTTTGTGATGACGATGTCTCTGGTTTCATATCAGTTATCTCAGCATAACTTTTAGATTATTTCTGAAATCATGCACAGAATGAGGGGAGATACAGTTTGACCTTTTCAGACTTGCTGCATTTTAATTTTTCCTGTGCTTAGAAGTAACATAGAAAAAAACCCCAAGAGGTAATATTATTTTTGTATAAACCTCTGTAGTTATACTAGGCATGTTCAGAATACATTAAAGATAGTGTCCTGCAACAAAAAAATTACAATGTGCTTTTAGATCTTACAAAACTAATGAGAGCAATAAATGCTGGGAGAACGAGTGGATCAAGGTTACAATAATAAGATTATAGCATTCCTCCACTATGTGCATGGTTGAAAATTCACTTCAATTTTGCTACCTCAGTCTGGGCTTTGCTTTTTCATTTTAGCTTTTTTTTTCTTTATCAGATTTAATTGTCTGTCTGAGTCCACCAGACCATAACATCCTGGCTAAAAACTCTGACCAGATTTTTGATTTTCTCTCTCTGTTTTTTTTTCTTCTTCTTTTTAGTTTTCTTATTTTTAATTTGGAATGTACCTGCTCTGCTTGCACTGCCTGTAGCAGAACCATTGTCATGGTCTTTTCTCAGACAGGAGTCACAGCTGAAGCACCAATAGAATATACACTTGAATGCTTGCACGACTTTTTTCCACACAGGGAAAGTGATACCAAAAAAAAGTAATTATATGATTTCTACACAACTACACCTGCATTTTTAAATCCCCACTTTGAAGACCCCCACCATAAACCGTGCATGCGGTGTGTGAAAGGCATGAAAAACGTGTGCTAATGCTCCATCTTCTCATTCCTATCCAGCCTTAACAGTCACTTAAAAACGATTTGTGAAAAATCAATAATGTACCTTACTGTCTTTTTTTTGTAATGTATAAAAAAGGGTGTTTTTTTGCCAATTTTTTAAACACTCTGAAAATATCAAGATTGTAAAATTGGATTTTTATTGATTTTCTTGGAAGATCTTTGGAGTTTCGACAGACATGTATTGACAGCAGCCACCTCTAGCTGAATCAGAAGTATTGAGTGTGTAACAGGAATCATTAGATCTTCAACATATTTGAATTATCCTCATGTTAAAACAAAAGTGATCAGAAATCTTTTTTCCTTTCAAGTCTTTGCTCTTGCACTGTTATGCTTTCTTACGTCCTTTAATCACCACAGTCTTGCAGGCTGCAAAAGAAAGATAAACAAACAATGGAATATCTAATGTTTCAAATGCAAGCACAGATAAAAAAAGTAAAACATACTCCTTAAGTCCTTAGAGATTATTAAAAAAAAAAAAAAAGAAAAGAAAAATGGCACAAATCTGTATTTAGAAAAATAATTTCTTTCTCGGTATTTGTAATGAAGGCAGTTGTCAGTCACATTAATTTTTATGTAAATTCACCTAAGCTGATGAATCATGACTGAAATATTGTCTAAGCTTCCTGGTTTAGGCCAGCATTTCCATTTTTATTTCCATTGCCTCAATTTATTTTTGTTTGTTTGTACAATGAGTTTTAAGGGTCCGTTCCAGGACCCACAACTAACACAGCCCTGCCTCAAGTCACCCTCAGTCCCACACAGGCAGTGGATCCCGACACATGCGAGTAAGACAAGAACAGTCTCCATGACAGACAGTCATCTTGGCACACAGCTGACGATTCATTATCATTCCTTCAGTAGACAGCACAGCATAGGAGATTTTTAGGGAGGGATTTGAAGGAGGAAAATTAGGTGAGTGGGAGTGAGAAGCAGCAGCGAGGGAAAGCATGAAGGTGCCGGTTTGAAAATGTAACAAGTAGAGAGTTATTACTGAATGAAATGTGTGGGGGGAAGCCGTTGGTTTCTCCATAGGCTATTAAAAGATGATGGGGTGGGAATAAGCTGCAAAGAGCCACAGAAGTGGAGCAGTTTTTGCTTGCCAAGATGCGGAAGGAGGCGGGGGACCCGCTGGAACAGGGAATAGGGCTGAAACAGCGAATGTGAGGATAACCGGGGCAGCAGTGTTTTGCAACAGTGTCCGGTTGTTCTTTGTTGGTTTATGATGTCCAAAATCAGATTGTTTGCTTTGGAAGGGCAAGGGCCAGAAGATGTCTTTGTACTAAAGAGCACCCCAACATGATCTCAGGTGCTCTAAAAAAGCACAAATAAAAATAAGCAACTGCTTCTCCTAAAAACCATTTCCTTCTTCAGCCCTGATTCAAGTTACACCATTCGGTTATCTTTCTATTTCCAAGAGAACTTTCTATATGAACTTTCCATTTCTCTCTTGTCAAATTATCTTACTGTTTTTGGAAAGACTGCATATCATCTATATTTAACAGCACTTCTGCTTGGTGAGGTGACTATAACATAGCATTAAACTCAGACTAAAAAAAATGAGTGTGGCATTTCTAGGTTTTTCAAGTGTGTTAACTCAGAAGAGATAATTTGTCTGAAGAAAGTTCTTTCCCCCAAATGTCTTTGATTTCAGTAGACCTTCTTGCAGGTATTTGAGTTGAGTTAATCGACTGGCAATTAGATGCAAAAGGCCTTTGGATCAGTATTTGTGGTCACCATAGAAGCGAGTCTCAGAGAAATGTGAATAAAGAGGTCCTCTGAAACACTGCTATGGAAGGTCTCTCCACAGGCACTGAATTCTTAGAAATTTGCAGATGAAAAATGCTATATGAGTATTAATAGATAAGAATGAAATATGGATGAGGGGACACTAAAGCTGAAATAGCAAGTAGAACAAAGGGAATAAGGGGACATGGGGACATGATAAGAAACCAGACTAGAGCAGCAAACTTGGACAGAACTCTTTAAGATCTAAAAAGGAAAAAAGAAAAATCAGATAAAGAAATGAAGAAGTAAGTAATATGAGAAATTATTTGAATGAGGGCTGGGATGGGACGTGGCTATCAGGGAACCTAAAAGAAAGAAGGGAAAAATTAGAGTGTATGTGGCATGTTCTGAAGAGGGATGTCCCAGGATCAATTGTCCAGCAATAAACAAGGAAGAGCACAGGGTCTGGGTGATCTGCTGGCCTGGAGAATGAGTGTACAGGAGAGAATGTGTCTGTGGGGGTGTGTGCACTTAGTGTACTCACTGTCAGCAGCAAGACAAATCAACCTTTTTAGTATGCGAGTGACCACCTATAGTTTATAAAGACTGCAGAGGGAAAAGTCTAGAAAATATTTTTTTCAGAGCTTGGATCTAGATGGCTTTGCTAAGCAAAGAACAGACCTACACTCCAATATTCTTCTGTGCAAGGGTGCATCTTCTAACCTTGTCACAAAGCCCCCTTGGTACACCCCTTCAGACAGGTATTTTATCAAGGCACAGGAATGTGGCTGAAGTAACACTAAATTAGCTTATATAATACTAAAGTAAGATACTGAGAGTGCAGAGCAGTAGATAAAGCAAAGAGGCCTAAATGCTACTGAAAAAGAAAGGAAAGAGTAAAGGAAGGGAAACCACAAAAATAGATGCTGCAAAAATAACCGGAGAACTATGAACTGAAAGAAGAATGAACAGGGCTGCAAAAGGAGCAGGCTTTCTCTTTTCCAGGGAGAAAGGAAGCAACTGACCCTACAGAAAAATCTAAGCGTGTAGAACCTGCAGGTATTATCCATGTGAGTCTTGTTAAGAGGAGTTGAACTGGAGCAGAAAAGGCACACACTAGATAGGAAGACAAAAAAGGTAAAGTGATGTTTAAAGAACAGAACTTAGATGCAGAAAGATACAATTTTACCTGCCTTGATTTTTAAGCTTGGAGTGTTTCACTGAATAGTCATTGGTCACTAGGAAGTGGTTTCATTAATTAACTGGACCTAAGGAGGCAAACACTTGTGTACATAACCATTAACACAGTCCTGCCCATTTCCATTGCTTAGCCCTGCACGTGTACCCCGTTTCACAGTTCTAGCAGCCACCCAGTTTGGTGTGCACTCACCCCCGTGTCTGCCCGTGTATGCACACACACACACACACACACACACACACACACACACACATCTAGGCTTGATGTGTGTGTGTAACACTGCTTGTCCCACAGCCAGCCTCGCTTCCAAGAGCTTGGCATTGTCAGCGTTGGGGATGTACAATGGAGCTTCAGCCCGAGCCGTGCATTAGTGAGACACGCATGAGCACACCCAGCCTGCCGGCTCCCTTGGGACTCACACACATAATTAGCCCCTCTGCACCAAAGCCTTCATCGCCGTGTTTGCCACATGGTGAGTGTCACCCAGCGGGCCCGCGAACACGCGCACACAGGAGCCCTCCCGTCCCCGTCACTGCATTTGCCATATGGTCGGGCTCACCTGCTGGGTCTGGGGCAAGGAGACAGACGGGCAACACTCGCACACATAATGAAACTCCCCACTGGGCTGCCTTAAGAAATTAAAAAAAATATAAAATAGAAGTTGATGTCACTGCCACAAGACCAGACTCACCTGCTGAGTTTTGGGGCAGGGTGGGGCAGTCACACACACATGAATTTGCCATCTCTGCCTGTGCTGTGCTTCAGTACATGAGGCTGGAATCGGAGCAGGAGGATGTGCTCCCTACCCCCGGGGTGACAAAAACCTACCTGCCCTCTGTGCCCCTGATCTATGTGGAACGGGACATGCACCTCCATAACATTAGGACTAGGAAGAATTTCTTCACAGAAAGGGTGATTAGACAATGGAATGGACTGCTCATGGAGGTAGCAGAGTGACCATCCTAGGAGGTGTTTAAGCCAAGACTGCATGTGACACTGAGTGCCACGGTTTAGTTGACATGGTGGCTGGACTTAAGTGATTCTACGATTCTGTGGTAAAGAGCCTCTCTCTCCTCCTCGGTGCCCTGTGAGCACCTCAGGGCAGGGCCACCCCGGAGGGGGCTCCAGTACCCGGCACTGCCCCGGCCCACGGGGC
This sequence comes from Lophotriccus pileatus, assembly GCA_035583135.1. Classification (NCBI taxonomy): domain Eukaryota; kingdom Metazoa; phylum Chordata; class Aves; order Passeriformes; family Tyrannidae; genus Lophotriccus; species Lophotriccus pileatus. Next base: position 6,808,174 of record JAWWES010000006.1, read on the forward strand.
GCTGTGCCGGTAATTGCCGAGGTGGCAGCAGCTCCCGGGGGAGCGAATAACGAACCTTCCCCTCCTTGAACGAGCAGCGCCGATAAACAGCGGCCACGGGAGGCGGGGAGGGGCGGGCACGGCCGTGCGGGCGGGGACCCGGCGCTGCGTGAGGGGCGGGCGGCCGGCGGTGCTCCCTTCACGCCCCTCCCGCCAGCACCGCGGTGGCGGCCGAGCTGGGCGAGGGCGGGAGCGGACACTGCTGCCCTGGCACGGTGTCCCCGGGAAGGCTGTCCCGGGGAAGGCTGTCCCGGGGAAGGCTCTCCCCGGGTAGGCTCTGTCCCCGGGGCCGGCCGCCAGCCCGCGCCGCCATGGCGGGTGGGGGGGGCGCGGGGCTCCCCCGGTGGCGGTGACGCGCGTTGCCATGGCGACGGCCGGGCGGCGTGGGGGGGGTGGCGGGATGACAACAAATATGGCGGAGAGGAGCAGGACGGCAGAGACGGGTCAGTGCCAGCCGCAGTCGCCTGGGCGGGGGGAGAGGGGGAGCCCCCCTTCTCCAGGGGCTTCTGGCGGTAGAGGGGGCCTGGCTCGCAACGGAGTGCCGAGACGGAGCCCTTCTCTCAGGGGAGAGGGAGGGAAGAGCCTCTGGCCGAGGGCGCTGAGGTGGCGAAGGAGCCGCCCCAGAGGCTCCTGTCCGGGGAGCTGTGGCGAAGGGCAAGGCCCCTTCCCATGGGGGGTGAGGAGCGTCTTACCGGGGAAAAGGTGGTCATGGGGAAAGCTCTTTCAAGCAGGGAGAGAGGGAAGAGCCCCGGCGCTCCAGCCCTGCCTGAGGGGCACTGACCCGCTGTGGGCTGGAAGGTGCGAGGCCAGAGCCCGGCCAGAGCCCGGCTCACCCGGCCGGCGCTGCGGGGCTGAGCCCCGGCTGGGCGGAGAATGATGGTGGGGCAGCCGGTACCCTGCTCCATCCTCCCGCCCTGTCCTCCATCCTCCCGCGCAGGGGCGAAGGTGGCGGTGGCGAAGAGCAAAGCAAACCGGTGGTGCAGAGGAGCTGCCCTCACGCAAGAAACGACAGCCTGCTTTAATTAGGATGAAAAAAAAAATAAAATTCGTCAAGACACAGGTCCGGAACTGAAACTGCAGCACAAGGCTGATAGCTTGGGGGTTGACCTCCAGGTGCTGCTTGACCTGTCCCGGACGTGTAAAGTACCCGGAGGCTGCAGAGGGGCAGCGACCAGCACCCCCGACAGCTCCCAGCCCTTACTCTTGATACTGAGGATTTCTTTAAGGAAAGTGGCAAGCGTTGTTCTTCCTATTCGGGATGTATTAACAATGACTTTAACTGTGCATGTGAAGATAAGTTTGTCTGTGAAATTGAAGTTTTGTGTTTCCTAATAAATGATAAGGACCTTCTAGGTACGGGGGTCTTTCCTGTTCTAACAAAACACAGTTAAGGTCTTTTCCAACCCAAGAATATAAAAATAAAAGAATATGAAAATAAAAGCCCCCAAAATATGTTATGAAAATTAGAGGTATTAACATTTGGAGGATGAAACAAGGATACCAGTTTTGCTGAATATTTAATATCCCACAGCACCACACATAAATTATCTGGGTTCCTGGACCAGAAGTTCATTTTCCCAGCCTGCTGTGTTAGCTGCTGTGCTGCTGCTTTTCAGCCTCAGAAATGGCTCCAAATGAATATGCATTATCCCTAGAACTGATTTTGGATTTTTGGGCCACTTAAGGTGAAAAAAGTAATAAGTATGTGAAGTGCTTTTTTTTTTTTTTTTTTTTTCCCGGGAAACAGTACTACAGAGCCTACATCTAAAGGGTTTGGCCATACGGTTCCTGAATTCCCTGTGTTCAGCCATGCTGTTTATGAACCCCTGAAACAACACTGTGAAGTTTATTGTACAATAAACTTGTCCAGGAGGCAGGTGATCATTTGCATCCTCTGTGTTGTGCAACACTACTAAACACAGCTGAACAAATTTCCAAGTGGCCATCTGACCCTGTCAGCTTTGCTGCCTACTACTGTTGCCTGTGCCCTTGTCATAACTTTAACATCTAAGGTAACTTTCATACTGTTTCCAGATTAACTTACTCTTACGCTGTGTTCTCTGGTGTATTATTTGGATCTGCAGCCTTACAATATTTTTATTTTTAACATTGCCCAGAAATTTTTCTACTCCTAACTGTTGCAGCTGACTAATGAGTGATTTTCTCATAAGTGTTGTGTTTTAGCTTGTGCTGAAATCATGTTTGGTTGCATGTCCTGATACATGGTCTGCTTAAGTTTTACAATGTTTTTCTGGCCATTTTGCCAGTTTAATTTGAAGGTCCTTCTGTTTTGGAAAAACCAGATAAGGAATTAAAAATGTGAAGAACCACAAAGACCTGAAAAAGACCCAAAACTTACAGAGAAAGGGAAGCAAGCTTGTGATCTTGGCCCATTTTTAAGGAAGGACATGGAAAGTAGGCTGTGAGATTAAAAAAAAGGTGGGGTGGTTTGTTTTTTTTCCTGCCTGTCAGCTGACACTAAGGTGACAGGCAGATTCTTTCCTTGGGAAATCCCCCAAAGAACCTTTTTTTGTCCCCTTAGTGCCAGGTGACACAGGCACTGTTGCTGAGCACATAACAAAATTGGGAATGTTCTTGTACTTGGTGCCTCCTGACTGCTTAGTGTGTCTTCATCGTATGCCAGATCTAGACCAGTCTTTAGGAGATAGGGGAATCTAGCTCTGGAAAAGGCATTTTGCACAAATGCAATAAGAATGAACCCATTGCAGAAGGACTGAATATTGTTCAAACAATATGTATCAATTTATAGTACTTTTATAATACTGTCAGACTCAGCATTAATTTCTGTATCATGGTTAAAGCCAATCTGTGTATTTCAAGTAAAATTGGGACTGAATAGGGAAGGTAGATTGTCTCACACCTGTCTACTACAGAGTTGATATCTGCTGCTGTCCTTGCTGGACTAGGCAGACGTCTGGTCTAATCCACTAAAATAATTTCTGTGTTCTGATGTTTGGTCAGAGTGCTGCAAATCAGCTCACTTTTCCCTGGGTTAATCGATCATTTTCCCATTCCAGTTGGCTCCATAGTCCTGCCTGCTTTCTTGAAGCAGCTCAAATCAGCTTTTTGCAGTAAATCCTGAATTTGTATGCTTTCCTGTTTGGGTTTCCAGGCTCTTCGTGTCTCGAGCTGGGACTCCAACTTAAAAGCAACTTAAATCTTCACAAATGAAGTCTGCAGAAGAATGAGAGTCATTAAGTCCAGTTAGTTACTTTCAGGAGCTTCTTGGTTTAAATTCTAGTTATTCTGCTTAGCTGACCTCGGTGTCTTAAACCTTTGGAAGATACAAGGACACAACAAGAAAGCCAGTTTGGTTAAGTTTCTTCAAAACCAGATCAATGTTTTTTTTTCAAATTCTGTAGCAAACAGGACATTATTAGCTTCCCTAAGGAAGCTTTAGGATTAGGTCAAAGTACAAGTACAGAATGCCTGTATTTGCTAATTTTTTTGACCCATGAACCAGATGAAAGTATTTTAAAGTTTAGAATTTCACTAATTGTCTCATTCTTCCCAGGTTTCTGTTCTAGGCATCTGAATTACCTTCAGAGGACTTGCTTCTAGAGGCCTGAATGATCAAAGGGCGCAGGTTATGTCTGAGTTCTGTAATAGTTTTCTATCTGAGGCAACTGCACATTAGCCTGGATTGACAGCTCTAATATGTGTTATTCCACAGTTGGTAGTCGTTTTGTGGATATTAGTATTTCTGATATTTCATTGAGTCATCATCACTGAAATCATAGTGAAAGCAAGAAAAGGCATTTACTCACAGTACAGGACAGGAAGTAAATATATGCCTTTAGACCAAAGATCTTTGTAATCGGAATAAACGGGTTTCCAGCTGAATGTGTCGTTTTTAACGTTTATTTACATGTCATGATGGGTACCTTGCAGAGTGATGTGAAGTCACATTTTATATCGGGAATGGTTAGAATTTTCAAAGTGTTCACAGCTGGGCTGTGACCTGGCTCAGGGAGGAAAGCTGCAAACCACTGTTGAATGCTAAAGCCTCACCCAAAGTTTGGGTAGTAATTAGTGTATCTAATCCACTTAGTGTTGAGGTCATTATTTCAGAGATCTGCAAGTGGAGAGGCTGATAGAACAGCTGTGTAAGTAAGTTCTGCAGTGTTTTCGGATGGATTTTAATGTGATAGTGCTGAGCTGGACCATTTTAAAGATAGTCTTTGATTATTCTTTTGAAAGAGAATTGATATTATTTTAAAAATATTTATCACATATGGCATGAAAACATTCTACTATCAAGAACATACTGATTTCTTTTAGGGTGGCCTTATTTGTTAAATAAAAAGCTGAACTAAATAAGAACATCATCTATTTGTCTTTTTAGGCTTTTTGATAACTGGAACTTCTTATTTATCAGATTTATCATGAGGAAATTAAAAACAGGAGAAACCAGCTAATTACTTGACCATTATTATTTAATCTCAGTCTTTAAAATAACACTGTAGATCAGTGTTACTTCTGATCCACCAGGCCAACTTAATTTCTTCAACTGAATTGTCCTGATTTCTGAATTTTCAAGTGTATAAAACAGTAGAGCTTTTCTGTAATAGACATGGTTGAATTCCAGTGTTTGGGAGAAGACATTGCAGTCCTCTTGCTGAAAGGGATCTGCCCACTATCTCCTCCTATCAACACGAGGAGGTTTCTCGTCAGTGGCAGACTGTGTGTGGACTGGGTGCAGCCTTGCAGGTGTTCATACAGCAGAAAGAGCTGTTTGCAGTTGTTTGTAAAGTGCTGCAGGATGTATTTGTAATCAAATTTAAAATGTGTTTTGTTCAACAAAGACATTTGCCAGAACTTACCAATCACATCAGTACATTTCAGCCTGAGGAGCTGGAAGTCCAGGGGACATTAGAGAAAGGTTTGTTAGTAAATTTGAGGCAGTTTGCAAGACCATGATCTGCTTCAGTTTTTAGTGCTTAAGTTGAAATATTTGTTCAAGATCTATATAGAAATTAACTCTCCTTGCTGCAGAAAACTATTATAATAATCACTGGGCTGTTGCCAGTAGGCTGATATTCAACTAATTTCCAACTTTTTTCAGTTATCTGGTAGAAACAATCCCCACTAGAAAAATCCGTCGAAGAAGAGCTGCTAATATATTTTTGGTACTTAAAGCTTTGATCATATTTCTATTATATAATTTACCATATAAGGAGACCTGAGAAATACTAATGAAGGCTTAATACAGCCAGAAGATATAATTTCGGAAAAAGAAAGAAAGAGGGATGTGTTGGGTGTTGCAGCTGCCATTTCTGAATGGTTTACCATTTCCCAGCCATATTTCAAACAGTTTTTTCTCTGACGAATAATCAAAGCTTTGAAAAGTTACTTACCTCAAGCCTCCCAACGTTTTTTCTTCCAGTGAAGTTCAAAGCACCCTATTAATTATTAGCACTTGTGAGAGGAGGTTTTTGAATTTGTAAAAAGTAAAGTGAGACATATTGAGAATTTTAATAGGTTTTATACTGAAATTTGTAAAACAAGTTTCTGGAAGTTTCTTTGGTGTGCCTGTCACTGTTTTTAGTAGGCAGAAGTCTCATGCAAAAAAACAGATAAACCTCAGAATGCATTTATATGGCCTATATAGCATTTTTTGGTTTGGAACTTGAGCTTTATAGATTTAGTGCTCAATAAAATAGGTTTTAAAGTCAGCTTCCCAATGGAACCAGCTTGATCTCCACATCGAGCCACTAACAGGACTGGGACACCTGGATCTGCAGCACCAGCCTGCTTTCCAGGTGGGACACCTCATACAGTAGCTGTCAGCTTCCACAGAAGAAATGGACAACTTGTCTACACTGGGAAATTTTCCTTCCTCCAGTCCCTCTTTCCTCCAGCAGCACCTGTTTAGGGACAGAAGTCACAGAGGGAAATGACTGTAGTCATTGTTACCTTTTTTGGTTTTGTTTAATAAAGACTTGGGGTACCCTGGTAACAGAAAGCAGCAGCCCCAAGCTGTACAAGGGGCTGGAGGCTGTGGAGAGGAGTTTGGTACAAATATTTACTGTCACAGATCCAGCCCTGTTGCTTTACTCCCAGTGCTGCTGCTGAATGCAGAGCAGCTCCAGCAGACCCAGCTGGGTGTGCACATGGTGCTACATCACTCTTGTTTCTGGAGGATTGATTGTGCTGCCCTTTTCCAGAACAATGTGATTCTACAGAAACCAGCTTAGATTTCTCAAGTAATCCCCCAAAGTACTTGGCATGCAGAGCCTGGATGCAGAATTGCCATGTTTAGATTGCATTGTACCTGAGATAATAAGTTCTTCTAGGCTCAAGCTGTGTCTGCAATTAATCTATAAGAGAGGTAAACCAATTTACAGTTAATTGAGAGTTGGTTATGGGCAGACATCAGTGTGTCCCATATCCCAGCTTCCTTGTGACACTGTCCCCACAACTCATTTTCTTAAGTTTGCTACAGAGGCCAAGGCTGTGACTTAAAAAGTGCTGTATTTGTTAACCTGAGATTTTTACATATGTTTTTTGAAGTAATTTTACTATTTGCATGTTGAAATGGTTTGGAAAACTACTCTACCAAAATAATACTACTGATGACTTCAATTTCATTTTGTCACAGGCTCTCAAATTCAGGATGCGAACTTTAGTATTAAATATAGGGCTCTCCTCCTGCAAATGTTTGGCATTGCATTTGATGTATATATGTATATAGAAAAGGGGTTTTGTGATTGGTTCTGTTTTAGGATAAGTATATATTAAGGGTAGAGATTAAAACTTTTACATTCTGATACATGTTTTCTAATATAAGTATGTGTCCCTGTTCTCTCAGGATGGTAAACTGTCTCCTTTCATAATTTCATTGTGGCAAAGATCAAGCAAAAAAAAAAGGGGCAGGAGGAGAAAGAAATTGTCTTAAATTATTATTATTATTAGATGAATAAACTCTCTGTTTCATTTACTTACTAATTCATAGAGCTGTTTACTTAGCAGTGGATCTCACACTCACGAGTGAAGACTGGCAAGATTTTCCTTTTACATTTTGTTTCATAAGCACCTTGAAAGATGTGTTGAATTTCAATCTCCACAAAAGCAAGTGGAACATCAGTTCCCGTGAATCACCAGAGCAGAGCAGCAGGAATCCATTCCAGAGAAAGCCCCTTTGGATTCATTGCAGGGCTGCTGATATGTTTTCACCTGCAATAAGCAGCAAAGTTACTGTGTGATTTCAGTAAACTTCAGTGCTGGGTAACCTGTCAAGTGACTGTCATGTTTCCATGCATTTCGAATGCAGATGAGGTAATATCATGCATTTGATTAATGAAAAATTCCTCCAATAACCCATACAAATCCAAAGGCAGCAGCATTATTTTGTGGGAACTGTCCATGTGAAATAGGATTGTGAGATAAACTTGCCTCTGTACTACTTACCTATACCCCAAGTCTGTGGTACTCCAGAGTAACAGATGTTTTGTAACTGGGCACAACACCAGTTTATCTCCTGGTTATTTTATTTCTGAGCAGTACAAATGATCAGTAATTTGGTCTCAGAGCTTTCTCTGTGTAAGCCTTCTTGAAGGTGCCGTTTTGGCTTGTGTTCTGAATATTTGAAATACTTTGTATGCATTTCATATTCCCATAAATATTGTATCAACTTAGTATTTGCTTAGTTAAAAAACTGCTGAATATGCTGTATTAGTTAGTGTTCTCTGTACTTTAATTCCTGTTGTTACATTGCTGATGCAAGAGAGTTAACAGATCAAGTTTGGCTTTGCTGGCATTTTTTGTGTTAGAAAACAGGAATTCTGAAACAATATTTAATTATTTTTTTCTCTACAGTACCTATACTTTGTGAATAAAATAAAACACTGCAATGATCTAATTATTTGATATGAAATACTAGATTATGTTAAAACTTTCTTAAATAAAGGGTAAATTCAGCAATGTGAGTGGGCAGTGTTTGGGTAAAAGAAATTCTCAGTGGTTTGAAATACTACTTTCTGGAATGGACTGTTTTGGAAAGTAGGGGGAAAGATGCTATAAGTGGAGTTTTTTCAATGAGTAATTATAATTATGGCAGTAATTAATAGTGTAATTGATTTCAGCAACCTCGGGAACAAATTATTCCAGAAGTAGTACTAGAATCCCCAAATTGTTTTAAATATGTAGTAGTCAAGAGGAGTTTAACTCAGAAGTGAAGAAACTGTGTCCCAAACTACTGTTGGCTTAAATTGACTGGCAGAAGACATCCCTTCCTCTAACCAACAGGTAAATAGGGAGCAAGAGCCAAGGAAAAACACAAGTTTAACCCAAAGAAGGATGCATGAATTGTGGTATGTAACACACAGGATGGAAATTGCCCATAAACTGGGGGTTTCAGTTCCCACACTCCTGACAAGAGCCCGAGCAGTTGCAGCAGCATGGAACTACCTCTCTCCAAATCACTTGTGAAACACAAGGTCTTGAGGAGAAGATGGTGCTGTGCAAAGCTGCTGATGTGTTTCCCCACAGGATTTTGTGCTCTCTGTATCCCTCATGGAAGGCCTACCTTCTCATGGATAAAAATTCATTACCGCCATAAGGCTGGGTCAGGAATTGAAGTCTCCTGAACACTTGACTTAATAAATTAATAATCAAATATTGCGTTTTTTCTTTGGACAGGTGCATCCACCAGAAATTTACAGTAGGCACACTTCAGATATCAATCAAAATATATGAGAACATCTTTTTTTTCCAGTTTTGTGGGTAGTATGAGCTTTTGCCCTTACTGGATATTTCTTCCCCTGCTGTTCCAAACCCTGCACTTACCTGCCTGCTTTGACTCGGTGTTTTTTGCAGGTCACACGCACTCCTTGTCTTTGGGAAATCAGTTGTGTGCAGGTGCTGTGGAGGAGAGTTTGCCCAACTGAAGTCCTGTAGTACCACACAAGACATCTGCTTTAACTCTCCAGTTCTTGTCCTGCCTCAGAATCTGTAGGCACAGCATTTCCCCTTGCATGGCAGGAACACCCCCAGAAAACACCCCCAAAAAATTCAGCCTTCAACTGGTGTTTCAGCATCTCCTCTCATTCCCATTCACACCTAATTGTCTGAGCCCTTTCTTATTTCCCAGAAAGGGTGGACTTGCTGATAAAGTTACTTTTTTTCAGATGCAATTCTGAGGACTAATTGAGCTCAGTAGCTTTTTTCTAGCTGGTGATGCCTGTTATATACCATATTTTTGTTTACAGTTTATGTATTTTATGCTTTTCTTTGATCTGTTTTGTATTTAAAGTATTGCTGCTATAGCAACTGTTGCATCATGTGATATCTTTGATATTATCAAGATGCCAAAATACTTGTTAAAGAATAAATCAGTATATCAGATGACATTCACTGATTCTTACAATGTTTTAAAATAAATATTGGTTAATGAATTTGGTACTACTGTTTTTTTCAGTTTTTGTTTTTTTTTTTCTATTTCTAAGTGTTTTGGTGGACAGGTTAGAGATTATAAGTACAGTAAAAAAGACTAATGGATTTTCTTTTCTTGCTTACTGAGTTCAAAGCATTAAATGCTTTTTTATTTTCATTAGGAAAATTGTTCATACTTTCTTGGACATTTTGGGCTTCACTGAAGTGATACAAAAAATTCCATTGGCATTTGCCTCTGACAAGAAAGTATATCCTTGGAGGCAGCCCACACTGAGATAATAAGTAAATAGTCTTGAAGTAAAGCTTGGAATCTTGAAGTTATGCTTTTAGCTTAAAGATTGGAATCAAATAAAGATGAAACAAATGCAAGTCCACAAAAGCTGATTTTTTTTCTTCTCCTGTAAACTCATCAGAAAATCCCAGCCACTGGGAGTGAGGAGTCACATTGTGCAGAGCAGTACCTGTCTGCCAGGTATCTTCAGTTCAGTGCTCTTCACTACATTTTGGACAGGAGTGTGATGGACCTTGGGTTGGTGGCTGTATCTCTCTGTGGATCTCGTCCTTTTGAATGGACCGGGCACTGGAGATTTCTCACCATCTTTTCACACTTGCCCAACCAGTAGGTCGAGTCAGTGGATGGTTTAGTTTTGGGTGAAGCACCTTATGGACCTTTTTGTCCCTGTGTACCTTGGAGCTGTCACTCAGTATGAGCATTTGGGGGAAGTGCTCTTTGTGGTACCACCCAGCCTGTTTTCTTGAATATGAATATCATTTCACAGTTTGGAGACAGACCTGACAAGCAGTTTGCTGGTCAAACTGTAGCAGGAAAGGAATTAAGAGACAATTACTTTAAAGATGCTTTATCTCAAGTTTGGTTTCTAGATAACAGGAAGTCACTATTTTTTAGAACTAGACCAAACTGTAGCATAATGCCTTGTGATAATCAACATTTTCCTTGTTCTGCTGGACCTTTGAAATAGGTAATGGTGACAGAATGGGCACAGTATCCAAATGTGAGGCAGCAGGTGTGGTTGGTACCACGCCGGGTATTGTCTCAAAGCCTGGCATTTGCAGTCCTAACGCAATTTTCTCCCTTTCTTTTCAGACTACAGTGCCTGTGAATTAAGTTTATTGGAGATTGACAGCACTCTGCAGTATGTTTAGATTCACAGGGTCATGCCCAAGCCTTGCTTCAGGATACATAGCTGTGAAGATCAAAATGACAGTTGTGTTTTCTTATTTTTCTTAACATTCTTAAAATCAGTGGAGCTGGAATTGCAGGATCCTGACTGCTGCTGCCCATAGGATTTTTAGAATGGCCAGAGAGCATTCAGATCTCGTAGCAGAAATAACGAGTCTTCCTGAATATCAGTGTTGCTGAGGCCTAGGACAAAGATATAAAACTTTTTAGAAAAAAAAAAGAAATCAAAGATTAGGAGGACATAACGAGCTATTAAGACTGTATATTTATACAAATGCTATAATTTAAAAGAATTTTGATAAAATTACACTGTTTCCATTTTTCAGGTTTGTGGAGCAGACACTGTTTCTGGCATAATCTCATAGGTGCTACTTAGCCAAAGTGTGAGATGAGCAGTGTTCATCTAGGGACTTGTTATTTTTAGGAGCTAACAGGAGTTGCTGTTGGTCATCTGAATGAATTTTTGTTTGTTGCAAACTGTACTGAAAGTTCAGATTCACTTCTTTTTGTGGGTTTATGTTAAAAATACTGCTCGAGGCTGATGAAGCTCTTTGTTAGGATACCTGGAAACTTTTCATGGTCCCTGGATGATGGGAATCTGGGCATTAGATCTTTACACTGTAGATGTTTTCAGTAGCAAAATGGATCTTAATTTTGTTCTAAAATAAGGATCTCATGGCAGAATGTGAGGTGCCTTGATGACATTTGTGATATTTAAAGACAGACTTCTACAAAGCTCACTTGCAGTTACCATATCTTTTCATGTTACCTCACCTTTCGAATTGTCTCTCTTCTTCATTAGGCAGTAAGTCTAATTAGAAGAATGATGCAGGTTTTCCAGGCAGATTCACCCTATTTTTCTATGTCTGTTTTAATGTAGCTGTGCTCTCCTACCTAATGTAGCATGAGGGTAGCTGCTGGCTGCTAATTCTGTGGATTCTGAGCTTTGGCACATCTGGAAGCGGAGCTTGTTGTTTACCCAATTCAAAGAGTAACTATTACTTATTAAATATTCCTCTGGAAACTACAGTTCTTAAAGAAAAGGTACCTAAATTTGCATGATGTTTATTGCGGCAAGTACTGATTTCACCTTTGCCTGAATGAAAAAAAAAATGCTGGCTTTACCCTTTGGATTTAAGAATGGCAAGGAACTCTGTAAGCTTCCAGACTCTTCCTCCTATGAATCCCAGTCTCCTCTAACTGATTCTATTCATTTTCACTAGTTTGATGTGAAATACATCCACAATGACAATAGTGATGAATGCAGACACCAGAAGATTCTGTCCAGGTTATATTTTAAAACCTTATATACTCACAGACATTTCAGGCACCTACAGATTTTATATCTGATAGAAAATTACCAACAAAGTTTAATACTGCAGTAAAAGTAAATCTTGGGGATTTACTGGAGCCTCCTGTAGTTTAAGCTATGAAGAATTATAATAAAATAGCTATGTTTCTTACAATCTGTAAGAAAGATAATTGACAAAATAAGACCTGCAGTCTGAGACAATTTCTTTGCTAAGTTTTGCCTTTGCTTGTCTTTTCTAACCTTTTCTTTCAAAGGGGAATCTGCTCTCCTTAAGTGGAATGTGCAGGATGTACTTCAGTTATTTCTCTTCTTTCAATTTGTCTCGCATTGAGGAGCTATTTCCCCTCCCCACAAGGTTCGGTCCTATATCTCTGCCTTCAGCCAGGAAAATCTGCTTAGGGCTCCCCACTTGTAAGGATGGTACCTCTGTACTGGCCAGAGGGCTGGAGGCCAGAGTGGCATTCTCTCCATCCCAGGATGGAAATGTATTCCCAGCAACACTCGCAGCGCCTGCCCAACAGGCGAGCGTGAAGCCATGTTTTATAATCGAGCAGTGCAGCAGTGCAGGCTCTTTTTCAGGCAGTGGTCTGGCCTTTTCTTTATCACCCAAGGAGAGCGTGCCAGAACGGACAGAGTGTTGTTGTGCTGTAGAATAATGTGAGGTTCAAAGGCTGCAGCTTTGCACGTTCAGAGACTGAAGATAATATAACAATGGTACGTTCTGAGTATTTAAAGTGCTGTGTAACAAAGAACATGCAAGGAGAGATTAATATTGCTAAAGGACTATGAATTACAGGCTATTTTATGATTTTATTCTCATTCCTGAAGGCTACATTAGGTCAGGAGGAGCAGATGGAAACTTTTTGCTGGGACACAGTTACTTGACAGCTTCCTTCTGCATCATGTGAAGGCTCCATTGGCAGATTTTCGAATTTGCCAGGGAGTTGTAGCTCTCTCTTCTGCCTTCTGCCTGATTTTCTTACACTGTCTTATGGTGGCAGTGTTATGAATGTAATCTTTTCCAGTTTCTTCATCTTTAAGTGGTGTTTCCCAGCTATCTTGCACAATCTGTAAGAAGCTTATTATTTTAGCTGAGATGTAAAAGGGAACATTTACCAGGAGCAGTTCAGTCTTCTAAACTGCTCTACTAAGATGACTCCATGCCTCCCACTTTGGTCCCTGGCAGTTCAGGCATTCTTGGTGGAGACCTGCAGGTTTTCCATTATTTTTTCCTTGTTGATTCTATATGTTGGATTGCAAACAATTAACTTGACTGATCTTAAATGCAGCAGGTACCTGGGAGCTCTTAATCAAAGTGGCACTCAAGTGAAACTGGGGAAATGGTTTTCCTCTGGCTGCTCCTCTGAACTACAGGTCTCATGATGCAGAGGGATGAATTTTGTCTGTCCATGCAGATACACAGATGCCCCACCCAGGTCTAAGTTTGCCTCTGGTGTTACCAGGCTTTAAGTAAGTTGTTATCAGGATTCTGGTAAAAAACATCCAGCTAAAAATACCATAAGTAGGAATTATACATTTAAAGAAACCAATTTAAATGCTGCAGATTGCTGTCTGTGAGTAATTATTCAGCCTAAAACAAATAACCTAGAGGTTGCAAATAATAATTTTGCAGAAAAGATAATAGCATGCATTATTTAATGTCTACATTTTTGTATTATGATAAAGTAAGAAATGGTCTAAATTCTCTTTGTTCTGCTGTAGTACTTCCCAAAGAGAGAGAGTTTCAAATCTCTTCCATGGGAAGACTGGGGATTTATATGCTGAATGTTGACCTGGATGTACATATTTTTTAATCTGGGATTTATATACCTGTGAATATATATAATAGAATGCCTGACAGACCCTTTAACTGGGGTGTCACTAATACATTGATATAATTTGTTACTTTAGCTAAGGTGTTTTGCCTCAAGAGGTGGAATACTTTTATGTATGGAAAGGTCAGTTTTAATTAATAAGCTGTTTTCATCATTCAGGGCCAGTATGAATTGCTTGTAACATTTGTGTGAAATAGTTTTCAATATAAAAATAAAACAAATTGAGCTTTATGTCACATTTATCATCCCCCATAACCCATTTAAATGTCAAAAAAATCAGTACAGACCAAAAGTCTATTTCTAGAAGCCTTAGTGGCCCTATTTATCAGAGTGAAATAAGATATTATCATCCCATTATCCCATCACATGCCTTCTGCACTTGAAGACATGTGCATTTCTTCTAGTTTTCTGTAACACTAAAGATAGTTCTTCTGTTGTTAAATATTTGTCCAAACAGTAAATAGTGAAGAAAATGCTGAAGCAATATCAGAGGAATGAACAGGTAATTATGTTAGCTTGTATTTCTTTCACTATAAATGCATAATATAATATACAATTATTAACTTACTTTCCTGTACATTTCTCAAATGAAAAAAAAACAATTAGCATTTACCCATTCATTTTTGGAAAGAAATTTTTTGCAGGCTGCAATTTGTTAGTATAATTTTACTGTAAGGACCAAGCTTTCAATGTATATGCTACTGATATATTTTGACAAAAATCATTCTGTTGTACAGAAAATTTGTGTCTTTATATATTTTATCATGAAATAAACTTCACATTTAAAAAAAAATATTTATTTAAGTTCTTTTTGTGAGTTTTATGTCCTAAGCAAGCAAGGGCCAGCTATTCCATGGGGGAATGTCTCTTCCTTCTAGTAATTCTAAAACGTTGAGTATGAGTTGGATTGAACAGTCTCAAAGATTCTAAGTTCGTTTAGGATGCATGAAAATAGGCAGCAGGATAGAGGAAAAAGATCTCATTACTGCTGATAGCAGGGAAGATGCTTCTGAGGGTTGTGATAAACTAAGAAGCTGGTGAGGAGTTCAGTTCCAGGGAATCCGTGCAGGATTTAGGTACTAGAGAGCTCCCACCAAAAGAAGTGGCTCCGGCTGAATATCAGAGTGCTGAGCCACAGGTCCCACCTGTGCAAGGAGCCAGGCTGTGTGGGTTGTTGCTTTGAGGGGCTCTAACATATGATGCCGTTACTATATCCAAATTCTTAAATACACTTTGAAAAGAGATCATTTACTGGTGCATGTGTTAAATGGTGCAAATTTTCTGTTATGTAGAAATGAGTGGGGAAATAACCTTCTGCTGGTTTTTATGTATGCATTTTTTTGTCTCATGCCTTTTTTTTCCCCACTTTTACTGAGACAGGCAGTGCCATGGGAAGCGACGACATCATAGCAGGGAACGTGAGCAAGTACATTGTTCTCCCAGCTGCTTATTCTGGACAGCCTAAAAAAGGACATCTTATATTTGATGCCTGTTTTGAAAGTGGTAAGTGTTCTCAACATTATTTTATGTTACCTAGTTGTCAGTGTATTAACACTTTTAACTCTTATCACTCATCTTGATATGAAGTGTCTTAATTCTGAAGAGAAGTTCCATTAAATACTACTTAACAAAGTTAACTGGTTCACTTCAGTCAGAGTATGACATAAAATCAGGCTGCTCAAATGTCTAAAGGGTAGTGAAGTTTGCTGTTAACCTACAATGAATGTTTCATCAGGTCCATCTTTAACCACATCTAGATACATAACTAGACTTTATTCTGTTGTTATATACAGTATTTATAGACCACTAATCTAAGATGTATTTAAAATATGCTACTTTAAAATTTAATTTAGAAGTTTACTGGGGCAGTTAACGTCATAAAATGCCAAGACCATCCTTGCATAGTGAGAATATTTTACAAATGTGTATGTGCTGTCTTTAAATGTATTTCTTTGTGTTTCTTTGGCCTGATTCTGTACTGCTGAAGTTAATGGAAGTCCTGCCTCTGATGTCAATAGAAGAAGAATTAAAATTCAGGAAGCTATAGGAAACCAAAAGAGAAATTATTTTTTAGAAGAGTTGTAGTTAATAATTTCAAGAATAGTTGTAATCATGTAGGTTTATATTGCCTGTGGGGTATGTAGGTAAATATATATGTGAATATGTAGCATTGTATACATTTGTGTGTTCCATACATGTGTGCTTCCAGATTTTTAGCTTAAATCTATTATTAGTGGCTTTCAGACCTACAGAGCACTGTTAAACACCATATGTACAGAAGGCATTGGCAGGATAAACTATAGTTTTCAGCATGGTTTATGTGAGAGGTTCTGGTAATGCCAAAACTGCTGCAGTGTCTTGTAAAATAAGCTTTTTATGAAGAGTTACGTCCCTCAGGGTAGAATACTCACTGCCAGTTCCTGGATAAATATTAATTTGAGTTATTTCAATCCTGTGATTACATTATATAAAAAAAGTGCAAATGATGCAGTGAATAATAATGAGTATCTTCTTTTTAAGGTGTGTCTCTGGAGGTTCAGACAATAATGTGTATTTTTAAGAATACTTTGGGTGCTATTTCATAATTGCTATGTGGTATTTTGCATTTTGTATCAGAAAATGGCTTATGGAATGAATCAGTTGGCCAAGCTGAGAAATTCACTGTGCTAAGCTGCTCTGCAATGGAAAGGATCAGTAGCAGCCATCAAATTATTTGTGGACTAAAGTGAATCCTTGCATGATGGTTTAATTCCAATTTTTGAACAATGGAATTAATTATATTTTTCAATGAAAACACTTAATCTGTTCAAAGGTAACGTTCATATTTTGTATACTCTGACAATAATAGCATGTGATAGAGGCAGGTGCTTTTGAAATACTCTGTTTATTTACATTGTAGCATGATGAGGCTCTGATGTTGCTTTGCATATTCACACACTTCCAATATACAAATATGAATGAAATGAATACCTTCATTTACTTTCTTATGATGATGATGTATTAGCAAGAATGAGAGTAATATTGTGTACATTTTGTATGTAAATTCACTTTATCTTTTGTTATATGTCAGCCAAGTAATTGCTTAGAGTACCTTTACTGGTCAAAGCAAATTAACTGATGATTGGCTAATTTATGAAATTGTTATTAATGTAAAAATCTATCCCCTCCTGATATCCAAACAATGGTACACAACATTTATAAGAACTGCATTGATGCTCTTTACGTACCACCTTAAAATGGTAATATCCTATTGAAATTGCCTTTTTCAAAGGCCAGATTAGAAACCTGGTCCCACCTGGAGCATTGCCCCCCGCTCTGGGGTCCTCACTGCAAGAAATACATGGACCTGCTGGAAGAGTCCAGGGGAGGCCACGAAGATGCTCCAAGGACTGGAGCACCTCTGCTGTGGAACAGGCAGGGAGAGCTGGGGCTGCTCAGCCTGGGGAGGAGAAGGCTCTGGGGAGACCTTCTTGTGGCCTCTCAGGAGGGGAAGGAGGCCTAGAAGGAAGATAAAGATGCTTTCCCAAGGCCTGTGGAGACAGGATGGGGAGCAATGGTTTTAAACTGAGAGAGGGAAGACTGAGGTGGCCTATAAGGAAAAAATTGTTTGCAGTGGGGTGGGGGGGAGATGTGGATTCTCCATCCCTGGAAGTGTTCAGGGCCAGGATGGATGGGGCTTGGGACAACCTGGGCGAGTGGGCGAGTGGAAGGTGTCCCTGCTCATTGTAGGGGGATTGGAACGAGATAATCTTTAAGGTCCCTTCCAACCCAAACCATTCTATGATTCTAAAATAGAAGTTGTGTTAAATGTGATTCCGTAAGTGGCTTCCCTTTCTTTGGCTGCGTTCCTATTTTCCTGACAGATCTGGTTGATAGAACTGAACATTCCCTCCTAGACCTATTTTTCAATGACTATGACTTTATATTGTAGAAATGGAAGTAAATACCCTTCAGAATAGAAAAACATTACTAAGCTTGTAGAAATCAGGAAAAATGTTAACACATACAGAAGAAATGCTATTTAATGGTTTCATTTTTCTAATGGCTATCCTTATTGTATTAAAAAGTGTTGAAAAGTATGAATTTGTTTGAGACTGAGAGCTGTGTTTTATGCGGTCTGAAAACCAATATCCAGCCTGGTGTTTTGAAGTGTCTTGCTTTCAAAAAATCATAAAGAATAGAAATGGAATGGGGACTGGGATTCTGTTTAGTCCATTCTGTTGTTGAGAGGCAAAATACCCTATTTTTGTCATTCCTGGCAGATGTTTATGTATCTTTTTCAGAGACTTTTGGTGAGTTTCATTGAGAAAGCAGCAATCCATCCTAATGCTGCAATTTGCTCAGTGTAAGAAACATTTGCTTTCTATGTAGAAATGCTCTTACCAAAAAGGCATTAATTCTTGTCCAGTCCTGTAGGCACAGAAAGCAGATTATTCCTTTCTTCTTTAACTTAATGGAAAGCTGCTCTCATATCTTTCCTTGGCCTTTCCCTCCTCAGGTTAAATAACTGCTATTTTTTCCAGAGTGCTCACATTTTCCAAATTTTCTATCATTCTCTATTTCCTCTGGCCTATCTCCAGCTGTTTTGTGCCTTTCTTGATTGGCAGTGGTCCAAGGTGAGCATAATACTCAGTTAAGATGGTGCCAATACCACGTAGAGTTTATTACATGACATGCTTTGCCATCTATTTACTTCTGCTATGTGACAGTCCAATCTTTTTCACAATAACATGGCACTGGTGACTTCTAAAAAATTTGTCATCTCTTATACTGTCCAGATCCTTTTCAGAGGGAGAGCTACCTAACCAGTTGGTGACTTGCACTTTACTCACCCTTATCTCTTACTAGTGAAAAAATCATTGCTGTAAAATAAATACAATTATTGAAAATGCAGAATGGTGGCTGAACACTTTATCTTATTAATAACAGACAGAGGAGTAAAGAAAAGAGAAAATTATCAACTTGCAAGTATGTCAGGAATTTGTGTTTCACATAGCTAGTGTTCTGACTGGAATCTTCCTTGTTCAAAAATACATACAGCCAAACCAAGCTTTTTACACTGATTTATCATTAGCATAAAAGAAACTGATGGAAATTCAGATTTGTTGCATACCCCACCATAATTTTTGGATAATGTCAGTTTTCACAAGATTTAGTTTCAGGGAAAAATTGAAGCAGTTATCTATGCACAGAACAAACTTAAAGGAAATAAATGTCACATTTGAAATGTACACAGTTGGTCAGTTGTAATTCTGTTTCCTAATATTCATTAAGGCATTAAATTATTAACACAGTTTCAGTTTAGCAGCAATGCAGGACTGTGCAGATGTTCGCCTCTTATCCTACCTGTTCTGGCAAAATGGGAATTTTCCCTCTGGGGAAAAGGATGTATTCACTTCTGCTATACAAAGAAGTCCTTACTGATTGAGTCAGGCCTGGATTTTGGTATAAAACTGTTCTTCAGGGAATCTGTCATCTCATATCCCGGTGAATTGGCATTTCAGACATGTTATCTAAAGGACTTCAGAGTTTAGTTTAGGCAGCTGCCCCTACTGTCTTGTGTTGCCTTTGTGTGTCCTATTTCTGGTGGCATCCATTTAGTCAGCAGCCTATTTTGTGTTGTGGCTAAGAGTTGTTTTTGTTTGCTTAGTCATTTTTTCCCGTACAAGATGTTTTTGGAGATGATGCCTCCAGTGCTGGAAGCCAGTTGTTTTCCTGGGAACTTACATATCTGCAGTAGCTTTGCTACTGCATGAGGTAACAAACATTTAATTAATTAATTTTACATGACACACAAAAAGCTTTTTACATGTATTTTGCAAAGCAAACAAAGAAAACATTAAAAAAGTGTCTCAGCCCTTAAAAAAACTCACCTTTTTTTCTCACTGTGCAAAGTCTGTTTTGCTGGGTGTAGCCACAAGCTGCCTTCCTGGCTCCATCCCAGGGTGATTTCAAGGTGGGATGTATCCCAGTGCCTTCTGCCTCTCCTGTTAGGATGTCACTGGGAACAAAGGGGAAGCTGGAGTTAGGCTGGGATGGGTTGGGAGGATGGTTAAAAAACCCAAGCTCAACAGTTTCTGCTGCTTGTGGCTCAAATTGCTTGCTTTGTAATTACTTTTGAGGATTGAAGGAGCAGTGTTGGCTCACAGAGGTTCGTAAATCTCAGCATTCACACTGTTAAATGCAAAGGCTTTTAATAAGGCGTTGAAAATATATATTTTGGCTTGTTAGTCAACTATAATGCTGTTTAACTGTTAAAAAATACTGTGTTTCTTGAAATTAGAAATGAAGCTGCTGTCTGCTTTTATTCTCATTTCAACCAAAAAGTGGAACTCCGCCAAGAGTCATTAAATCTTCTATCCTTTGGATGAATTCTTATTTTTTTATGAAAAAATGTTATGATTGGGTAATTTCTGTATTGTGGTTTATGTTCAAAAGGTTGTAATTAAAGTTTTGTAAAATTTTAGGTTCAATCTCAATTACTGTAAACCTCATATTATTATGTTAACTGCTGCACCACCTTGCAGTGAAAATTATTGACAAACAGTAGTTTGTCTTTTTCAACAGCAGGTTCCTAAAATATTTTACATTAGAGAGCTGATAAAAAATTCAGTGCTGATGGATTGCAAATGATATTAATCAGCTGGAAAAAGTTAAAATTTACAATGCATTAAGAGATCTCATATGACTTGAGAAGTACCCTCGTATAATTTTTTTTTGGTTAAGGTTTTAAATATCTTTCTATATTTCAAAAATAGGATAATGTACTTATAAAACACTTTGCACAACACTCAAAATTGCAGTAAGTGATTGTAATTCCGCTGATCTCATTGTAACCACTTACAGGCGTGAAATAGGCCATTGAGCTTTACCATGAAAGATATCTTCTGAACAAAAGCACAGATAATATAGGATGGATTGCCCTTTGGGAGTGCCTGTGTCCCAGTTGTTAAGACTTGACGTGTAACTTCAGACAGCTAAAATTAGGGGAGATTAATCTTAGTTGTGGTTAATAAAATACTGTAAAGTTTGAGTTGCAAAACGTCGTCTGAAACAGATACTTTGGTTTGTAAAAGATTTAAAGATGAAAACTGAGATGATACAGAACATGGTACTGATAACATTATGCTCAAAGAAAAACTTAAATCCACCCTAGGAAATAGTTGCATTTTGCCCATCTAATATACAACTGTAATATGCTTCCAAAATTATTAAACAATCTGATCCCCTGTGGGGGGGACAGATTTCCATTTCAGTGGACAGAAATACCCTTCTTCCCCTTGATTTCAGTGGCACTGCTATGGTGTCCTGGAACAGGAATAAAGCAATACAGGCCGATATCATAATGGCACATCACTAGAAATAAATAGTGCTAAAGCTGTTTAAAGCTACTTTCTTTCAGTGTAAAAATCTTTTGGTAGTAGATTAAACTGTTTTGGAGCAAGAACTAGTTATTATTCCAAATTTTCTATCATGTGTAGCTGGAATCACTAAGTCAGGTAGAACTTTTGGCTTCCATTCTGTAAGAATACTCATCTGAAAAGCAGAAACAAAGGAATGTTTTCCCCCTGCTTTTGTGGCATCGAGGTGTGTCCAATTAACGAAACACTTTGGTTATTTCCTTATTTGTTGGCAGTAATTTATGCCATATTTCACAGAAAGGTCTTAAGTGGTTATTGCTACCAGTGGGTATAATTTAGCAAATGTTTCCTGTGTTTGAACATGTTTGTTCCCAGTTCAGAGCAGAGTATCAATACCTTTGGACTACTGCAAGTTAGAAGTCACGAAAACCCTAAGAACAAAAGACTGATTTTAATTTTTTGTGTGTTTTAATGATGACCCTAGGCATAGATTAATGGAGGTAGCATGCACAGAGTGATATCAGTTAACATATATGACATTACTCAGATGTCTCAAACTCCGGAAAAAGCATGTGAATGATTTATGGAATTGATATTAATCTCTTTCCAGTAAATGCATTACTAAAGTTACATGGGAAATTGATGTTACTGCTGTAATGCCAAATTAATTTTTTTCTTGCTAGGTCAGCATTGCAAATGGAACTAAATATTAACCTTTTAAATATCTAAACAGATACAGTATGGAAGACACTTTTCCAAATGGGGGAGTGCTTGGTGTCGATGTGATACCAGCTAACACATATGGCATTAGTGAGTTATCATAACTTGTGGGAAATAGATATTAATGACTTCTAGAGCTAATGAAAGTGCAAGAAGTATTAGTGTAATAGCAGGAGTAAAGAATTAGGATCTTAATTGTAGTTGTTGTGCTGATTATAATTTTCACAGTCAGTTTACCATCTGATTCTCTTGTTGCCTTCTTCAGGACCAAGCCTTTCCTCCTGCAAACAGAAGTTTGCATCTCCTCAGCTGCCTACAGGCACACTAAAGTGTTGATTTGCAGTTTGATTGACCTGAAAGGGACCAGAATAAGCAACTGGAAATGAAAACAGAAATGTCTGTGGTCAGATAATTGTAAGCTCAGGGGAAATACAGAGGAAAAAAACCTCTGTATAAGAAATGGCCAAATAGAATAGGAATCCTTAGTAAGGAAAAGAGAAAACTGAGGAATAACATATTAGAGATTGATAAAGTCATGATTCTTAGTCAAAATGTCAATGAATATGAAACAGTTGTTCCCTGTCTGTTCTCTTTGTACAAAAACTAAGGGCAATCAAATGAAACTAGCATTGAAACTAGCAGTTAACATGTGGAAAGCAAAGAAAGTAGAATGGTTCCTCACACAGTGTTTAATTAAGCTGTGGAGCTTCTTCCTGCAAGACCTTGTGGGTGCTAGAAGTTGACATGTGTCATGCTTTCAATGCAAAAATCCACTGAAAAGACCAAGAAAGAAAAATCAGTTGAGAGCTAAACACTGACACATATTTTGGTAAGTGTACATTGTAAATTGGGGGATTATACTGGGAGGTGTCTTCAAATGATTGTTTGGTTTCCATGCTGTTTTCCAGGGATCCATTTCTGGCAGTTACTGAGCTGGACATTGATCTCACCTGATAGATACATCTGGTTAACTGGTTAATCACTGATGGTAATATTCTATCATTTTCTAGAAGTAGATTAGTTCAAGGTTTTGGGGGGATTTTTGTGACATTGCTCTTGAACAGTGAAGGAATTAAAAAAAAAGCACCCAAACCCTCAACAATAAATATGTTTAAGTAATTTTTGACAATAAGCAAAAGGATTTTTGTATATACCAGGTTCTTAGATAAATTTTTCAGTTTCCATTTTTCTGGCTCTGTTCAAAATTTTCCATCTGGAAAAATGATAGAGGGAAATGCAAGAAAGAATAGCAATGTCCCTGCCAGTGTGAAGGAACATTACATTACACTGAACAAATATCCTTATCTGAATGTACAATCACTGAAATAAATGCAGCTGTGTTTATTTCAGCATAATCAGATATATTTGAATATAAAATCATTGACATAAATGCAGCTGTGTTTATTTCAAACTGCACATGTTAATATGAACATGAGTGTGACATCAGTTAATCACTCAGGAATGTACAGAGGTGTGTGTATACAGTGACACAATAGAGGTCTGGGACAGTTGAAAGTATGAAGAAAAAAATCTTGATGACTTTGTGCTTTACCTAAATTTTTTTTTAACAGCATTGGAAGTCACTGATGAGGAGATGCACAATTCTTCTCATATAAAAGCCCTGGATTTGAATAAATCTGTGGTTGATCTATAGAATAACAGGTGACCTCTGCCTCAGTTACTGACTAAGGAAATAATTGCTTTGAATAATTGCTTCTTAAAATAGAGAATCGTGTTAGTTTTGAGTGATTGGTAGGTCCAGGTCAATCTCTTCTGCTGGGCACAGTGCAGACCTTAACTTTACCTTGGGTTTTTATCTGATTTTGAGCCTTTAAAACAGCTGCCAACCACCCTTCCAGAATTTCATCTTGCTGTGTTCTCAAACCCAGGGAAAATACAATGTAGAGCAGTGCCAGTGGAAAAATTTTGTCCCTGTTTGTTTTGTCAGGGAGGCTTCTCCTTTCTATTTCTCCAAAGTGGTTCTCTGCCTTCACTGTCCTGTTTATATGCTTAACCTCTGCCTTTTTCAATCAGAGCCCTTCAGAACCAGAAGAAATTGAAAAGCGTTCTTTATTCTGCTTATGCAGGTGGTACTATATAGCCTAACACAAGGAAAGGCTGTACTCAGAATAAAAGAGAAAGTGGCATCAGAACAGTAAATATTTTGGAGCTGAAAGGTATTGGAAAGGCTTTATTTTCATCTGAGAGAACATCGAAATATTCTGCTTGACTAAATAGTGGTATTTTGTTCAGTTAGTTCAATAACCTGTAATATTATCCCCGTTTTGCAGAAGACAGCAGCACAAAAGACCTGGTTCTTGACTGCCTAGCGCCTTTTGTAGTGAATTTCAGCTGTGTGAAATGAGTGCAAAATGGCTGAGAAATGTTAAGAGTGCTTTGCATCAGATCCATGTGAGCCAAATGCTGAATGAAATGTAGGAAATTTCATATCTTGTATTATGTCTGCTAGATTTGATCAAACAGTGATGCTATGAAGAACAGGGGAACAGAAGGAGAGGGATGAGTAATATTTCTTGTACTTCCTTCTCTGCTCCAGATACATGAATACCTTTCACAGAGTCACGGAATGGATCAGACTGGAAGGGACCACAGTGGGTCGTCGTCTGGTCCCACCTCCCTGCTCAGGCAGGCTCATCCCAGAGCACATGGCACAGGGTCGCATCCAGACAGCTCCTGAATATCTCCAGTGAGGGAGACTCCACAGCCTCTCTGGGGAATCTGTTCCACTGCTTGTTGACTGCACAGTAAAGAAGTTCTTCCTCATGTCTGAGTGGAACCTCCTGTGCATCAGTTTCTGCCCATTGGCACCACTGAGGAGAGCCTGACCATCCTCTGACACCCCCCTAAAGATACTGACAGAATTATTGAAGTCCCCTCTCAGTTGTGTGAACAGGCCCAGCTCCCTCAGACTTTCCTCATAAATTGTGTCCATATTTGATTTATTTTTTCAGTGAGCTGAAGACACTGTCACAGGCTGCCCACAGGGGCTGTGGAGTCTCCATCCAAACCCGAGTAGATGCAGTATGGAGCAACCTCTTCTGCTGACCCTGCTCTAAGGACTAGACAATCCCCAAAGGTCCCTTAGACAACCCTTAGAAGATTAACACTTCCTTTTTTTCACCCCTGAAATTAGAATACGCTTCAGATAGATTCTGCTCTTGTTGTTATATGAATAATTTTAAAATTCTTAACTGCCTGCTGTTACAAAGTTAACGAGTCAAATTAAGATCTTTGCTTGTTTGAGCTGCCACTAATGCAGGAAGAGACAAAACACTGAAATACAGAGTGGTCTGTACTTTTGAAAGAATGCTGGTAGAAAAACATACTTCAGAAAAAGTGTTTCTGCATAAACAAGAAGTATTTGCATTCTTGAATGCAAATGGATACTATTTGATTTTGGGAGAAAATATTTTACAGTATTTTGCTCAGCCTAACAGGAATTTGGATACAAGTTTGTCCTAGTTAGAACAGCTGGGACCAATTCATCACTGGATGGGTGTAACCCAAACCTGTGTATTCTATGGCCTTCCATGTCATTTCTCAGAAACCGTTATCAATAGAGCATTTACACCCCCTGCCCAGAGCAGCCTGACTCCTCAGGCTATAAACTAGGTGTTAAGAGGCCTGCAAGATAGGCAGATGTTCCTGTCC
>JAWWES010000006.1:6833827-6950940 GCA_035583135.1 Lophotriccus pileatus
TTTGTGGGTTAAAACCAATTGTGTGTCTCTATAATCATACTTATTGTATTATTTTAATAAATTGTTATTCTAACTTATAATCTCTCTTTTGAGTTGAGTTCATTTCCCCTGCTGGGTAACTCTTAAACCAGCACAAAGTTATTAGGTGGGAAACACATTGTTTTGGATACATGCAGAGCTTCATTTTGCTCTTATTGATTCTGTTTAGTAACCTAATAGCCTTGTAGGTTCAGCCTTTAGCATGCTAATTTTGATTTAGTGTTTGCATTTCTGAAAACAAACTGGGAACAAACCTTAAATTATCCAGAAGCTGTTCTTTAGACAGCTACTGGAATTCCAGTATCATACAGTAACATAATGTGAAGGTAAATTACCATAATATATTAAGGGTTATTATTATATTCTAACAATTTCTGATAGAATCACATCTCTTTTTCTCTCATCTCAGACTGTAGGATGGCTTTTTCATAAGGAGTATGATTTATTCTGTTTAAAAAAAAAATTGGGTTTGTTTATTGTTGCTACTGTACTATGTTATGAATAACTAATTTTTAGTAGCCTTTTCTAAGATTGTAAATGAATGTCAAAATCCAGATGTGAAAAACTTTTAAGCCTTTTCCATGAATGCAACATAAAATATAGAGAGCTAAGGAATAATACATTTAGGTTTCTGTTTTTCCTTTCAGCATTTTGGTGGTCAGCTTAAGAAATTATGTTCACAGTGAGTTTTTTAAACGACTGACTAATAATTTTTTTGGGCACTTACATTCTTTTTTTTTGGCCTTTCTTCTTATTTCCAGTTTTTATTTACTTATGTTAAGGTGCAATTTTATAATGCTTTACACATGTATTTCATATTAGTGTTAAGTTGTGGAATGAAATATCTTCAGTGCTCTTGGGAACATAAAACTGCACGTGTACCTGGCTTCCACTTGTGCAGGCACAGGTAGATTAGATTTCTTAGCAGTGTTAGCACAGCCCAAAATGTCTCACAACAGGATAAATACTGGGATGGTGAGCTCACCCTTGAGTTTTGTGCTGTTACAGGCGCACTGCTGTCAGAATACCAGAGCTTTGTGTCTGGATTGTAGATGAGCTCCATACTAAAAGCAAAGACAAGGAATGGGGCAGTGATGTTATAATCAATTTATGCTTTCATCTGAAAAACAAAAGCTGATAGCAAGTTGAAACTTGACTTTTGGTCACTACTGCGTGTGTTTGCTGTGGTCCTTCTGTTTCAGTAGCTTCAGGATTGATCCATTCTCACTCATCCCAGACACTTGTCATTACTTGATTATCATTATGCCATCCTGCCTGTTATTCCTCTTTCCTCTCTGCATTTGTGTAAATGTAATTGCTGAAGTGTCTTCTTTTGTATGTTGAGAGAGTGCTGAGCCCCACTTCTTGAGCCTGTACATTGAACGCTCTATCAAATGAAACCTTGTCATCGTCATCTCTAGGGCTTCATGTTATTGGCCTGCCATTAGCATTTGTTTTGTTTTTCATTATTCCCATCTGTGTGCTCTTTTTGATCCTTTTGGTTTCAGGGATCCATTTATTTCCTTCCCTCATATTTGCATTTGCATTTTCATCATCAAATGTTTTTTGTCGCTTTTATTTAAGTCATGGTTTCCCATTTTCACGTGATTTCCTCTACATGTATCCCTCCCTTGAAAGATTTTCTTAAATCTACCTTGCCAAAATTCCTCATTTTTTAATATATATGTGTGTGTGTATATATATATATATATATATATATATATATAAAATATTTAAAGGAATTGAGGTCCTGATGTTTGGTGATCATTTGTCCTTAATCAGTCTGCATGTTCTCTTGGACAGGAAATGTTTCTTACCCAAAGTTTCAGCTTCAGCTCTGTGCTCTAAATATTTTCTACAGCACAGGGAGTCTGTGTTGTCAGATGACAAATCTTCAGTGCCGGGTCCAGGGCAGAAATCAGTGGAAAAAAATCTCTGCAAAACTACAATTTCTGTTGGCTTTGGGTGAGACCGTAAACTTGTGACATTTTCTATGAATTAGTAGTCATGTGGCAATTGGACAAATATTCTGTTATTTGGTGGGTCTAGGCTTAGTAAGAGTGAATGCCAAAAAAAGGGAACTGATTAGATGACAGGAAAATAAGAACATTCTGAATGATGACCAGAAGTTCCCTTCAAAGTGTCTGTCCAATATATCTGCAGTGTAACAATCATGATGGCATCCAGGTGCTTATTAGGATGTGAATACATGACTTCCAAGACCTCTAATTTTATTTTCTCTTTAGATATTAGCCTGGTTAATAATAACTTAATGCTTACAGCCTTTTACTGCAGGAGTTCGCCACGTGATTCAGCAGGTGCTTTTGTTTTCATTTTATAGTTCCAGAAATCTGAGGCTTGCAGAAGTTCAGAGCTTCGGTGCTATACAGTAGAATCCCCATTTGAAGCATTTTGACATTATCTTCTTTGAAGCACACTAATTGGATTTAAGCCCACACCTTTGATTACTCTTTAAAACTGAACAAAGTATGTGTCATCCTGAATCACGGTGGATAAGACGGACTTTCCTTTGTAGGGATGCTATTTTAGAGTCTGCCATGCTTCAACAGATATTAGGAATAATAGATACTATTTCAGATCTAATGTAACAATAACTGATATTATTTCAGCAGTGCAGGAAAACTTAAATACTGTTGGAAAAATTGTGCTAGGTTATCTCCTCTGAGTCAGACTAATGAAGAATGAACCAGCTGAGGAAAGAAAGAGGAGGGAGAACAAGTGTTATCTTTTGCAACCTATTCAGTTTTGGCTGATTTAACCAAGATGAGGAGAAAAGCAATATTGTGTTTTTTGACAGTACTGTAACAAGCTTTGTTAACTGATAATAATAACTGGAAGACATATGTTAAATTGTTGATTCATTTGAGAAAGGAAGAATGCTGAAATCAGAAAATTGTAATGATAGTTGTGATTTAGTCTTTTTTATCTACATGGCTTCATAGTGATAGCAAATATGGGCTAGTATATTTTAACAAAATAAAATTCCAAAGTATGAATTAGAAGATGTGGAGAAAATTCAGTGTTGCCTGGCTAATGCAATCCAATGTTGTTTTACTGTGCATGCTACATTTGAAAGATTTAATTATTATATTATATATATACACACATTTCAATATTATATTACTACCTCAGCAGCTTCTTATATATACTCACAGGGTATACTATTAGTAAAATACAGTATAAAAAAGAAGTATGTGTTTAATTGTTATTTTAATTGAAAAGGGTTGATACTTCTTTAGGTTCTTACATGAAAGTAAATTGGCACCTCTATTTTGTGATCCAGACTAATCTTGAATAGAAATAGTACTGCTAAGTGTGTGTATGTCACTGCTTTGGAAGACTCAAAAGCAACACTGAAACTATATAATTGACCAAGGCCATTGCATGTCCATGAGAAACATTAATAGAGCTCAACAATCACTGTAAGGTCATTTAAGTACTAATTGCTTTAAAAATACTGATTTGTTTCCTGATTTTGTAAAATAACTTATGAGATTCTGTCTATTCTGAAAATCTGCATCTTTCTTTTTGGAAAAGTATGTTGCTACCAAAACCAGACCTAGTGAGAATAAATTTGGAGATACAGTCAAATAAAAGTGAATTTAGTTTAAATCCACTTAATTAGTACCCTAAAACAAGCTTAAAGTGGGCATCTTGATAGGCTGAAAGTTCTGGATATCAAAATATTACTAGAGCAGAAAAAGTCAGTGCCTGATATGACTGACTTTGTCTGTTAGTACAGGAACATACCTACAGCTCACGCCTTTATAGAACCCAAACCTCCCACTTCACTCACCATCCAAAGTTTGGCAAATAGCTTATTGACTCCAAAGTGCTCAGAAGGGAGATGCTTTCAGAGCACAGAGTGGTGTGGACAGGAGAGTAAGGGTGAGGGTGCAGCAAGCAGGGAGGCTGGAGCACCTGGAGACTGAGAAACTGGTGAGAAATGCAAGGAGCAGATGCAAGGCCATGGAGGTGACAGTATTTTCCTGGGGATCCAGTGGAGGCTATCTAGAAGTTGTTGCAATTCTAGCCAGTAGTCCAAGTAGGAGACTAACAGAAATTGTGAGAACAGTATCTGCTTGTAGGAGCACAGTGGGCAGAGGAGATGTGTTTTAATTTTTTTTCCTTTTTACTTAGTCATTTTGAGTTTTCTTTATTTAAAAGCCAATTAATCTGCTTTTTGTTTAAAAGCTTTATTGGCTTTTTGGAATACTCATAAGAAAAAGATCTAAGCAGTTCAATTTCAATAATATGTCTGACTCAGATTCTCATCCCATCCATCTTAAACCCATTTTCTTTCTCTAATCACCTGCATGCCCTCGTCACAGTTCCCAGGCTGGCTTTGCTTGTACAGTATTTGCAATTTGCACTCCTTAGATACCTGTTTGTCAGATAGACAAGGCAAATGGTGCCTCTTTTGTGACTCGAGCACAGGGGGCCGTGTCCAAGAGGACACTCACTGGAGTCCTCGCTACCTGAACCACTGTGAGAAGCTTCCTATTAGTCACACTAATGTTCTCCAGGCTGTTGCTGAGCAGACCAGTTTTATATTGTCTGCGAACACGTGGAATCAAATTACTTCTGATCACTGTATAATTACTGTAACCTGAAATTTTGGCAACCTAGGATAGACATGTAACCAACCACACCCTCCAAACAAGCCATTACTTTGAAAGTAGTTTGGTGTTTGCATGCTAGAGACAGGACTTTTAACAGCTTGGTTCTGCAGAGAAAATACTGTTAAACCCCAAAATCTCATAAAGGAAAGTGGCACATTTTTAATGTATTTAGCAGTGTATTTGAAGACAAAGATATATCCAAATTCTGCACATATAAGTATGCTTTGTGGATATGAATGTGTATTTTCATGAAAATTCCTGTTTGTGTGGATGTAGCTACTTTAAAAATACTCTCAGCTGATTAATATTTAAGATTAGCATTTAATGTTAACATAATACATTGAATTGTAAAAGATATATCTATTGTAGAATACAGATTTTCGTCGCTGCTGCCACTTTATAACAGTCTTCTGTCAACTTTCTGCCTTGTCCTCTCCTTGCCCTCCTCTCTCCCCATGTTTTAGGCATCATTTTCTGATGAAATCCTCATTTTGTGTTAACATGGGGAGTAAAATAATATGTTGATGTCTTGGATATCAGTTGGTGTTCTGATGATCCCTGAGTAGAGAGAGTGATGTGCTGTCACTCTCTCCATAACTGTCCAAGGTTGAGAATTTTATTACATCTTTCAAAATGTCTTTTTACTTTCATCTGAAAATGAAAATAAGTTGAATAAAACCCCGTTTATGCTTGAGCTGGGCTGTGAATTCACTTCTTTGTATAAAATTAAACTCGATTTCCTAAGGACTTTTTTTTCTGTTAATACAACTTTACTTCCTGCTTTATGACAATTATCATATATGGCTTTTTGTTTTGTTTTGTTTTATTGTCACAGTTTGAAGTGAGAGCATTAAGTTAAATTAATTTGACTTTGGTTGGCAAACGGCGATAGTAGCACTTTAACAGCTGTTTGCTTTCCTGGATTGTCCTTGGTGCTGAAATTGTTTTTGTATCTAAACAGCAAAATGTGTTTATAGGGCTACAGAATATGGAGATAAATTTAGCCTGTCAAACAGATATTATTGGGGCTTTTTTGTGCCGTGTTCCTGGGAGTGGATCCTGACTACAGTGCTTTAATTCCAAGCTGTGTGTGCCTTTGGACATCTTACAGGACTGTTTGTGGAGCTTTTCTCTTTGATTTATGACCTTGCCTGTATGGACTTCTGATCAGATTTTATTCTCATTTAGTGCAAGAGGGGCTAATTATGAAAGTGACAAAGATTCTTTCATTGTGCTAAAGCTTTTTGAATGACAAAAGAGGGCTTTAAATTAAAATGAACTTTAACAAGGCATTTTCACATTGAAGTGATACACACTCTACCACTGATAGAGTAATTCATTTTCAACCCTTTCTGATTCTATAAACACATTGTCTCACAAGATCAGTAATTTTTTACCTCTCAGGCTAATGAAGAGTGGATGGTAGACCAATGAATTCTCTTTTTGCAGAACTGTTTTGACATTCTTAATTTTTTCTTAAATATCAAAGAAAGGACAAAGAGCTGTGATTTTATTGCATTAATATTAATAATCATTTATCTGCCAGAAAAACATTTAAATATCACTTGACATTTGCAGAGAAAGATTAATGTTTAATTTACTACAAACATAGAAATACTTTGAAATAAAAGGAAACGCTTCTGGATTTGGCAAAATGAAAAAAAAAAAAAAACAAACTCAACAAAACTAAGACAGACATTCAGATATAAAAAAATACTGTAACCATAGCAGGAGTCAAAAACATGTTGGTGCCATCTAAAATGTCAATATTTAAATTATCACTTCTGATTGAAAAAAATAACATCAACGAGCTAGTTTTTTAAGGTCTAATTTAAGCTTTAACTAAACAAAGATAAATTAGGGTAAGCAGTTTTATTTTACATTCACGTGGGTACAGTGAGGAAGGCCTGCTATCAACTCTATCAGTGTTATAAAAACAAACCAGCATAATGTGATTCCTTGTTTCTGCATAACTGTATAGAGTACATTGCAGTAAGGTTTGGGTGTGAACAGTGTTGGCATTTCAGAATTATTGTCAAGGCTGGAAGTCCAGGAGGGCTTCCAGAACTGGCTGGTGTCTGGAGGAGAGGAAAATACCAAGGCACAGGAGTCAGAAAATTGCCTAAGTGAAAATACAGGAGCAAGTTCCATTACCTACAGAAGGATCAAAATGCTGTATAATGAAGAGAAAAGTAGAGAAATCACCTTGTTCTACAAAAGAATGTCAGACAAGGAGCTACTGAGGAGGAGATGAGTGGGGAAGTTGTGTACCAGTCTAATCGGATGAAATGGCTAAAAATGTACCCAGACTCCAGGAAAGTCTACCTGTAAATTTTATCGTGGAGATTATATGGTAAGGTATCCCTTTTAAGGCGATGCAATAATGGGATTAATGTATTGAATGAGAATAACATTTCTAGCACCCTAACTGGTTTTGTGACTGAATTGATAATGGCATAGAGAATCAAATTCAGTTTTATAATAAACTAAAATAAGACTGTTTCTTCTGTAAAGGCTGTATATAGGGCAGATATTATCAGATTCAGTATTTGTACTGGAAATCTATCCTTAAAGTACCTTTTTTCAAAGATTTTTTGGGTATAAAAATAAAGACAGTTCTGAATATAAAGCCAGTAATTTACTAGTTAAAGAAGATTCTAATTCAGGATCTATTTCAAAGAGGAAGATTCTTTTATAAGGCAATACCCGGAGTCTTTCTATTTATACTCTTTCTTTTTAATAAAACCCCCTCAAATTTATTTACAGCTCTGGTGACTTTTTAGAGGTCCTTGGGAATATAATTTAACTATAGATCTCCGAACTGATTGAGGTTTCCATCTATTGCTTTTGACTCAAGTGTCAGTCTGTAGTTATACTATGGAAGGATTTCCCTGGAAAAATGGTGATTCCATGTCTCAGGCACCAAACTAGGCCAAATGCAGAATTACAGCATTACTGTGCAGTAATACATCAACAGGAATATCCTCTCTTGTAGGATGAAAGAACTTTTTTTTGCTTTTTGCATTACAGGAATTCTCAGGGTCTTTGCAAAATGATGAATATACTGAGTAGGAAGCATTACATAAGTAGGAGTGCTGTAATGTACTGAAGAATAAAGAATATCCAGCTTTTAACAGTTTCAACCATTTTTAATATGGTTTTTTTGCACACCTGTGATGTCTAGGTGGCAGGTAAACATGAGAACGTTTTACATTAGAGGCTAAAGATAGCAACAGATTTCCATGCTGGACATTTGAGCATTGGGCCTTGACAGAGTCAGTATTTAGAGAGATGTTTCTGTCTGCCACACACCAGTAATGGTACATCCCACATCCAGCAGTTCCCATTCCCTGATCTGCCTTGGTGGTTGCTTCCGTGGTTAAGGCTGCAGCCGTTGTTATAATTTATTTATTAACTTATTAATTATTTATTTAGGATAGCACCCATTATATGCTAAGTGACTTCCAAACAGAAATTTCCCCAAATGCTTTTCCCTTTAAGAGCTCTGCTTTGAAAGATGTGATACATGCACAGCCGTGAGAGACCCATTTTGGGAGGCACACGCTTTGTTAAAGAAAGCTGAGTTTCGTGACACTAATGCAAAACCTCTTTGTATTCTGATTTTCCTCGAACAAAGGTTCACTGCCGTGGATAAATAACTGCCCATCTGTCATGGGAGGCCTTTGGGGAATTGATAAAGAGGGAGCAGAGAAATCTGTTTTTCTGGGGATTTGGTGGATTTGGTGTAGTGGGTGTGCAATGGCCATCTTAGGGCGCAGGCCTCTGGTTTTTAAGCACTCTTGACACTCTTACTAAGCTGATGCACTGCTACTTTATCACTGCCAGTTTGTGTATTTACATGATTTCGTGACTTTTTGGAGAATTTGTCCTGCAGTCTGGGGCTCTGCTGATTTTTTGGTAATTTATAAGAATCTCACAGATGCAGGAGAAGGAGCCGAGAGACTGACTCCATTTTATCCGTCCTTTGCAATTTCCCTACACGGTGAACACTGACATTTTATTCTTTGCAGCACCGGGTTTTTCAGGTCCTTTAACTGAAAGCGTCAGCATTTATTGATAAGGGCAATTTTGAAATTAGACTCTCTGGCTGCAAGTGATTAAATATCAATCTCATTTGATCAAAGCTATCGAATTCTTTCAGCAAGATTTTATTGTATAATTTCTTAATACATATGTAGGCCTGCAATATATATATATATACATATATACATATACAATATATACAATGATATTTGTAGTATTTTGGGATATCTGTTGCTCGTCTTCTGTGCTATTTCTCTCAGGGTGATTTTTGAGCAATCATGACCACAAAATCTTCAGGATTATTTGTTGCTGTTTCTCATTGTGCTCTAAACTGGGATTACCATTAAGACTGGTCTACTTAAGAAACATAAGAAGACAGAAAATATTCCAGTTCTAGTTGCCTGTGTTGCCTTTCCAAGTGGCTTTGTTTACTCTTCTGGATTATCTTTAAAAGAAAGTTGCAAGTGATGTAAGTAGGTGGCCTTTGGGATTAACATATGCTAGAGTTTTACAACTATTTATATTGTGAAATCTGTAGTAGTATCCTCATTGCAGGAGGAGCCTCAAAACTACTGCTTAATAAATTTTAATCCCAGTATTCCCCCTTTCCCCTTGCCCAGACATCATTCAACCATCTGTGACCAAGAAAAGTATTTTTTTTCTGAAAGGAAGGACTCATCCCAAAACTATCCATTGGCAGCACTGTCCAGACTACTACAATCTGAGAATCTTTTTGTAACTGTTTTTAGTAAAATAAATCACAGCATTTCCTGCCC
The DNA here is from genome assembly GCA_035583135.1 of Lophotriccus pileatus. Classification (NCBI taxonomy): domain Eukaryota; kingdom Metazoa; phylum Chordata; class Aves; order Passeriformes; family Tyrannidae; genus Lophotriccus; species Lophotriccus pileatus. The sequence continues at coordinate 6,843,330 of JAWWES010000006.1, forward strand.
CACCCACACTTTCTTTATATTCAAGATGGAAGATGGTTTATGACCCTCTTCTTTTTCAACCAGTCCTTCTTTCTTACAGGTTTCCAATTCCCTTAATTTTCTGTGTGGAAGATAATTCCGCCTCCTACTCTAATTCAGATAAAAGTTTTAATTTATAAAACTCCTGTGGGTGTTTCAGTCTAGGCCACACATCATTAATATTTCTGCAGTTTAAGTCAATACAAAAGAATTAAAGATTTATTCATTACACTTGTTTGGGACCACTGAGAAGCAGTGACCATGTTTCCAGATCCTATGGGGCAGGATGCCCTTAGGAAATGGGTGCAGTTTACTTGACTTATATCACTTGTGAGGAAAAATACTGGAAGGAGTGGAACTCAGACTGTGATCCTGAAAAGGTGTGGCAAATCAGATCTGCCTCTCAGTGTTATGCATCGGGAGCAACACCATTAAAATGAGTATTGTTACACTAAAAGAGGCAAACAAACAAGTGGAGACCCATAACTCTTATATACCCCCAAAAGAAATACAATTAATTTTAATGCTATATTCATAGATCAACAAGAAGAGTATAAAGCTGGACTTTTCCTGTGCTGTCATTCACAATTAGATTTTATCACATTGTCTGCTTACAATAAAACCTCAGTCAGAATTGCTTGACCTCTCTAAGTCGTACATTAATATATACTTCTCAGTCTACCCTTTGCAGAGATGGGACTGGCCTTTTACCACCTGCTTCTGAGAGCTAAGGTAGTCATTGTTCATGTACAGTCTTTTTCACAAAAATTACCAAAAACTGTCCTTTGGATGTCACAACTGATAAAAACTTAAACCATAAAGGAAATAACAATGTCACCTTGCTTAATTGAGGAGGGAAGATGCAAAAGAGACTACACATCAAGTCTTGTCATGTACTTTTGAAATGCTTTGCCTATTTGATAGTCCTGATCGTTTTTCAAAGGTAGTCTGGATTTGACCAAAGGCAGAGTCATGACCATTGCTATGGTTTTACCTCTTTCAGTTAAAACATTAGGTTTTTAAAAGAATACTGTATTGCTGAAGATTTCTGAGGTTTTTTTGCAAGCCATCGATGTAACTGTGGCAGTATAGATATTACTTTGTATCGCAGAGCTTGATATGTGCAATTTTGATAATTTAAACCATAATTTACAGGTGTCCTATATGTGTTTTTCATGATTTTGTATTTTTTTTTTCAAATCGTGCTTTGAGGTTTCAGGAATCTGGATCTGACATCTGCTCTGGGCAGGAGTCCAGCAGATGATGCAAAAACTGTCACAGTTTTCAGAGATCATCACTATTTCATTAGATTTTTTTCTTCCTATTTAGAAATCAAGTACTGTTTATAAGTTGTTAAGACTTCTCGACAAACTGTTTTTTATAAATTCTTTTCTCAGATGAAGACTGTGAAGCAAGTGGGAATTTACAACTGATATTCCTAGATGCACTCCTTCCAGTAGATATATCTAATCTTTCACTCTAGAGAAGTTTTTACAGATCTCAGTCCCTATAATTCCTGTTCCATTTAGAACATATTGATAAAATTTCTGTGCATTATCATCTCAATGTGTTTTATGATCCATAAGGATGAATTCCATTGCGGGTATTCCCTATTCTACATTTCACCTTATTTCATGAAATACAGAGTTGCCTGAAATATAGATTAATACTGTTTGGCTATCTTGGACTTCATCCCAGGTTCAACTGGTGAAAATGATGTATATTCCAATCTGTTCCTTGGTTGTTTTTGTTTAAAGAATTTGTATAGATTGAAATGCAGCTGCAAGTGTATTAGTGATTTTCTATTGCTTACTTGTCAAGATTTTTATTGTGTGGATGAAAAATAGCATTTCAAAACCTGGCAGCATATTGACAAAAACAGAAGAGCACTTTGTGTAATTCTCTTTTGAAAAACTACCTCTTTTAGAGACAGAGATTGCCTCAGCTACTTCCATTCATATGTATCTTGATCAATAGATTTATTGATAGCTTTTAGCCAAGATTTAATTCTTTTTCTTCTCCTCAGTTCACCATGGTGCTCACTTTTCTGAATTAAGAAACCAGAATTAGTCTCCTATAAGCAAGGCGTACAATATGCAAGTGCTCTAGGTGTAAAAGGAGGCATTTGACCTTTTGTTGCTAATCTGTGACAGGTGCAGGCTATTTTCTTCTAAATGGTGTTAATTTTCATGTGCAAATCCACCCCCTGAAACCTGTATTCTATATATCCACCACAGGGGAATTGGTGGTCATCATGAGTACTGTAATGGACAGCTGAGGGGGATAATCACTGATATTTCAGCACATTTTGCTTGCGACTCAGCCGGGCTTAGCGCACTTCTGTTTTCGCTGCTTATTAGGGAGCCTGAAGTTAGTTATTCATTGCCGGACCACAAAAAAAAAAAAAAAAGAAAGAAAAAAAAGTGTCTGAGAAAGTTCATGTGCAGGGAACAGCACATTGTTACAAATTAGTTTCCTTTACCATTTCTGGCAAACTCATTACAAAGTAATCGCGCCCCGCGCTGAAGTGCACTTCCTCTGGGACCAATAACTGTAAATAAGCAGGGCTGCAAGCTGGCTGATAAGTTGTTGTTCTGAAGATAACGGTCCTTTTTAGCAGAGTGTTTGACCTTTTTCTTTATATTGCCTCAGGCTTGTCTAAGACCCTCAAGGTCTATTTTTCATCTTAAAATTCTCTGTAGGCAAGCACAATGTGTGATTTAAGAAGATTTTAGGATTGCTTAACATATCTATATTTTCTTTTCTAGCGTTTTTATGATAATTGTTCGAATGTTGGGTAAGTTTAGCTAGCATTTTCTTAAGCAGGTTTTCTTTCTTTGTGTAAAGTACACTTTTTATTGATGTAGGAAGCAATACACATTAATATTTTATGAGGACTAAGTGTATGTTGCATGATTAATAAAATAGTATCATTGGGCTTTTTTCTGACTTTTAAAGAAACTTGAAACATGCTATTGACCCCTTTCACTACTCACATTTTCAGAGTATTGCACTAAACATTACTCTGTAAAGCAATTTAAGCAAATATAATTAAGAATTTCAGCTCGAATGATTAAAGGAAAGTATGTCTCCTCTCAGTATGCTGAGAGTATTGAACAGAACTGTGACTGAAAATTGAGCGTGTCTTAAAAACAAACCCCAAGGCTAAGTGAAAGTCAGTTTATAGACATTTGGGAATTTGATTTGTTCACATCTTCCCATAAGTTTAAAAAGATCTGCGCCAGTATTTCTGTAAAGTAAAATAATAATAGAAAAAGCCCCTGCAACTAATTTCAGAGTGCATAGGAGAGAAAATCCATAATGTTTTGTAAAGTGCTGGCTCCCCTAATACATTGTTTGTTTTACTTTTAAGATATAGTCAGAAAGCCATTTGACAACCAGATGTGCATTCAGCCTATTAAAAAAAAAGTAAACAAGAATTGTTTAGAATACCAATCAGTTCAGATTTTACTGCTCATGATGTTGTTGGGCTATTTTCCCTTGCAGGTCATGTTACTCAGTTCTTTAATCTTACGTGTACCTTAAATAACATTTTAAATATCTAGTGTTTTATAGTGTTAACCCCCAAATATAATGCTTATCAAAAATTATGGAGTGATGAGACTTTGAAAAATGTTGTATAATCTTGTATATGTAACTTCTAAATGGAGTGGTAATGAGTTCATGTGGGCATGAACTCAAAGTGAAGTAAAGCAAAGCTGATGTTTGAGTAATGTGAGACTTTTTTCTTTGATTTTAAAAGAACATACTTAACCAATGTGGTTGTGGACAGATTCTTTTACTGATATCACAAACTAGACTAGAAATGTACACAGAATAAAAACTGCATGCAAAGTGTCTTACAGTAGTATCAAGAGTGAAAACTATTACTGAAAATTGGTGCTATCTGGTTCTCTCTTATATTTGTCATCATTTCAGCACAGGTATTGCAAAGCAGATTGTGTATTGCATAATCACACAGAGACTCCTGTGACACAGAGAAGTTTTAAGGAATCTTAGAGAGACATTAAAAAAAAAATCAGATTGGAAGTGCTTTGCACTTTAGGAAAAAAGTGTTTATTTTCAATGTTAAGGTATCATAATGGTTTAATGTCTAAATGGAATGCTGTAATCAATGTTTTAATTCCCGTTTCATGGTTTCTAATGCTCTTCACCGTGTTACCTGAGGTATCAGAATATAATTCTCATTCATTAGAATAAATCCATTTCCCATGGCTACAGCAGTGTGAAGGCAGTACATAAAACTGTTCAGTTTGTTTGTGAGATTGACACTGGGAAGTTTATGTCCTCTCTTGGACACCGAAAAATGTTTTTCGGTGGCATTATCAGTTTTCTACAGAGCATCTCTTAAAGCGAGGAGGTGTTTTGTTCCTACAGTTCTAGGCTTCTTTGTACCAAAACTGCCGTCTTGTTTAATGACATTGCTACGTGGGCTGAAATTAGGCTGACAGATTGTGAGCAAAGGCTGTGATATTACAAACAATAGTCTATTGAGCACGAGGAACTTGTTGAATTAGTTACCGAAGGCATTAGTGTTCAGTCCAGCCTATTTAGCATCTGGAAGACAGAGAAGAAATAGTGGGCTAATGAAATGTTCAAATGACACTGAGCTGCAATGGCTGCAGGTGACAATGGCAGCTGATGTGTGCTATGAGGGAGCCTGGGAAGAGACAGTTCTGCAGGCAAAAGTAATAAAGTGGAATGCAACTTGCAAACGCAAAAAATACTGATTTAGAAGGGAAGGGAGTATTTGAATCAAGAGAGAAAGCGGTGTTGGGTCTCCTGGAGAATTGAGCACACGATGATTAAAACTGTTAAAGACACTGCTGGATTTGAGATGGGTAGATAGATCTTCCAGAGAAGACTGGACGGCAGTGGTTCCAGCACACCAGCACTTCACCATCAGTGATTTTACTGATGTTGGTACAACTCTCCTCTGCTGGTTTAAGGATCCTGTGGATTCCATAAAGTACTTCTGAGTGGGACATCTGTCCCCGATACAATTCAGATCAGTTTGGTGTTGAAAAAGAAACTGAAATGTGCAATAGGTCCAAATCAGGGTCTTCTTTTGCTCTGTTTTAATTATTCAATTAATAATCTTCTAGTTTCCTATGCCTTGCAGTACAAGGTTTTAATGGTCTTTGAACTTAAAATATGAATTTAATTGCTCCTGTGTCCTTCCTTGGAAGTAATTCAATCAAAATTTGCACTTCTGGTCTATGCTGCAGATAACTTCATCTTATCTGGAGTTGCTGGAATCACTGGGAGTCATGTATACACAGTATACATGGACCTGGTCCACAATCTGTGTTCATCCAGCCTGCTGCTCTAACCTTAGAGGATCCAAGAGGATCCCATGCACAGCTGCAGTAACTCTGGGCATCCACACACCGAGCTTTGTCCAGAGAGAGCTGAAACTGTGACCTGTGAGGCAACTGGAATCCAACCTTTCGGGATGAACAGCTTGGACCACTTAAAATATCCAAGAAATATTATTATCCCAACTGAGTCATGACATTTAATGAAAAATACAGAAAAAACAAAGTCCTTTATTTAAAGGTATTACAATGCAATAGTTTGGTTTTGCGCTTCTTATTTACTTGGGATAATAATCTGTAGGGAATTGTAGTTTATGTTATGATTCGAGTTCTTCCTCCCCATCCTTCCCTGGGAACAGGCTGGAAGGGGCTCAGGGAGCTCGCTCTGCAGCCCCACTGCCGGCACCCGGCACGGCAGGTGACATGGCTGATATTTGGCAGAGGAATTCTGGCTGTACAATAGAGCTGTTTTTTTCCAAATATCTCCAACGCCAAGTGTCTCCTTGAGGCGAGCGCTCAGGAACAGATTGTGAGCGTGGAGTGGGTCTCTGCTGAGGGAAGCAGTGGAGAGAATTTTCTTCTGAAAAGGGGGATGTGGGTAGGAAAGTAGAGGATAACATTAAAAATAGGGAAGATTAAAAATGTTCCATTAGTAGAGCTAGAAACAATTTAGGATAAGGAAGAAATCCTGGAAATATATTGATGAAGAGAGTCAAAAATGTTTTTCCCTGCTTCTTTTCCAGCCCAGAACAGCAGATCAGCCAAATTTTGCTGCTTGTGCTGGTACTGAGCAGTGTGTTAGCAGAGAACAGTGCTGTTGACTGCCATGGGACTTGCTGAGGAGGGAATTGTTTAGCTCAAATAGCTTTATAAATAGGTATTTGAATGCAACAATACATTTCCAACCTAAAAATACATATCTAACCCCAAAATATATTTGTAACCCATGTTTCAGTGCTATTTTTAATTCTTTAAAAATAAATGTAATTTAGCATGTGAGCTAGAGCAGGGCCCTGTCTTACAAGACCTGATGAGATGAGTTTTTGGATTGAATCAGGAAAATGTAAAGTCTTATTTTTGTAGTTTATAAATGAATTGGACAGTCTAAACCCCGTCTCTAAAAATCTTGGCACACTTCAAAGGAAAAATGCCATTTTAGCAATTTAAAAGCACTTAGTGGGTTTTCCCACTGCTGAACTTTATTTCCATAGCCAGGATTGTTGCCTGCTGAATAATGCCATAGGGGACAATGTCGCTCTGACTATATTTAAAAAATATTATTCCATGAAATTCTCTAGGAACAAGCTGAGGCAAAATCTCTTTATGTCTTTGGAAAGAGGTGTTAGTTAAGGAGAAGTATTGAGATAGTTTTTGAATCAAAAAGGAGAGGAAGGCTGGCCCATCTGTAGGGGGAAAGAGATTCTCAGAGCACCAGCCAGAGAAGCCAGGGGGAAATGTGGGGGCTTTTTGATCTCGGAGGGGCTTGAACATGAGCAGCAATTGGAAAGAAAGAAATTCATACAGGTGGGGGCTAAAAGATGTGCAGAGACATCATCAGAAAAATGGAAAAAAGAAAAATTAAAAGGATGTTGAGACACATAATTGGAACACTCAGATAAGAGGAGGCAAAAGATCAGTTGGATTGAATAATAAAAATGCATGTTGTCTTCTTTTTGGTATATGTTTTATTTTTTGACAGTGATTAGGCCTTTTAAAAATAATTATGAACTGTTGTAAGGCTTATTATACTTGTATATTTTAACCAACTGAGGTAGAAATTTTTAGAACTTTTCTCAGTGTAGTTCCTGGGGAGTTGATTCATTAAAATGGATTCTTTTTCCTATGTTCCTGGTAGGGAACCTTGGACGGGTGGACCATGTCACAGAGTTTGAGTATGACCTGTTCATCAGACCAGATACCTGCAACCCACGCTTTCGAGTCTGGTTCAACTTCACTGTTGAAAATGTGAAAGAATCACAGGTAAGTGCTACTAAATTAGATGGTGTGATAGCTTTGAAAATGGCTTACGCCAGAATATATTTTCTGAAACGAAGAAGAGAACATCTAGGGTCTGGAACTAAAAATTACTGTAAAATGTCTTTTTGTTCTTTGAATTTTTATAAATAAAAGCAGGTGTCAGCATGACTGGGTATGACCATGCTTCTCAGCTGTCCAAAACAGCAGGTAATTGCAAAGACATTATGGTGTTTGCCATCTAACAGAACTTGTATTAATAATGGCTGCTATATATTTGTGGGTTTATATTCCAAGCAAATATGGGTGTTAATATATGGAAAAGAAGTCCAGCATAGCTGTTCAAACATTGTCATTCAAGCCTTCATTTAATACATGTAGGACAGTGAGGTAGCTCTGCAAACAGGCATTTCTCTAGTGACTTGTAGAAGAGGAGTTGCTTGCCAATGTGTCCCTTGTGAAAGAAGAGGTTTAAATCTGAGTCAACTCAATTTGATAGGCAATTGTTTTACTTTTAAATAATGTTTCTTTGCAGTAAAAATGCCCCATGAGGAAGAAACTTCTTTGCTTTACTTTTTCAGTTGCACACTTGTAAAAGTTCGTACAAAACTTTCCCCTTGAAAAACCAGAAGACATTTAATTTCACTTTTTGCATGCACCTTGCATTTTATTTTGGTGGCCTGCCTTAGTTTATCAGAACCAATCTGTCATTTTTACTTGATGGGAATAAAACACATTTAGTAAGAGAAAAAAACTGCAGAAGGTTGATATTTGTATTCCTACGAGACTAATATCTTAATATCCACCACTGTACCATTCCTGTTACAACTAGAAATCATGAAATTGTTTATCTGTCTTCCTGGAGCCTGATACTTTATCAGACAGACCCTTTCCCCTGCTGTGCCTTACTCAACTGTGATCAAATTATATAATCATGAGATGAATGGGAATCTGTCTCAAGGAGGCAAAGAGATCGGGTAGAAAGATACAATATATATCTAGGGCTTACAGGATATTTGTTTTCGTGGTCGTCTACATGAAAGAGAATGGTTCCACTATTAAGTTTGACTCGTGAGGTCTGTTTTTATAATGTGTGTTCCTATAATCTTTTTTCCATCTCTCCAATTTCCGTTAAAATGAGACCTGCATGGACGTAATCTAGTCTGGAACCCTTTTTAGGCCTTTGTACTAGAGGCCATGGGCAGTATTAGTCATTACAGCTCAGCTATATTAAATGAAAGTTTGAAGTTGCTACATCAAACATACTGTGTAATCTGTTTCCTGCATTTTGATTATTTTATGTTTTACTAGAAAACAATAACATGGAAACTCCAGCTAGTCAGTATTGCTTACAATTATTGCACTAATACACAAGTAACTTCGATCACAGTATGTGTAAAAGCAGGTATTTTAGTAACTATCTATAAATCATTACCTGTATAATATTGTATTTATTTTTTATGTGTCATATAGGTAGTGTGTGAGGAAAGCACATTTATACAGTTATATATACTAGATCTGGTTTCAGCCATTTGGATGAGAACTCACAAAGAATAGCTACTTTTATTAGTTTTATATATTGTCTATTAGTGCAGTATTTTGTGTTATTAATCTAGTGATAAATGAAAATAAAGACGTATTAGACATTCCTGCCAATCTTACTGTCCATGCATTATCATTCTGTAGAGAACAGGGTTTTTTATGTTCTGGTTTTAATTTTCTTAAGGCATGGAGCCTCCATTTCCTATGTCTCAAAACTGTTTTATAGACTCCTCTCACTTACAATGTTGCTTGATTTTTAGCCTAAAGCTTTCCTTTATTTAATCCCACGGTTCCCAGTTGCAATTCTGCTTAGTAATAACTCCTCTTGGTACAAATAAATCCTCATCATCCTTGGCTAACATTTATATTTCTGTAAATTATAACATTCCTCATCATTTGTGTCTCAACCTAGCTATCATGTTTGGTTCTTTCAGCCCTATATCCAATAGACCACTTTACCTTTTAAGTATTTTTCTGCTTTGGGGCCTTTGGACTTTCATCATAAGTGAATCTTTCAAGCCCTTTGATAATTAGCCTAGTTTCCCAAGGAAGCAAAGCTTGTATGATCACACTGTCTACTTGCTAGCCTGGGTTTTTGTATGGCTGCTGATCTCTCTCCTCTCTTTTCCCCCTCAATAGCTTCTTAACTCTTGGCCAGTTTCAGCACCACTGGACAGGAATTCCTGTAAGTTTCGGGAAAACAGGCTGCCAGATGGGCAAGAGACCCATTAGTGTTCCCACTGGCAGGCAGGCAATAGCATGAGATCATTTCTTATTAAACATCAGAGAATCCACAGAGGAGATGAATAGGAGAAAGGATTCACTGGAATTTGCATTTTTAAGATACCAGAGAATCCAACCATGAAGTCCAAATCCATAGCATTGAGTAATTTTGCTTCTTGCAGAACTTCTTGTTTTTATTATTATTATTCTACCTCTTCCAGTTTCCTTCAATATTTTCTTTATGGTGTGGAACTTAAATTTAATGGACAATTCCGAGCACGCTAATCCCAACCTACAGAGAAGGGACTGGAGTCCCTTTGCTCTGTTACTGTCTCAGTATAGACAGCTGGAAATTGCAGCAGCCTTTTGTTGCTGTATCACTATGGAAACTCAGGCCTAATTTGTTTTTCCCTATCATACAGAAGTCTTTTTTCAGAGTGATTGCTTCCGTGCTCCCGTTACGTGTGTCTGAGGTTACTGTTGTGCTTCAGCACCAAGGGCAGGTAATGGAGCTAAGTTCTGCAGCATTTCAGGGACAGCCCTAACATTTTCAGCATTATTTCTATAATTTTGTTATAAACTTGGTTTATTTGATGCTCACTTCCCTGTGTTGGAGCAGAACCAATAGAATTTTTTTTTTACTTGGAAGTTGGTGAGTTAATTTCTTCTTCCTTATGACTTGGACTTCTACATCAGACATTTTGTGCTGCCAATTTTATTTATTTATTTTTTTTTTAGCAAGGAAAAAATCAGAAGAAATATCTAACGCCTTGTATTTATGGGGCAAAAGAACCATCATATAAGTTACCTGTGAGGTGTAAAAGCTGGTCTTTTGTTCTCCTTATACATTTTCTGACTTGCAAGTCGGTTGGTCTGAAAAGGTCTGAGCTATGGAGTTTTTTGTTATTTGTTCTGTGAATTCAGTCAACACCAATATTGGAAAAAACAAAAGAAACTGATATGATATATGCAAGGAAAACACATACACTTTCATGATTTACACATATCCATGAAAGGGAGAGTGAAAGGGAACAGGATTTGCTGTGGAACACATAGTCTCTTGGGCAAAGCCTCCAATTTCTCTAATTATATACGTGTCACAGGCTGTCTATTTCTGGATAATGCTCTGTATTGGGCAGAGGTTGTTTCCTATTCACTTCAGCCATGGCCCTTTACATCACCATCTATGATTTTGCTAAATTTCTTCTCTGTGAAACGGGAAATTGGATGGAGAAATTTCATCTCCAAATTGCATTTCAAGTATTTTAAATAGGCAGTGCTTCAGGTGCAAGATTACCTCTGAGCTAGAACATCTTTAATTCTATTTGTAGCAACAGGGATTCATTTGAGCTTCTTGTGAAAAAAAGAAATGTGTGTATGTGTGAGAAATTGTAAAAATATGCTGGTGTACAAATAGTGGAGGATTTTACAGGTGAAAAGAATGATTATTGCTCTTGAGGGCCATAGCCAGAAATTCTTCTCAAGTAGTTGACACTCTCTGCTCCAGATACTGTAACCACACTAGAAAAAGATGATCTCTGTCCTGAAAAGTCTACTTTTGAGCAATTTCAGAAGAGATTAAAGTTAAATAGAACAAACTGATGAAAGGATTAAAAATATCTGTGAGGATTTCAGTTTAACAAACAACAACCATATTATACCAATAAGTAATGCCCATCTAGGCCTCATGAAATATTCTCTGTGTGTGTGTACCCTGAACAGCTCTGCTGTCTGATGAATCATGTTGAGAAATGGTATTTTCACTGAGATTAAAAAAAGAATTTCCAACAGAAGGGGTTTCCTAATAGTGCCAAATTTTGTTCTGTAAGTGTTGATAAACACATTTGGAGTTTTTCATCACAAAGGTACTGACAAAATATTCCAAGAAGGAGAGAGGAGAAGAATGGATATTTGGCAGATACCATTTGATCATTACTTACAGTTAATAAATCAATTCAGATTGAGGTTAAAATCAAAGAACCAAATGTTATTTACTTCAGAGGCATTCTCTCTTCAGTTGCATTCGGACTGAAACTAGAATTTTGGATCATGATTTTTTGGGGGGATCTTCTGTTATGTAATGTGTGGATGAGGAAAAAGGAAAAAATTCTTCAGAAATTTTAATGGAATGCCAAGGTAAGACAGAAAATATCGTAGCTGGATATTATTGTGAACTTATGGAGCTGTCATTGTAGAGTTCTCTCTTTTTTCCTACACTGTTTTGTAAAATATAAAAGGCTGCAAGATCTCTGTTGTCTTTAATTGATTAGATTTTTCAGGAAACATTAGTATCGGCATTGGATTTTATACTATGTTCAGGCCTTTTATTACTGTCCTAAAATAACTCAGTGATCTTTAACAGACAACTCCCTCTGTGTGATGTTACAGCTGTGATTGTTTAAAGCTATGAATGATATGTGTATAGGGAAAGATACTGTCTCTTATTATAGCAACTGATACATTTGGAGAAGCGGGGGGAAGAGAGAAAAGCAAAAATAGTGCCTTACCTGGGTGTGAGGTGCTTCATCTTTTTTTCTGACTTAAGAACTTGATCTGTGCAGTTTATTTGTTCAGAAGCTGCATCCAAGTAGGATGGAGAGAAGAGGACATCATAAGCAGTCTAAAGTTGGAAATAGCCTACCTTTTTACTGTCATTTTCTAAAGCAGACATTTCTTTGCTCTACTGTCATTTGGGGCTTTAAGTTACTGGTATCAAGATGCTTGGTAACATCTTACAGTTGTTTCAGCTTCTCATTTTAGAAGGCAGATATTTTCTTTACTGTGCATTAAAGGCTACATGACATTTACCTGGCTTTGGAAAATGCATGTGTAAAAGTGCATATGTTTTTATGAAAGAGTATAGTTCTGAAATTTTGAAGTGAATAAATTTGAAGTGAATCAATGAAGCATTTTTTGGCAACATTTCCTAACCAATCTTAAATGTGTATTTTCTATAGCGTGTTTCACATACACACTACACATACTTTCTTACTAAATCAGGCATATGTTACTCATTTTTTAATAATTTATTAATCCTCTTCTGGTCAGCTCCTCTAAACTCTCTAAATAGCTCTTTATGATAATTTGCAAGGAGAATCTCTAGATTATTTGAATTATGCCTGTTTAGGAAGCCCCCAGCTGTCACCCATCTTTATGTACCCTTCTTATGTTAATTTTTAGCACACTAAACTAACTTTTCCTGTATTTCGGTATTTTATTCACCCTTTACACAGGTAGACAAAACCTAATCTTTTCCATGTGCCAGTTTTGTTTTGTCACATGAATTTATTTTGTTTCCTTGCTTCTGATCCTTTGCTTGAAAATAATCAAATTTTAAGAGGTTAAATGGGTATTGGTAAGCCATATTTCCAGCTCACGTTGCCATTTTGACTTTAAGATGAAACTGTAAGTAGCATCACTGCTATAACTTTTAATTCACTGCTTGCTGTAGTTTTAGTATTGATTTAGTTTAGAGCAGTATCAAATTTTTATTTATTTCATATGTGAGTGAAGTTTTTCCTTCTTTCTTAGCTATCAGATAGTGGATTTCAGTTCTTGTGGGTGCATTTGGTCAAGATTTAAACTTTGACATTCATCTAAGGCTGCTGGGTTTGTTAGTCATTATCATTCATCATTATCATATCATTTCATGATTTATTTTCCCTGGGAGAAAGGCATATACTGGGGAAGTGTTGAAGTTATAATTTTTTTTTAAAGAAAGATTAAAAAGGAAGCAAAGCTCTCTTGAAACATTTTCCTCAGGAAAAATCAGTTTCTTATGCAGGTAAATAAATTTAATCTGACTTAGAGGATGGTTTGGCTGGAAATTCCCTAGTGTTTACTAGCAAATATGATAAGAGTTGAGCAAAATAAGAGTTATATGTTTGTATCCTTTGGGATTCCTTTGGGATCTCGAAGCAGCAAAAGCCTGAGCTTTTTGGTTAGTTTTTGTTTAGTTTGATGTGCACCACAATGCAGTGTTACTACAGGGTAAATTGATAATTTCTTTGCATAGCACATGCCCTTCAACTTGGAAAAAAATGGGAGGAAGAATGGTGGAACCAGGGTCATGATGCAAAATTTTGGTACCATAGCACATGGTAAAAGGGATCCATTGCTTTTTTTAAGGGAAGGGCTTGAATTCCCTGAAGTTTGTGCTGTAAACCAAAGTTGATTGTTTCAAAGCAGCCTTGGTACTTTTTAAAAGGAGTTTCACGGATCTCTGTGTTGCAAAGTGAGACAATAAGTCAAAAGTGCAAAGGGTCAGATGATCTGCACAGCGGTTGGAGTAATTATTTACTTACCGAGGGAGCCATGTGAAATGATAATTAAATAAGAAACAAAGTGATGACATTTAGAATAGATTGCATGTGCATCTCAACATTTAAAAAAAGAAAAATCAATTGAACATACTGCAGTTTTGAAGAAAAATAATTTTACCATTTTGGAAACTTGTGCCTATATCGGTCATGTATAAAATTAGATTTATAAATGATGGTTCTTCCAAGTTGGAATCCTTTCAAGTAGATATAATTTTATTTTGGATCAATAATTCAGTTGTGCTTGGAATAGATTGAGGGTGCATGTGAAACTTTGGTAAGTGCAATATAATGTGCATCTCCATGAAATTATCCCAAGCTGTCATGACATGCATCATCCTTTAAAAAGGAATGAGTGCAGGTAGGTCAGCAAACAGAGGCAATATTCAGCATGAGAGAAACAACTTTCCTGGTGAAACATTCGCTCTTGGCAAGACAGTGTTAAATTCATAAACTTTTCCTGTTCCAGGTGCCTCTAAGAACGTTTTAGATGTCAGTGTTCAGTAATTATTGCACACATACTGGATGTTTCAGATATAACACTTTTGCTTACAGGCAACTAATGGCCAGGTGTGTTTAATTTCCTATTATGGTGGCATCTGTCACTCAAAATGTCAAAAATACATTATAGATGCCATAAACAAAATCAGCACTACGATGATCTCCACGTCAGTGATGTGACATGCTTATTTTTTTTCAATTCAAAAACTTTTTGATTCCTGATTAAATACTCCCTTTTTAGTTAGAGAGTTAATTGTCTTCCATGCAAATTTGGTTTCATTCTCCTTTTATTACTGAAAAGTTTTTACATCAGAATTTGGAAGCATAGAACTAATGCAAAAGAAAAAAGATTACATTGAAGAAGTGAAGATGAAATGTTTAAAACTTTCCTGCTTTTAGGTTTTTTTAATATTTTTAATTCAGAATATTCTATATCTCTCATTGATTTCATAGGAAGCAAATTTCCTACAACGTTAAATGCAGCAGAAAAATCCCATCCTGATCTCAATTAAATATTTTGTTCCATTGCAATACTGTTTATAAGCATATGCTTAGTTTGTAGAATTATGCAGCTACTGAGCATTAAGATATGCATTTTCAATTTTTTTAAGGGAGCAGATAAAATTAAAATGCCATGATTTGTAGCTACTTATCTTTTGGTTTTGGTTTTTAGTTTTACTGTTAATTGAAACTGGAAAACTGTATAGGTTACCCAGGATATTACATTATATATAGTTAAATTGTTATGTTTCTCCCAGAAAAATATATTTTAATTTATCTAGTGAAGAGGCTTCTGTAAAACGGTTGTGGCAATTTTTCGCCTCGAGAAATTAAGAAAGATAACCCTGGATTTATATATCGACTCTCAAAATAGAACTGCTGGATTTTTTTTTATACATAACACAGAATAACAAACTGCTCAGTTGCAATGATGGAGAGCAGTTACCCCAGTTTCAGGTCTGACCTGTAAACCTTGGATAGGCGATATCTGCTGTTCCACCATAGCTCATGACAGCTCTGGTGATTTTTTTTTTGGGGGGGGGAATTGAGAAGCTCCATGGAAGCTTCTAATTTTCATAGTAGCACTGGCATGATGAACTGGGGCTCATTACTGTAAACTGATGGCAGCTGTTAATACTATTACAGGCAGAGACTTTTTATTTAAGGGAAACATTAGCCAGTAACTGGTAGATTTCTGACACAGCATTACATAAAGCTTCCTGTTAGGAAGGAGAGCAAAGAGAAATGGATTTGAACCCATTAGTATCAGAATTATGTGTCAAAAAGCTAGAGCAGAGTTCAATTTATTTCTGCAATAAAGTGTAAGCCAGAGATTGACTTGACAATTATTTTACCTTACATTGCTCTGGTTGTTCACAGATGACTATTCCAACATCAAATCATCTTGTTTGGACATCTTTTACTGAGTAACGTGCTAGTCTAAATATGCATTCTGTTATGTAGAAGCTAAAACTCGGCAGGTTTTTCAAGTAGAAATGAGTTTTTTATTACTGTTTTTACTGGAGGATGTATATATAGTGGAATACATTCAGGATAGATTTAAAACAACTGCATGTATTCCTGCTAAATCTAGTGCACGTTGTTGAATGGGGTTTGCATTGTCATTGAAAGGATAATCTTTCTGAAGCTTTTAGTAGCTTTGTATAAGCCATGTAAATAATTACCCCAAAACATTTGTTTCCTCTAAGCCAGTCACTGAGCAGGGTTGTCGCTTCTGTGTAGCAGTTTCCTTTTTCCCTAATAATTTTCCAAGATAAGTGACAACAAATTGGACAACCATTTCCTTATTATAATTTTCAACTTTGAGAGGAACATTCTTATCAAGATTTTTTCCCATTTAATATATATCTCCTCCTACTGAACATCAAAGTCCATGAATTCAGAGACTTAACCTTGGACATTGTAACACACTTATTGGAATGGCAAATCTGACTGTATTTTTCTTGTCTTGAAGTGATGATTCTTTAAGGAACACTTATTTGATTTTCTTGTTTTGTAGCATAATTTTTGAAGGGTCTTGTGTTCACTGTCCTCATATTACCCTCTGAAAATTCACATGAAGCTTCACAGAAAACATTGATTAAAATTTTAATAAAAGTGATATATTGCACCACTGTGCAGATTCTTCAGGCAGACTTTCCTTTGCCTTTACATAGTTTGAATGCAAACCCGTGTCATGCTCAGGGGTGATGCAGGGAAGTAAAATGCTCCTTGCACTGCAGCTTTTTATATGTTCATATTCTGATCTCCTGTGAACTCTGTGGGCAAAACTAATCCCACAATCTCCCACAATCAGAGGACTACAGAGTGTTTTGGGTTTTGTGGTAGGCATGCTTACCCCTGCAAATTCGACAGTGATGCTGAGTACCTCCAGTGTTAGATTTAGAATTGCCTCAATAACCAGATTAAACTGAATATCCTTCCTGGCAGGCATGTGGAATGGCAATTCCATGGCTTTGGAATAGCCAGGATGAAACTACAATAGCTCTTCCTTGTGGGTTGTCTCTCCCCTATGGCTGCAGAAGGGCCAAATAAATTTCTTTGAAGCAAAGGTTAACGCAGCTACCTACCTAGGTCAATTGTTATTTTACGTGGAGTAATACATATTTATTTTGTTGATTTAAAGTCTGTTCATTATAAAAATCAGCCTATAAAAAGAGATGGTATGTGTGCAGGAAGAGAACTTCTTTTTTTTTCCCTAGGAATTTCTCATGCGTAGATACAAATGAATATTCTAAATGTAAATGTTTGGCTAAATTATTCTTCAGAGACACATATTGATTTCTGTTGTCACCCTTCAGTGAGATTTAGTGTAGGTTACTAGGAAATCCTTTCCAAGCACAAACTGAAAAAAAAAAAGTAAAATTTGATTTCCTTGACAGTCGGTGAAAAGAGCCAGTAGACGTTAACAAATTAACTGTGTTTACTCCCTCTCCACCAGTGAAAGAGTCTCAGCTCCTAAAACCCTCACTCCTTTGATGTTTATGGAATGCTGGTCCATATTGTGCTTGAGGTGCTAGAAAGTATGTTTTCAAATTCATAGCTTAGCAAAAAGGGAAGCTTTGCATCTCCTGATTTTCCCTTGCGGATCTAAATGTGGAGTTGTGGCTCTCTCGCCAGAGTAGGAAGCACGGTATAATTTTGCAGTTTAGACTGTTTTATAATGGAAGTAGTATGAGCCTCATGGAAAACTGACTGTGATGGCCAAGTTTAATCCTAAAATGTATTTCATTCAGCTTTCCAATAAACCTGACATTCATAAACTGTCGCATGTTGTAGTGGGTTTGATAATTATGGATTATAATAACTTTACGCTTCAGTGGTTAAAACCAAATATTGTTCTACAAATACTTTTTTTAAAAATTTATTTTCTCTGCTATTTAGAAGGTACAAAATGCCTTCAGTCAGACCAGAGTGTAATCTATGAAGAGTTTGTTTTCACAACAATATAATTTTATAGCTATCTAAACAAGTTATTCCTACATATTTTTATGTCTTGCAAGCACTGTTAGATATAAGTGTTGAACTACCTGTTATACTTGAGTGGTGATAAATATCAAGTTCATATAAAAATTCATAAAAAATTATATTCAACAGCTACAAAGTCTGATCAACTTTTGCTTTCTTGGCAGTTTGGTATTGTTAACCTACATTAATTTGCTTTGTAAATGGTTTCCAAACAATTAGTGTCAGTTATACAATTAGTTATAAAGTGCGGCCAATAAATGTTTGGTGTAACAAGTTCATTTTAATATATAGGAGATGAGACTACAACGTTGCAGTACCTGACTGTATTTTAATAAGATTTAAATCATAATTTCTATGCACTGCTTTGCTTGTTTCGTGGATAATAATAAACACACAGACTTAGCTTCTGTTGTTTCAAGGGAACAGTGATGCTTGGGTTTGTATATGCTCAGTAGTAAAGTTACAAATATTAAAATTATGCAACTATGTATTTGTATTTTCTCAAGACGTTTGGGAGCACTTGGAATTGAGGTTTTTTTTTAATGATCTCTTTCTGATGTACTTCAAGGAAGAGAAGCAGAAAGAATTTGGGAAAAAAATTACTCTTTGTGGTAAAACTGGCTTTATAAAAAGCCAAACAAGCAGAGGCATTTTAACATAATTTTCTCCTGACTTAAACAATCTTAATTTTATCACTTTGCCAAACTGTATTCCTTTGCATGAAGTATGGGCAGGAGATACTCCTGAATTTGCATTTTCATTAGATTTAGCATTCAGCACCTAATGCTATAAATTTGTTTTTGAAACTCTTTAATTCCCCTGAGTGTTCCAACATATTGAATGCTATTTGCTTTGTATTATGTTGGCAGCAAATCTGCAGTGAAAATGCTGTCAATATATATTCATAGCTAACATTGTTAACTAAAAGCAATATTGTTTTTCTATTGTAAGCTGTCACAAATGTTTGGCACCCTGTTGTGTAAGCCAAAAAAATGTCAAAGAAAGAAAAGAATATTTTTGAAGAAAAGTGCAGTGATAGTGTCAAGTTTTCTGTATTAAAATACATTCCTGTGTATACAGACCTTTACAGTTTATCAAATTGTGTTTTGTAGTAATGTAAAGTTAGAATATTGTGAGAACATCAGACTGTTACAGATATTATATTAAAAGAGAGTAGCATAGTAAACGATACAGCCATTTTACTTTCCTGTGTAATGCAATGCTTATCAGGCTGTAAAATGTATTCTACTAAACCCAATGATTATTTTATTAATAGATGTGCTATATAGGGGGGGAATGAATGAAAAAGATTTTGCATTTTTGCCTGGTTTTGAAGATGAAGTGTATAATTAACAAGAACAAATGCAAAGTTTTTAACATTCTCCTAGGGACTCTCCTTATCTTTGTGTAAGGCACACTGATTTTGCTTGTTTAAGTTTGTGTATTCCTTTTCCAAATCATTCATTCCTTTGTAATGAAACTGTTATATTTTTTTTGTATCTGTTTGGTATTAGAAGAGTGTCTTAGAACAAAGTCTATCTGAGAACTTCTGTGGGGAGAAATGAAAAAAGAAAAAAAAACCTGTCTGCCTTACAAATAACCATGTTAGGGCTAATAAATTATAGGCACCCATAAGTTAAAATAAGCCATGCAAATGGAAACTTCTAGATGAGGTTATCAGAACAGGCACAACAAAGTTCCCTTGGCCCAAGCCAGTTTGCTCTGGAATCAGCAGGGTTCAGCTGCTGGCAGTGGAGGGCGCTGATAAAAACGTGTAGCTCTCACTTAAGTACCAGAGCCTCACAAAGACACAGATTTTCAGTGCTCTCTTCTGTCCAAGGCAACATTTTCCTACATTCGCTTAGGTGAAAAGATTCACCCATGCATAGTGACATACTGGCAACCCCAGAAATGTTGTCATTCTTGACACTCTGTGTCAGTCTTTAGAAAACTGTTGTTTTCTGAACTTGCTGAATCATAACATGGTGAATTTAGGAAATGCTTTTGGAAAACCCTTAATATACCTTTACATTGGTCAAGGTAATTTTCAAAGAAAAAAGCTTAAATATTCTGTTCAAATGCAATCATTGGTAAATTTGGTTGAACACCATTTTTCATGCAGCAATATATTGGTGATACATATTAGTGTGTATTATCTTCTGTGCTACTGGCACGTATCATGCATGTCTGATCATGCCAATAATAACTTCTTTTTTCCTTGCAGCTGATTTCACCCCTCTGCTTCAAAATCACCTCTGCTTTCTGCACTGGTATATACTTTGCTAGAGGAACACAGGTGCCACAAGTGATTTCACAAGGTCCCTGTTATGGCCTCATTTTTTTCAAACATTTTCTAAGAAGTGCAAAATAACCCGAGTTTCCATTGACTTCAGTGACATTTCAGTACTAGCAGCACCTTGAAAAATTGGCCCTTATATTCCTTGTCACCAATCTCTATACATTCTCTCATGTGCTTTCAAATAAGATTGCATAAAACTTCAGAGCTAAGCTGGCCACTACTGTCCAAATTGATTTTTTTCCTGCTTTTGAGCTCCCAATATTCTTCCCTAATCTACATACATTAAAAAAAAAAACCAGACAAAAAACCTGAAATACAGCTGATTGATGGAATTGCTCTCCAAGTTTTTGATTGGCATTATATAATAAGGTCAGGGATGTTCATAAATGTTCTAGGTGAATGTCCAGTACATTCAAGTCTAAGAGAGACTGTCTTGCCTTTGTATCCGTGCTTTTCTAGATTATTCCAAGAACTGGGATATGATTGAGTCTAATGTGTATCTGGAGAGGCAATATATTTGGACAATTACATTCACAGGTGAATAATATTTTTTAAACACAATAAAAAACTCTAACATTTCTTAAATAGCTCACTAGATAAGGGTTGCTGTTACAGAGCAGGAGACAGCACTGCATCCTGCAGACAATTGACAAAGTGGACCAGCGGTTTTCAGTCCTTAATTTGATTCCTTTTCCTCTGTGGCAGAGAGATGCACCATCTTTCTAACATTGTTTATCTTATTTTGGCATAACAGATTTAATCATGACTATATCCATTTTCCACTAAGTGTCTTGTGTCTTGAATAGCAGAGTGTTTAAGTCTTGTGCAGGTGTGGGATACCTGCGCAGCTCCTCCTACGGGAAAGCTTTGGATTTCTGTGCCTTGTGGAGGAATGCACCTTTTCCCAATTTTCAGAAATGTTTATGAAGCTTTAGAAAGCACTGTGTCTTTTAACTGGCAGTTAGATTTCTATCATTTCTTGCTATTGTTAGAGTTCCTTTTTATTACTTACTTTATTATATACTGTACAGGGGGACCTTCGCCATTTTCCTTTTTTTTTACTGTTACTTTGTTAGATATGAATTTGGTGCTGGAGGAAGACTGAAGATGTGCAAGCCCAGTTATTAATCATGCACGAATCTTTCCGACATGTGGTTGTTTAAACAATTCCTTCTATTATGTGAAATACAATTGTATCTGTCTCTTTTGTGCTTGAGAATTTTGACTTCATAAAAGATGAAGGCCTGTTGCTTGTGCCCCTTTGGGGAAGTGATGTCACAGAAAGGAGCAGGACACTTCTGACTTTTCCTCTTAGCCTGAATTATGCTCACCCTTGCTGAGGAATTTAGGTGGAGGACTCCTCCAAGATATCTTCCCCACTTTTTCTACTAGCAAGAGTGACTCAGAATTCTCCTGTGGGGTGGCTGTTGCAACAGTCGAGCACAAAGACACAGAAATTAATAAAGCAAATAAGAAAGACAGTAAATATAGACCAGACCATCCTCATTTACTGTTAGAAATGAGAGAGGAACAGTATTAAGGTGCATGGATGAGACAAACCAGCACTTATCCATGGTGAAATCTATAAAATGTCTTCGATTGCTCAAGGGATCTTTAGATATAGCATTATTTTCTCTATCTTATGGATGACTTGACCACCTTCACTATGAATTTTTCATGATTTTCCTGACCCAGCAGCTCTTGCCTGTGGAGAGAGTAATACAGTATTGATTTGGGTGTTAGGTTTCTGCCTTTTTTGCCACAACAGGATTTTTGTAGCCTAGAAACCTCAATCCCTGATTACTCATTAGAGACTTGAACAACTTTTCTTAGATCTGGAATGTAAAAGAAGAATCACTTGGTTACTTTTGTCTTAGGTAGCCTTTGTAGTGGAATTTCAGCTCATCTTGGTAATGAGTGGTGCTGTCATTAAGCTTTCCTGATTGAATGGGCACTACTAAGCCTTCAGATTGCAAAAAATACTGTTGTCTGTTAACAATTAGTGTGTTTGCAGCAGAATTGCACTGGCAAATGTGTTTCTTTAGAAGCATCCTGCAAACCAGTAGAATAAGTAGGGGTCTGTCCTCCTGTGTTCATCCTGGCATTGATGTCTTGGTGACTTATTTTCTGTGCCTCTTGGGCATATTAGAAAATTGAAAAGAGGCCATGATGTTGCTATTTCTCATTTA
This sequence comes from Lophotriccus pileatus, assembly GCA_035583135.1. Lineage (NCBI taxonomy): Eukaryota > Metazoa > Chordata > Aves > Passeriformes > Tyrannidae > Lophotriccus > Lophotriccus pileatus. The sequence goes on from JAWWES010000006.1 coordinate 6,865,723, forward strand.
AACTGGTGTGTGTGTGTGCGTGTGTGTGTGTTTTTTTTAAATAAAAAATCCATATCTTACATCCTCTGAAAACTTACTCTCAGCATTGCCATGGAAACAAGATTTTTAAAAGGGACTTAACTGAAATTTAGCAGCAGTTTTTATTTCTTTGTGATTCATACTTCATAAAAATGCAAATGTCACACTAATACATGTTTTACCTTAATATTTTATACTACCATTTTGTCTTAATTGGTCTAATGTTTTTCTTAATTAAATTTTGAGCTTCTCTGAATGATTTTAAAACTGTACAGTGGACCTATCAAGCTTTAAATTTTGACTATGTGACACACAATTTAAGATACTGTCATAAAGGGAAATCAATCATATCAACCTGTAATCACAGGCACAACAAAAGATTTAAAAGATTTAAAAAGCCTTTTGTCCTGCCTGGAAATTTCTTGGCCTTTATAATCTTCATTTCTAGTGAGGTATCACAGCAAATAGCTTTTTATCACTTATATTTCTCTGTTTTTCACTTTATTCCTTCTAACTATGTGAAGTTCTTTAGAGGATAAATTAACTTCTCTGCTAAATAAGGCGTTTACTCAATAGTTTTCTTCAGAGGGGTGTTTTGATTATCTAAACCTACAGTGGGTGCATTGGTTAACATATATCAACATGTGTAAATAACCTACCTTAATTTAACATTTTATTTGTGTATAAACATCTGGCAGTTGATAATATTAGTTGAAAAATGAAAAGATATCTGGCATTGTCTTCTGAGTGCCTATTTGGTCAGACCTCACATAACTTACAACATATTGCCTTTAAAAAAATGAAAATTAATACCATTAGATCAGGGATCATGTTGATCAAGACTGAAATCATCGAATCATGGAATTGTTTAGTTTGGAAAAGACTTCTAAGACCATAAAGTCCGACCGTCAGACCAGCACTGACATGTCCACCACTAAACCATGTCCCTGAGTGCCACACCTACATATCTTTTGGATAACTCCAGGGATGGGGACTCCAGCACTGCCCTGGGCAGTCTGTTCCAGGGCTTGACAACCTTTTCAATGAAGAATTTTTAATCCAGTCTGAACCTGCCTTGGTGCAACTTGAGGGTTCTGTCACTTGTTACCTGGGAGAAGAGACCGTCCCCCACCTGGCTACAACCTCCTTTCAGGTAGTTATAGAGTCCTTCTTTTCTCCAGGCTAAACACCCCCAGCTCCCTCAGCTGCTCCTTGTGCTCCAGACCCTTCACCAGCTCCACTGTCCTTCTCTGGCCACGCTTCAGCCCCTCAATATCTTTCTTGTCGTGAGGGGCCCAGGACTTGACACAGGATTTGAGGTGTGGCCTCATCAGTGCTGAGCACAGGGGAACAATCCCTGTCCTGGTCCTGCTGACCACACTATTTCATACAGGCCAGGATGCCATTGGCCTTCTTGCCCACTGGACACACGCTGGCTCATGTTCAGCTGCTGTTGACCGGCAGCCCCTCGTCCTCTCCCATGGGCAGCTCTCCATCCACTGTGCCCCCAGCCCGTAGCGCTGCAGGAGGTTGTTGTGAACCAAGTGCAGGACCAGGCACTTGGTCTCGTTGAACCTCGTCCAACTGGCCTCAGCCCATTGATGCAGCCTGTCCAGATCCCTCTGCAGAGCCTTTCTACCCTTCAGCAAATCAACACTCCTGCCTGACTTGGTGCCATCTGCAAACTGACTGAGGGTGCCCTCGATCCCTTTGTCCGGGTTGTCAGTGAAGAGATTAAACAGAACCACCCCCAACACTGAGCCAGCTGGATTGTGACAGAATATAACTCTATTCACCACCACTCTGGGCTTTAAACTGGCACATCCAGTCAAAGCCAGTATGTTTTTACCATGAAGCCACTGTAGCTTGGATCAATGGCATTAGAAAGCAAAAAAAAATGGTGTGTACCATATACACTGCTGGGCTCACTCAGAAATTGTGACTGCTTATGGCTCGAGCAGTGTGAGATCCCTCAGTGCTGCACTGGACATGAACTGCATTTCATCCTTTTTATTTTGGTATTTTTCTCAAGGTTTTTAACATATAAACCAAGCAGAAGGAGATTCATGTAAAATTATACTTTACTGTAGGAAAAAAAAAGTATAGTCACAGAGAAAATGCAGAAATATAGGAAGGCTTCTACCTTGATGACTTTTTTTTTAATTAAAAAACTAATGTCAAATATTTTTCCAACTTTTACCTTACTTAATGTTTGCTTTGTAAATGCTCAATCCTTATAGACATATATAATGTCCACTCTCTGCAAGCACCTTATTCTGAAAAAGCATCATGGTTGTATGTTGAGTGATGAAAAGAGTCTCAAACTGTATTTGAAGCTCAATTGTATGCTAATTTTCACTAAGATTAAACAACATTAAGTGTCTATAATTAAGTTCTGGGTAAGAAGTAAGTTTTCTCATCAGACAGTGGCTGCTTGAATTTGACCATGCAGTAGAGTCAGTGAAAAACTATTTTAGGTATATTTGTAGTGATTGGAGCAAGTGAAAAATAAGTATTTTTATCACTGAAATTGTCAATTATTTAAATACATAACCTATTAAATAAATATATCATCATTGCCTATACTACGAATGCATTTAAAAGCTTGGAAACATCTTGGTCAGGTTCCCAGGGCTGCCCACTCAGATTTAGATGAGTGTGTATAAAAGCTTCCTTTTGTAAACACAGCGAGTCCTGCAGTTTGAGCAGTGTGTTTGCCCATTTTTGCATGCTCAGCTTATGTGCATCTTTCTGAAGAATAGTGCTTGACATTCTGGATAGGTTGTACTTAGCAGAAGAAACGACAAAATTCTTCAAGGTATCATAATATAGAGGGGCATGGACACACACACACACACATGCACTTTAGGAAACAGTAGTGGAGAACAAAAACAATGTGTTTGAAAAGTAATCACATCTTACTTTTATACCTAAACAAACAAACACAATTGTTCAGCAATGTCTTTCTGCACAGACACTGTTGGCAGTGCATTAATAATCCCCCCTAATTGACACTATCTCTTTATATTATGTGTACTGTGCTCCTTCCAATCTTCAGTTTTCCTTTTTCAAGTAACTGTTGTTTTTGCCTCTCTCTAAAGATGAGCAATATTTTTTTTCAAGTTAATGAGATTCCTATTTTACTTAAACAAGATGCATGTTCACTATCTTTCTGTTGTTTTAAAATATAATTGCTAAGAATGTGTTCAACAGTTTGACTTGGTTTCTTCATCCTGTACTCCCTAATTGAGTGAATTAATTAAAAATCGGTGTTTGCCCATAAAAGATTGAATGAGCAGACTTAGTGCTTGGTGTCAGAAATAAAACTGTAAATGAACATAATTATGTTTCACCTTCCTATTTAGTCATTTGTGTGGGCATAAGCATTTAGTTGTTTGCAACATCGTGTCTTAAACAGTTTCATTTACACTTTGGTTTTTTAAGAAGAGAGGGAGGGTAAAAGAAAAGTTAATGACTAGATAATGATTTCTTTCTGAAAGGCTGAGCGTCGCTTTTAATATTCAATTTGCAGAACATCAGGGTAGAAAATACTTTTCTGACCGTTTTTGCTAAATGTAATTTATTTGGAAAAAAATTCTCAACCCAGAAAATGAGAGATCATTTTGGCTGTAGGTGCCAAGGTGTTAGTCCTGCACACATTTGTGGTACGGTGTAATGCAAAGATAACCTTTCTTTGTATTGCACAATACACTTCTTTGCAACAACAGACACTAATGATGGCTACCATCTTGTCCAAAATAATCCATATTGTACAGTCAAACCAGCATGCCTTTTGTCCTTAAATTTACATAACCAACACAATAGTCTTTCTCTATTTTGGCTGCTAACTGCATGGGAAATGAAATGCAGTTCGACCAGCACACTGCTTGTTATAATTTTGCTTTTTGTGGGATTGTTTTTCCTGTCCCTAGAGAAACCCAGCATTATATTCATGATTTGGACAGGCTTCTTGAACACTAAGCAGTTGCTTTGTCTCCATGTAGGATTCCGTGACCCAACAGCAAGATCAGATTGGAGAGTAATTTGGCATTTCTCTACAGGAACATTGCCTTGTGACTAAATTAAAAAAAACTTTCTGTGATTATTGTGTGTTTTGATATACATCAAATAAAAAAGTCCTGTGGAGAAAAATGTTGTATCAGTTCATTCTAAGCTGAATCAAACCGAGTGACGAACAAAAAGATGTGCAACTGAAGATTTTGATTTTAAAAGGTTAAAATTTGAAAAAGTAAGGAAAGGAGGACATAATGAGGACTTAGTGGTCAGTGGTTGAACATTCCTCCACCGTGCTGTCTGCTGCACCAAATATACAGAATTAATACACTGCTGGACAGGAAAAGAAGTTCTATTGTAGGTAGTGGAATTTTTTGCTATCATGAGTTCCTGTATTTGCCCAGCTAATCCTCAAAATGGAGTGTTCCTTCAGCAAACCTGTTTGAGATGTTAGTCCTCCGAAAGCTCGAGGCCCTCTAATTCCTGAGCCAAATGCATTTATAACCACTCCATGCTAATTTATTCCTTTGTCAATGCCATACTAAAGATTACCTGACAATTCTGCCTCCCCATTGTTTCCTTCTGCTGTGAATTTATGGAAAACAGTCGTATCTGTTTCCATCTGAAATTCTACCTACCTGAAAGTGAGTGATGTTACTGTGGGAGTCCCCACAGAGTCCCACGAGTCTGCTGGTTCAGGTTGGTGTGCCTGCATTTACTGGCTCCCATAAAATAGCAGGTGCAAATTTTTGGTTTCTTTTAGAGCACTAGAATTCTAGTTTGAGGTTGAAATAACAGTGGCAGGACTGTACAAAGAATTCTTCATGCCAAATGTTCTTTGATCAATACATTAATTCTCCATTTCCATTAACGTCAACTGTAATCTCGGAATCATAAGATATAAATTAGAAAGTAATGGGCAAAAATTGTTGCCTCTTATTTTCCTTGTATAACCCCTGAGCAGTAAAGCTCTGGGAAGAAATACATCTGTAAGGTTGGTTATTTCAGGTTTCAGGTTATTACTCAGCAGGAATTTTGTCAAATATCAATCTGTGGAATGTTTTTCTTTCTCTTCCCCCTCTTATTGGGGAAATATGGAAATTAATTCCATCCTTTTAAAAAGGCTGACTTTATTCTTTCTGCCTTAGATCAGCTGAAAGTGGCAAAATGAAGCAGTGTTTTTAGTTAAACTGTTTGCAGAATCTTTGGAAAGACATACTTAGATCCAGAAGTTCATCCTACTTGGATATGACACTATTCATGGAAATTAATAAATATATTTGTGAAAATATTAGCTTTTTTTTTTTTTTTCCTTAAAATAACCTCAACTATCAGGAAAGTACCAGAAAATATGAAAAAGAAAACAAACTATAAACAGAGTGATAGAGTAAGAGTAAGAGAATATCCTTGGTAAGCATCCTGGAAAGTCTTATGGAATAATGGAACAAAGTTCAAAGAGACAGTGAATATATCAATTTGGAAACATGGATCAGTAGGTAACAGGGATTTATACACTTCTTGGTGAACAAGTGTAGTTACCACTTGGTTCCTGTTGCAATAATTAGCAGCAAAAGCTGCAACACTAACTAAACAGCTAAGAAAATATAACAAAGCACTCTACTGGGTGGTTTCCTAATAATAATTATTCCTTCAAATTTTTTATAGGTATAAAACAATGTATGTAATGTATTACATAGAAATTCCAAAGTGAAAATGGGAAAAAACCCCCATGATTTCCATGGGGCAAAATGTAAAAGTTAAAATAATTTGTAGGACATAGAATGAAAAATTACTGAACATAGACAAACAAAAAATAATTACAACCGAGATGAAACTGCTCATTAAAGAACTGCCAGGTTTGGTGATAAGTCTAATTTTATTTGACAATTTTATAAATGATGTGGGGGAGGAATAGACCTTGAATTACATTCTTACATTGCACTAAATTGGAAAGTGCTGTATATTAATGAGGACAATAATACTTCAAAGGTACTGGAAGGTTTTAGAAATGTGAATGTAAGGTAATAACATTATTTCAGTTTGGGTAGAAAATGAGAGTATAAAAATAAGAAGCCCTTAGAAGAAAATTAAGCCATAAAGAAAATGGTGGCCATATTTTTAAAAACTGAAAAACGGAGGCTTTAGGAACAAACAGCGAGTGATGTTTTTGCTGTTGGTTGAACTAAAGCTGTTGGGGACTTAAAAGACAGGGGTATATTGCTTTGCAAGATTGCATTCCTTTTGAAACTCTTCTTGCAGGGTAAAAATACTTACTTAGATAACTCTCATTGTCTTTCATGATGCAAATTACAAATATATATGTGTGACATTGCAGAGTGAATTTTGCTCCGAGTTTGGGGGCTTGTTTGTATCTGCAGAAATATGTTCCCAGACAGTGATGCTATCCTGTCTTTCATTCTGTAGAGATTTGTACCTTGATTAATTTTACAATGAATAAGTCTTCTCCAGGTAAATAATAAAAACTTATGAAGTATGTATGCCTTTGTAGGATTGTCTGCAGACTACTGTCTGCAAAAAATAGAGCTGTACTTTGTCTGCAAATGTATTAATATACTAAGTTTTGTGGAGAGCAAGCTGACTTTGTTTTTGCAGAGTTTTAAGTAATAATGCCTTCATGCATGAACTTTTCCAATTTTTCTTTTAGGGAGTTTAAAAAGAGTGGGCTGACTGTGGGATGACATTGTAGAATCCTGTAAGAGACTTGTGATAAGAAATAAAGCAATTTTTAGTATGAAATGAGCTGATTCGTGAGGCTTGCATTTCAGTCCTATGTTGCATAAGTAATAATTTAAAAAATCGTTATAAATTTTAAAAAGTAAGGAAATTTAAATGTATTGCAATAAATATAGAGGAACATAGGGAACTTCAGCAGTACAATTGAAGTAAGGTGTGACAGTATGAACTGTAAGATTTAGTTGGAAACCATTAGTTGCAAAACACAAAGCGCAAGAAATGGCTGATTGTATCAGCTGATCAGCTGTGGCTGTGAGGCATCAACATGATGTCCTTATGAAAATGATCTTGAATATACATTATTTGAACATAACATTAGTGGCATTAAAACCATCATTAAGACCTGCAGTCTCCAGTTCATGTTACCAGTATTAAGAGGAACTGAGAGAGGAACCAGTACAGATAAAGATCGTTCCAATTACAGATAAACACAAAGCCTGTCCTACAAGAAATGACCGATGTTTTCTTTACCTAACATCTATAAATTGTGAAGGAATTGTCCCAGCTGTTGAATAAGTTGTTTTAGTTGCCAATTGTCTTCATTAGCAGAATATTCCTTATTTCTTGTGTGTATTTGTTGAGTTTCAGCTTCAAACCATTGGGTATCATTATGTGTTTTTCTGTTAGAGAAAATGGCTGTTTATAACTGTCTGGCATTTTCTACTAAACTTCAGCCTCAGCATCCATTTGGTTTCATAAAAATAAAATTGCTTCAATCTCTTTTTAATTCCTTTATTCCTTGTTTGATTAGTAAGGGAAGATGGATAACAATTGCAGAAAAATTCCAGCCTCTGTGTAAGAATTGAGGCTGTACAGCTGCACTTCTGACTCTTGAAAATAGAAGGCATATTTGCTTTCTTGCAGGTGGGCACCTTTAAATTTTGGGCAGAGAGCATGCAGTGCCCTTAGAACTTCATAAAAAATTGTTACGGTCTCAAAGTTTTGGATCATCTGTATATTACGTGACCCAAACTTTAAGGAAAGATATTAAAAACGTAATTATATTCCCATTTGCATATTAAACATGTTTACAGATATCTATATTGTGTTTCCCACTAAATGGCCCTAAAGTTAGCATGGCTGAGTGCATTGGGATTTTAGAATTGCAGGACTATTCATTCCAAAGCAGTTTTGTGTGAATTCTCTTATATTCCAGCTCATGTCGGTAAATCAGCAGATTATTCTTTAATTAGTAATGCCAGAAGGACTGCCGATGGAGATATTATTCTCTGAAGGTGCAGATAAACTCAAGATTCTGATCTCTGGTGAGCATTAAAGCTTCTGGGACACTTTTCAAAGATAAAAGTATTGACTAAATATATTGACTAGATTGCGTTTTGGGTTTTGTTTCTCATCTTATGGTTTCCTACTGTTAGATAACCCAGGTTGTATTTCATCTACTAAGCACATACATTAGTAATGGTGCACTACTACAGCTGTAAGTTAGGATCATAATGCATGTCAGCCAAACAGAATTTTTTATAAAAATTTAATATTTATAAATTTATAAATTTTTTTTTTATAAATTTATAAATTAATATTTAATTTTGGGAGGCTTCATTAGATGTTTTACAGTTGTATCCTACAGCATTTTATTCAGGACAGTGGAAGATGAAATTCCCTTCCAAACAACTGTTTGTAATACTTTCCTAGTTGCCTTTCTTGTCTGAGGATTTGTCTACAGTACTACCACTCACTTTAATTTCACAGGAAAAAGTCTGTCCATTTGAGAGTCCCTCTGTTTCTGCTCTATCATGTTATGAAAACCTTATACATGTAAGATGTAAAATTACAGAAGCTTTGGTTCTAACAAAGAAGGGGAGGAAAAAGGAAAAGATGACTGCAATTCTTAGTGAAAGCAAAGTTCTCTTTTTTATCATGTAGTTTAACTCAAAGTGTCTGTGTGCTTGTAAATATATAGGAGCTGAAAACTGTGTCTTTACCAATAATCAGTGTGCAGGACAAATAATGAAAGTGCAGAAATTTTTCTCTTCATGAAAGGTTTTATCTCATGTCTTCAACTTCCTTAGCAACAACTTCCTTTAAAATGCTGGTACACTGTGGTGATTTTCACAGAATGTTCTCAATTGGTAGCAAAATTCATGGAAAATTCCCCAGGCAAAAGAATACCACCCAAATGCCAGGTCTTCACCACCACCAGAGACTGGTCTTCAGGATTGCTATGATTAAATTAAAGAGAAAATGAACATTAAAAAAATGGTGAATTGATGTAAGAATTACGGGCAGGGCAAGAGCTATTTCTGCTTGTTTATACCTACCAGTCACAGAAATATTAACTGTACAAAGGTAGCTTGGAATGTGTCACTACTCTACATATTCCAGGCAGTTGGTGCAGTTACTCTTCAATATAAACAGGCACACAGAGGGAAATAGAGTCCTCCTTTATCACTCCACTAAATGTGTCCAACACTGAAGCTGAAAACTTTTCCTTTAGTAAGCAGAAATAGGAACTCACATGTTCTTTTTAGGCCAGTATCTGTTAAAGAAACCAAATAGTGCTGTCATGGACATAAAGCTGGTGCCAGGCTATCTAGCATTCACAGGACAGGAAATTCCATAACTCAGGACTTCAGGAGGGTTTCACCCCCACTCCACCTCCGATTTTATCCTATTTCCATGGTCATCTGGTTCCAAAGATAACTTTAAACAAGCACCAAAGAAGAGGGTGAGTAATATTTATATGTCTTTCCTGTGCCAGGCAAGAAGTCTTAGGGATATATAAATTAACCTCCTCTCTAAGTGATTTGGCTTAATCAGCCTTGGATGATAGAAAACTTTAAATTGTTCAAACTTCCTTCTGCAAACACCAAAATAAAGTGTGCTCTAAAAACCTCAGAATGTCCAGAAAGAAAAGGAATCCTTTAGCTGAATATTAATAATTGGCTTGGCCATCTCTTTGAGGAGGGAGACTCAAAGGGGACATTCCAACATGACGAAGCAGAGCTGAGGGTCAAGGCTCAGGGAAGGTGCCTCTCATACTGTGGACATGCAATAGAAAACTGAAGAACATAAGAAGTTCTGTAATACACCATATTTTGTCTCGTATGACACATGAAGTTATTCAGTTTTTTATAAACATTGCAAGAAAAGCTTTTTAAACTTCGGGGTGATGACTGGAAAGTATGTACAGTTCAGTAAAATGGGCCAACACAGTGGGTTACTTCTGAGGATGCTGGCTTGCTTACAACTTGAATACTTATAAACTCTTTTTTCCCCCCAACCTGCCTCTTCTGACTTCGCCAGACAGAAGAATGCAGAAGTTACTGAGCAGAAATTCTGAACTGAGGGCAAGCAAACTTATCCTTCAGCCTGACAGAGGAACTTATGATCAGAATTAGTGACCCTGACAGATACTTTTCTCGCTTTGATTGAATCATCAAAAATTATGTCCTTAAATTACTTTAAATAGTATTTGGCTGACAATATGGTCAAAGGAATGAAGATTATATTACTTGCTGTGGTTATTTTGTTAAAGGAACAGAGAAGCACAAAAATGTTTCTCTCATTTAACTATTTCCAAGATTCCCTGGAAATGGCAAACTATTAGCTTTGAATATGGAGGATGTCCATGAGATTTGCCAGGCAGAGCTAACATGCCTGTGGTGTTTCTTTTGGGGGTCATACTTTGGAAAGCTGTGCTTCTGCAAAGATCTGTGCAGATATGTTACGTTCTGTGAGTCCTCCCACTGAAAGTCAATACAGAGGTGTCCTGGTGTCAGAGGACAACAGGATGAGAAGAATCTGCATAGTCTGTGGAGATAATCGAATTTATGAACCTGTGATTGATTTACACAAACACTTAAATACATGTAAGAAAAGAAAAATAAGGAGGCTGGAATGTAACACAGTTGTAGAGTTTGTAGTTAGTTACTCATACTTGTACCTTTTTAAAAATCTTTTGTTCCTTAGCATTTTGTTTTTAAATAATCCTTTTTGTTTGCTCTTTTCTGTTTACAGTTTAATCCATTTCATCTTCACTTTTCTTCCCTCAAGCACTTCCAAGCTCTCCTCTACCTTTTTCCTCTTTGACCTGGACTAACAACTGTGTCCTAGCCTATTTCCCAGCTAAGTGAGGCTCAAGGGTATTTGAATTCAATTTGGGTCCATCTCTACTCTGACAACAATGTTGCTAAAGTAATACCATTAGGTCTCTAAGATACTGGATAAGGCAACAGAACATGGCTAATAAATGTTATTTCTTTTCTGGACAAAGTAACTGTGCATTCTTGTAACTGATGTTCAAGGAAAGTACTCTGTTATTTGTACATTCCAAGCACTGTGTCATGTTCTGCAAAATGCTCATTCGGCTGTTCTTTTTCAAAATTGATTCCCCATAAGAGAGGAAGCTTTCTTTAATGATTCATTTCAACTTGACACATCTTTGTGAATGCTGAAGCACTAGGAATGGTATTTTTCCCCCATCTATGTTCTTAGCAGACATCTTCTGCTTGTTTCTGAAGAGGAAAGATTCCCCACAGTAAACTGTAAAAGCAATGTGATTCTTTTTATTTAACAAAAGAGAGTTAGTGTTAGAATGCTTTTAAAGTTTTTCTTAGAGTTGAAGGTAAACAGATAGATAGATAGATAGATAGATAGGTTAACTTGATCCTTTTTATAAAATGACTCTCAATTGAAACAGTTGTGTGAAATCAAAGAAATACTGAGGCATAAATCCAACAGCAAAATCTGTACAGTTTTAAAACAAGAATATTTTTTAAGTTTTATGGTCGGGGAAGAAATGCTAAGTGCAGTATAATCTTGATATAGCAGGGCTGTTGTCTTTCTTACTATTAATATTATTAACAAATGATACAATCCACAAATGATATCATTTACAAAATGTGTAGGTGGGATTATGCTATTGCTGATATAATATTTCTTTGAAAGCTACCCTGAGAGTGGTTTAGTGGTTCACAGTCAAAGCTGTGAAAAACCTGTTGGGTAAAGGCAGAAAGGAGAATGCCTAGGAAAGTTAGAATGTCCATCATTAGATATCTGCAACATGGATTAGACAAGAAGCTGCCCAGAGTGCCAAATTTTCTCTATGGTAGTGGGATGAAGGAAATGACATCTGAGGCCATGTGCCTTAGAACTATGCCTATTTTCTTGGTAAATCAAACTTTAATTCATGTTACATTTGTACTAGCAGTAAAACAGCAGAATCTAGATTTGCATCTTGATTACCTCCCTTACCTTCTCATTACCTAGGGGAAATTAAATAGTTTGCATTAGAATTGGCTTGCATATAGAACAATGTAAAATATTCACAATGAAATATGTACGAACAGTACAGTGCAACCATACTTGCATTCAAATTAGCATCTTTTCACATACTGCTGTTGACAAATGATAATAACAGGGATTACTTTATAAACCTTAATTCACAGGTGGAAGCCTGATTTACGCACGTAGTGGAATAAAACAACTTGCTTTTGGGATAGGTAATAAGTTCCAGAATTAAGATATGTTTGGAAGCAGAGCTGCTAATCTGTGAAAATTATCAATGAGAATCAGCTTACACTCAACTAAGTGTGCCCATCATCAGTGAGAGTCTGCTTGTGCTGGAAGGGAGGAGTTACTTTACTGGATAAAGGCCAGGATATGCTTCATCGTGGGTGAAATTTGTCCTATTTGGTCTAAAGCTTCATTTGTTGCTTTCTAAATTTGAAACTCATGATGTATGATAAGCTTTGAGACAATTAAAGCATAATAATGTCTCGAGAAAATGGTTCTAGGCACGTGAGCCTGAAAATTGGGAATAAGGAGATTGTGTGCTCAGATTCTTTTTTTACCCTCTATCCAAGGCTACCTAAATCTTTACTCTAGTTTTACTGATAATAAAAGGAAGACAGTAGTACATGCTGTATTCTGTCAGTACTGTATACATGATGTAAAATAATACATGAATCATAGATATTATTAATATTTGTTAACTTTGGTTATTCTTTCTTAATTATTTTTCACTAACAAACACTTCCATTTTGGAACTGTTAGTGATGCTTCCCCCTAGTTAGACTCGAGATAATAACTGTGATGATGTAATATGCATAAATTCTGGTGGGATTTTTGGTAAAATGGACAACCTCATGAAAGTCAGCTAAAGAAATATTTGTGTTTGCTGCATATAAAGCAAAAGGAACAAAATACCCTGAAAAATCATTAGGACCGTGGGCATCTAAATTAGGCCTGTTGGCAGAAAGATGATGTTTGAGTACATACATGTATATCTATTGATTTAAATGGGTCTTAGTGCCAAGGCATTACAAATGAGACTGTCAGCATAGCAGCAGAGTAAATCAGCAATATCAGGCAGAGCAAGGAGACAGGGAGAAAATTATTAATGGATAAATCTATAAGAGCTAATTTAACTCCGTTTTCTTTCAGTGTTAAAAAAAGGGAAATGTACAACCTGTAATTGTGAGTAAACATGATATATCACTTTTTAGCACTCACTAAAAGTGAATCAGATTTGGGAAAAGCTGTTTCTTGGGTAAATACATTGCTATGACATAGATTTAAAACAAGAAAAGTCTTCTGGGGGGGCTCTTCGCCAAAAGTATGAGTTTTACATAAACTATTCTACAAGAAATGTGTTTGTCCAACTCGGAGTAAAATCTGTGTCTTTGCCTTCAGTTTCTGATGCCTATTTCTTTTTCTTTCTCTCTGTTTTCAGGACTCATCTTCCTTCAATCAGTTCTAGATCCAAACCCCTCTTTTCCTTTCTGTCTTTCTCTTTGCTTTTAGATCCTTTTAGTTCTCTCTCTCTCTCCCCACTGCTGCTAGCTTATATGGGTTTTTAAGTTGCAGTGGCATAAAATCTAATTGCTTTTATTTATAAGAAAAAATAAAAACAGAATGAGAAAAATGGTAAAACAAATCAACTAGCCTTGAAATAATTTTCTGAAAAGCACAAGCTGTTGTGTTTTAGCCACACAATAATGCACACTCTCATTATGGATGATGCTAAATTCTCAGGGCTGTACTTGAACTATTTTACTGAACTGGGTTTATATCTTTAGATTTCTTCCCTTTAAAAATGGGATTTTGTTCTCAGTTGATGAGATTGGAAGTATTAAACTACAGTTGTCCTTGATTCCTTTTGCTGCTTCTTCATAGTCCAAATTGCCCTTCATGCAGAGCTGAGCTTGTAATATGTACTCGAGATGCTGAGTAAATGCTTTCCCTGGCTGTCCCTGGCTTACTCACTCAGCCACTCTGAGTCACCTTCAAAACATCAAGATTATGTGTATATACACTGTAATAAATAACCACCTGCACCAGGGTAATGCAAATTGAATTGGTTGAAATATGGCCTATTATATTAAAATTTATGTTTCTATTATAATTTTTATTGTTTGAAACAAATTTGTCCTGTATAAAATTACCAAGAAATAAGAACTCTATCTATATATAGGAAGGCTTATCTTTTCTTGGGAACTATTTAATAGTAGGTTCTTACCCTACACATATCTACTACGTGCTCTTAATAATGCAGAGCTGGATTTTGTCATTCTTAAAACAGGTCAAGTAACTTAATCATAATGTTCTTGTTTATATATCCTAAATATAGATGGTTAGAGAGTCGGTTTCTTGTTGTGCTTGAACCAGTTGTTTTGCAAATACTGTCAGCAGATTAGAAATGCATCTAAAACATATTCATTAAAAGGGATTTCAGGACAAAATTCAGCTGTGGGGGCATTTTAGTTTGGAATCTGTAGAAATGGTGACATAGTGAGAATGAGGATGAGATGTGGGGAGGATAGAAGGACTTAGTAATACAGAGTTCTGAAGCTGACACACCTCTAGTGCTTTTACTGGACTGAAACAAGTTAATGACCTGTATAACAAACAGTTATTTTCCTGAATGACAAAAATAAACATTAAAGAAGAAAATTTGAAATCAATTGATAAATATGTAGGCACTAAATTAGCCTTATTTCATGCTAATTCGGCTTTATTGGATTCATATCACCATCCATAAAAGCTGCCTCTGCTGTTCAAAGTAATACCCAGTATATCTCAATTAGCAATGTGTTAACCTTTCATCCAAGTTGGCCAGCAGAGTGAAACTAAATAGATTAACTATCAAAAAAAGGGAAATAAAAAATCTAAGAACAGAAAGAAAAGTTAAAAATACTTTTATTTTTGATAGTAATTTAAAAAATGTCAGTAGAGCCAACAAAATAACACTAAACCACAAGCACTCCTAAGTCTGATAATATATGTATTTGTTTTTTAACTGTTGAAACTAGTCATGAATATTGGAAGAATTTAAATAATGTCTGGAGTAACAACAGGCTATACCTGGTCTTAGGTAGAGTAGCCTGCTTAGAGAAACATTTATCTGAAGATGACAACATCCTGTTCCAGCAGACAAATGTTAATTTTGACAGATTGATTTGATCAGTTTTACAGTGAATTAAATAAATGAAATATGGCAAGGGCTGTGTTTCTTTTTCCTTCTAACTTTTGAACAGTAATGGTGCACTTGCTAATATAATTCTGGCATTTTCACCTCTTGCTTTTAGAGACATAAAAGACCACCTTTGGGTTCTTATTCTATCTTGTTTCTTGTGGCTTGTTACAGTTTTTGGAGTTTTAGACTACAGGCCTTAGTATTTCTACTAGGTTTTAAGAAGTGTTTTGAGACCCGTATGATGTGCTGAGTATTTAATCTGTGGTTCATTTCTCCTTAAATATTTGTGACTACTAGCCACTGAAATGAGATAGAATTTAAGACCCGAGCCTTCATTTCTGTAGCTGTGGCAATGTTTTTCTACATAGTTAAAATACAAATTCAAATCACATTTGATTAGTTAATAAAATGCATAGTTTATAAAAGCAAGGCCTAAAGATAACAGGGTCACTCTTTTTTTTTTTTTTTTGTCTTTTAGCTGTGATATTTTATCTTTTGGGATGGAACACTAACTCTGTATTTGAACTCTCTTTTTCTTCTGTATTTTGTGAGTTAATCAGTTCCACACTGAGACGTTCTTTTTTTAATTAATTGATCTTGGCTTGATTTAAATATAAGAATCTATGTGGCATTATTTTTTTAATCACATGTAAAAGCACAACAAGAAAGACAATCTTTGAGGTTTGAACAACATATGCAACAGATGCTTATTGTAGGGTATTCAAACCTGAATTTCTTTTTAAATGTAGCCTAATATCTATACTGAGTATTGTAGAAGTTTATGAACTAAAAATACAGTATAAATCACCCAGGGTGGGTGATGTTTCAGAGTTATTGTCTCTACTGATACCTTCATTCTTGAATCCCAAATTTCATTTCAGGCCTTTTCTGCAGTCTGAATATGACATTAACATTTTTTTTTTTTTTCTCCTTTACTCTCTAATAGAAATTGTGACTATCATGAATGGAGGGACCATATGCTGCTTTGAAAAGGCAGCAGGGCCCATGGAGGCAGTTTATAAATGATCTGAGTAAGAAATGAACAGAGCCCAATTAAGCTAGTTAGGAGACCGAAGGTTTTGGAAGGCGAGGATACTAAATTTGGTTCCCTTCAAAAATGATAGAAGATAGAATTAAAAATTAGTGCAATTATTTGCCGTCTTTTTGCCTAATAATTCCTTCATCACTTGCAACAACAAAGCCTGGTTTCTTTTCTCTTTTTAATACAGGACAAGGATTTTAACGCTGGAAGTTGTTCCATGTACATGAAATCATCAGGATGGGATAGCGGCCACTCACAATATGGCTTTTGTCACTGAGGAAAGTCTGTGCACTAAATAATGCATGCACAATTACCACATTAATCAGCCTGGTCAAAACAGGTGATCCACTGAATATCTTTGTGCCCACTGCCATTTAATGCTATTCACCCGTGGATCTATTGTAACTATTCATTTAACACCACAGGTGTGCTCAGTGCTTTGCAGATAACATGGAGATGAAGGTTCCTTTCTTAGAGAATTTAAATTCAAAATATCCAGAATACAGATTGAATGGTAATAAAGTGCAGGAAAATCTGAGTAGTTTTGTTGGGTTTTTTTTGTTTTTTTTTTTTTTTTTAACCATACTTTAGTTAGTTTCTTGATCTTTATTTAGCTTTTGGAGAGCTATTTTGGGAATATGTTTTAAGCTTCTTCGAGTCTCTGGAAAGTATCCAATTAGTGAGAAAAGAGAACGTAGCCAAGGAAGGGTTTCCAGATGTAAAGGGCAGAATGAAAAAGTGCCACAGAAGGGAGCGAAGGGACAATTTGAATACAGATAGCCTGCAGATGAAGTCACAAATGCCTTATTATAGTTACATTTCTTTTGTAAATGCCAAAAAGAAATAGTAAATTCAGTATCCCACCTGTATTAATTATATATAGAGACAAGAATGGGAAAGATATAGTGCTGACTTAAATGCAGAGGGGAAAATCTTATTTACAGTTAGGAGGACATTTATTTTGAAATAAGGAAAACTCCAGGAAAGAAAGCGGGGGGAAAAAAGAGGTTTCTCTCGAGGAACATCTAAATTCAGCTAGAAAATCTTAGAGGTTCAAACACATGTTCAAAAAATAAGAAAAGTTTTAATTCCACAGTTGACTGCCTCAAATGTCATCCTGCAATGTATGAAGGGCTTTGAATAGGGGTCATTATTTCGTTTGCTGCTTTGTGGGCGCAGTCGTGAAAATAATCCATCATCCTCTTTTCCTCTCCTGTAAAACTAGTTTTTTCCCTCCTTTACAGAGAAAAAATATGGCAGGGGCCAGACTGCTGGTGTATGGACACCCCACAGTCTCCCAGAGCTGGTTTATTGTTTCCTTGTGCTTTCCCATGTGGCTGCCTCTGTCTGTTGTCCTGAGTCTTGTACTCAATGTTTAAAGCTCCTTTGCCCAACAGCACTCCTTCCCTCTGATTTTGGAAAACAAAGAGGTGCTGATGAAGGCCTGAAGCTCCCAGCCATGAGGATAATACCAGTGATACACAACAACAGTCAAATAATGTGAAGCATGTAGATTTCTGCTTTGCCTCGATGGATGAAACAACACAACATGGTGTATCTGAAGTGTTCTGCCTATCTAAGTATCTCAAAACACTTCCCAGATTACAGTGATTCATTGTAATTGCACCATGATATTGCCATTATATTGCAGTCATGTTATCATTTCCGTAATAAACATTTATCTTAGGAATGCTTGTGTGCACCACATAATTAGCTCTGGAATAAAGAGTGCTAAACATGAGGTGTGATTCATTAGAAGAATGATAGAATTTGATTTTTAAATTCTAGCCATTTATTTCAACTGTTACTTGTTAAAAGGGAAAACAAACTGAAGTTTTGCTAATTGCAAAACTGATACAGAACAAGCTTAATTAATGATTGAAAGCTAATATGTATTTAAATATTAGCACAATTAGTTATTGTTGAGTTTTTTTTATTTCCTGTCACTGTAAAATTTAATTAGTAGGTCCAGATCTGCTCTTTTTATGGTTTCAAGTAGAACTGTTTGATCTAGAGTCTTAACTAAGAAAGCCCTTAATTCATCAAAAAATAACCAAAAATAACAGTTTTAGCCAGTATACTTTTGCCTGAATCTGACCATATCAATCCAAAAGAATTTTAGCTATAAAATATTGCTGAAATTTTAAACCCACCAAGCATTCTACTATGGAGATGCCAACCTTACAAAAGGAAGCAGAAAATCTTCATTTAAAAAAAAAAATCACTGTGTCTTAAAAGCAAAATATACTGTAAGCTAATCACTTAATTATTCTATTCTGCACAACTTTTGCCTTCTGAGGTTTGTCTACATAAGCCAGTGACCTAACTTTAAGTTAATTAGCTCAGTTAGAAAAAGAACTGTAGTCATATTAGCTCCAAATATGTTTATAGAGCACTGAGTTATGTTGGGAGGACAATACCCAGAGCTTCTGAGTCTTGGGGTGTTGTTCACTTCTTGTAAGTATGATATATAAACCCAAACCAAACAAGCAAATAAAATCCACAAATCCCTACAAAGGAACGTAGAAATAAAGGAAAACTATTTGGCTTTCACTGCTCCCAGCAGCTGAGAGATTCAGAAAAGATCAGATAATGTGAGTACAAGCATATAATTAAAAAAGTTTAGTTTTCAGAGTAAGGAAAAAAATAATTCTCAAACATTAATCTTGTAAAAACAAGAATAGCAGGATGAAGATACAGATCCACTTTCAGACCCTAAATCTCCAGGCTTACCATGTCAACCTTCAAGGAGCCTGTGGTGTCAGGGATATCCTAAGAGTGGACTGGGAGAATTGCATGTCTAAGAATAAGAATTCAGTAGGAAATAGGCTACAGGTGACCCATAATATGTACAGAACTGTAGCCAAACTTCAAACATGATAACAGATAGGCATGTGTCACTGAGCTAAAGTTAATAGTTTTGGGAGGAGCTCCTGGAATTCACAAGTGAACAGCCTTAGAAACTGACCACCAGGACAGCTGGTCCTACATTTCCAGCACTGAAAAAATGTGCTCTTGCTGTTCTCAGTAGCAGGTGAAAGGTGGGTTTGCATCTGTTCAGGCTTGAATTGACAGCAAACTCAGGCACCCCCTTTTTGGGTGAATGTTTAGCAGGTGTTCTGTGAATTGTTGACATTACCTCCTTAATGTTTAATTAAAGTTCAAAATTAAGGCCCCTGTAACAAGGGCTTGATCCTCTATCTGAATCCTGTAAGGAAGTCCACATGGAGGTTTTAGGTTCCATCTGGTTTCTGATCCCAAGTTACTTGCAATAGAGCTGGTTGTCTCCAATGCTCAGGCAAAGCAGTGCTGGGATTTTATACATTGAGAACATTCAGGTGTTCGGAGAATTTTTCTTGCCAAAAGGAGCGTTTACCAAGTTTTAATTCCTTGTATTTCCTCTGAATCAAATTTTTTGGATTAAAATGTGGACTTAGTCACCAAAGTCTGTCTAAGTGCTTTTTATATGATTTTGGGTTGTGAACCTAAAGCACTTTTGTTATAAACTACCTTAAATGGAGAGATGTTTTTACAGAAGTGTGTTGGTGATTCCCCAAAAAGTCAAAAACTTGTTTAGGTAACAGAATGGCCCCAGTTTATTTGAGAAGCTCAGGTGTGTTTATTTAGATCCAAATTACTTCTTTTCAGACATATACCCAGGACAAGTAGTACCCTTAAGATTACCTCAATAACACTCATAGTATACTTCCCCTAAACCAGAAAAGGTAGGAAAACTGTAGAATTTCTTAATCTTTAGATCAACTACATAATTTTATATTAATCCAGTGGAACCTCTCATTCTTAATACACAAAATTATTTTTTTGGGAAGCTGAAGCTGTTAAATGTGTCATTTTTGTGATCTCAGGTGTTTGAGATCAGTGCAACTGAGTGTAGATTGAACAAATTAATTGACATTCCTTTTTTTCCCTGCAGCTTTTGGCAGTCTATTTTTGAATACTGTGAAAGTTGAAGTATATTTACTCTTTCGTTTCTTTTATAGTGTCCTATTTGGTGCATTTTTACTGAGCTGCCTGAATTTTATATCAGTTTGGTGGCAATTGCTAACTTAAGTATCATTACATAATGTTTCCATCAATAAAAATCTTACAGAGCAATGGAAGCAGCATATACTAGTATATTTATTACATCATATTATGCTAATTTTTTGTGTCATTATCTAAATTTTTAGTTATGCAATTGTTTGCAGAATATTATTTTTTCAAGTTCTAATGTTTTGCAGATCAAAATATTTATTTTTTGTAAGGTATTTTGATAACAAAAGAAGTTTTAAGGTTAAACCCTAAGTTCAAGGTAAGGTTACTGTGAAGAAGATGTACTCTGGTTACTAACGGGTTTTGTGTGGGTGAATTGTGTACAAATGATGAAATCCCAGGAGAGTTAATTAGAAAGAAGATAGGCTTAGTACAACCCCAGCATTTAGCACAACAGAGTTTGAGAAATGTTTCAATAGTGGTATTGCAGTCATACACTGGGAAAGATTCCTTCAACTTTGAATTAGTGTGTGTGTGTGTATAAATATATATACATATAATATATATAATATGTATGCCAATATATATGCTGACTACTAATATATATATACTAAAGAAATATATA
Source organism: Lophotriccus pileatus (assembly GCA_035583135.1). Taxonomy (NCBI): domain Eukaryota; kingdom Metazoa; phylum Chordata; class Aves; order Passeriformes; family Tyrannidae; genus Lophotriccus; species Lophotriccus pileatus. The sequence goes on from JAWWES010000006.1 coordinate 6,886,606, forward strand.
TATGTAGCATTTAGATTACTTTGCATGAGGGAGAACATTTTTGTAGCTGGTGAATCACAACAGAGCTTCATTCCGGTTTTGCCTGATCAGAATATAATGCTGGTAACGAGTACATTTCCCAGTGTGAACAGCAAAAATGAGAGCTTTTGTTTATGAAGACTTTTAAGGACAGAAAGGATCTCCGGGGAATGCAAGAAAATGACCTAGTTATTTTCAACACCTACAAAAGACATCAAATAACGGCCAGGTTTTTGCAAAGAACGCTCCTTTCAAAATTAACACCTATCGGCAAGAACATTTTTCTACCCTGCTTTTAGTCATTGTGGTATTTGTCTGGAGGTTTTAAAAGTAGTCCAAATTGAGTACTCTGTGCCTTTATAGGAAAAATAACTATCAATTCTTTACCAGTTATTATAGGTTTGTCACATTAGAACTGAATAAACATCAGAAATCTGATCAGAGAGTGACCTATTCAAATAATTTCTGTTTGAGTGTAAGTCTACCCTGTATTCAAGTTAGAACTCTGCCCACTTTTCTGAAAAGATTAGATCATATATTCCTCAAAGTGATAAATGGTTGTTTACTACAGGTAATAGCAGGGCTTTATTTCTTAGAGTATTTTTTAGCATAAAATGACATATGGTCATAATGCCAACTATCTGCTCTGTTCAAAGCATTTCAGTGTTATTTTCCTTAAATAAACCACTGAAGAATTTAAACCAAAATGACTAGAGACTACCAGGTCTTTAGGTTTTATTTTCATGTTTTTCAAAGGAGTCCTACACTTAAGGCTAAACTTGAATTACCATGTAGGTGCTTAAGTACCATAGGAATCTTGGATTTAGTTCAAGATTATTTTACACTTGTTACAGGCATAGTAATGTGCAATCATTCTACAGAGGTCTTGGGCCTTTAAATGACAATTCATATTATTTTATCATAGTTTTCTACAGAATGTAACTGCTACCACTCCTAACTCGTTGCAATTAATTTAAAAATTATTCTGCTGTTAATGCAAATGATACTTTAGTTCCAATCTCCAATCCTTGACAGAGAGGAATGTTCTCAAAAGCCTCTGCACTTACTTCAGCTGTGCCTCCTGCACTTTGAAAACAGAGGGCCAGACTGTGTGTCTTGTCCAGATGAGTCCATGTAAATTACCTTTTCTATATCCTTCTTGTCTTATTCATATAGTATCTGCTTGTATGCAGACATGAGAAAATCAGAAACAAAGATATGACGACTCTCTTTTGAGTCAGCCAAAATAACTAGATTTGATACAAAGGAATGAAAATGCCACAATTCCTATGAGATGATTTCCTATACAAGCCTAGAGGAGGGTGGAAACAATGTAAAAAAAGGTGTCTGAATCATCTAGTTGGCAAGGGATAAAAAAATAACAATCAATGGCCAATAGGTATTTATCAAAACCTGCCTGGAGGTTCCAGGATCAAAATTGTATCTTAAGCTCACCAAATTTCATTATAAAAGACAATAAAGTCATGAAAGTAATAGAAACTGTTTAGGCTTTATATCAGACTGGTAAATCTTTTGGCATGTTTGAAAAGACAATATTAATGTGATTTTTGTAAAGCAGCAGTTATTATTACTTATTGTACCATAGCAGTTATATAGATGATGATCAAATAAATCTTGGTAGGTTTGAAGTTTGAAATCAAGTTTTACTGCTCTCATGGATTTGTACTTTGGTGAGGGTTTTTTTTTGTTTTGTTTTGGTTTTTGTTTTTTAAGAAGAAACTACTCTCCTCTTCTTTGGAATTGGTATCTGAGTCTGAATATATTTTTCTCCAAGGAAAATTTTACTGGGAGGTGAGTTACTGGAAGTAGTACTCAAATCTTTGAATACAGAACTTACATAATCTTTTTTCCTTTGTATAAGTATCTTAATGTCTGAATGACTTCAGCAAACAACTTCAGATTTCTTCAGTGGTGGGTAGTTTTTGAGCTCTTAGATCTGTAGTGTTTGACATCATTACCATGATTTGAATGGAGACATAAAACACGTGAAGATCACAGTGGTAAAGAACTGGGCAAATAATAAATAGTGAAAGGGATGGGTGTTCATGTCGATCTACATGGGTAAACTTTGGCATAGGAACAAAAACCTTGAGAAAACCCAAGGTTGACTCAAGTTGCTCTATGAAATGAATGAGGATATAAGTCCAAGAAAATGCAAGGTCTGGCTAAATTAGAAATGCTCTAGAGAAGAGCCACAAGAAGGAAGAAAATATTAGAAAACAAAACTTTGATAATGAGATTTTCAGTTCAGTAAGAAAAAGTATAAATAGAATGACTGGAAATTGAAGCTGAGATTATTTATAACTGTTAGGTTAATTAGCGTTGGAATGATTTACCATAGACTGGTTCGTTCTCCATCACTGGCAACTGATGGATGTTTTCACCCTAAAACATATACTTTAATTCAAAAAAGAATTAGTGCATGCCTTCATTATAAAAAAGGTTAGATTAGATCATGACAATGATCCCCTTAGGCCTTTAATCTATAAATTTATTAAATTCTCCAGCTGCTTTGGTTGTTCCATTGCACAAGGCCCCCGCTGTTGGCCTCTGCATGTAAATGTGTTGCAGTTTGACTGCACTAATGTGTAGCTGCTAAGGGTGTGAATCGGTTGAAACATCTATCTAGAGCTTATCTCTATTACAAACTCTCGATTAAATTGTTTTTACTCCAGTAAAATGAACAAAAAGGCTTCTTTGAGGAAAGAAACCCACAGATAGGTATAGTATCAAGCACTGTCAAGAAGAAGTGATTGTCTTGGAGATTCTCAGGAGTCATTCACCAAACCCAGACTATGTACCTTCCTGAGATGAAGTGCATGTATGAATAGAAAGTCTATCCCAGGCAAATGCCAAAAATAAAACTGTGTCATTGTATGAATAGAATGGAAATGAAGCTTTCAGGACTATGAGCTCTCAAATTTGAGAATATAGTAATACTTAATCAGTAGCAAGTAAGAAGACATAGTAATGCTGTTAGGTTCCTTCTCCAGCATATTCCTCCTCTTCAGTATTCCTTTCTAGCCTCATCCACAGGAATGTTTCAAATATTTTGCCTAAAGTTTTCAAGACACATTAATTTTGTTAGAGTTACAGACAACTCTGAGGCAGGTTGAAGACAGACCCTTAGAACTCAGTGATTAACAGCACTGCTACCTGTCCAACCAGTGTATCAACATAAGTGTGCTATTAGCAAAATTACATTCTCCTTCTTGAGAAAATGCTGGAGCTATTCCAAAGAAAATATTTTCTTATTATCATCATCATCATCTAAGGTCTGCTCCCTATATGATAACGGTTGTTTGTTATTGTTGACTTGCACTAAGAAACACCCCGTACCTTCTTAAATCTAGCAGTTCTTTCAAGAGCAGTCCTACTGTAGGAGATTCCTCAGTCTTTATTTCTTGCCAAGGAATAAATCAGCCTCATTTGCATGGAACTGGAACTCTCCTTTCAGAAGCCTGTTCAGCTTTTACCTGAGTTAAGCTTTGCAGTTCCATTCAGCAGAGACTGAAGTGTTTGAGAGTAGTTTCCCATGAATGGAGACAAAGTCCAGTCATCTTACATGAATCTTTTTTGGTTGAATGTTCACTTAGAGACCTTGTGACACACAATCATTTTTATTATATTTAAAAACACTTAGAGGAATTCCTGTTACATTACAAATTGTAAGGGTTATGCATGTCATCATGCAGATGAACATTTCACAGTAGTTTATTGTGGCTTCTTTTGTGCCTTGACTTGTAACTTAATTTGAGCCTGTGTTTTAAAGTTGACGTGAAAATATATCAGCCTAGACATAAAATTCACTCATCAGCATTTTCCTATAATGATTGACGATAACGGACAAAGATAATGATAATTTACTTGCCCGTCAAAAGAATTTCTCACCCCAGGCAGTGAGCAATTAGGACTTTGTAAGGCTGAGTTAAGGTTAGTTATTTGTGAATTGCTTCACTTTTTAATGTTTTGTGATATTGTTTGTCTAATTTTTAAACAACCAATGTTTGCAACAGTTGCTGCATTTGAAAATTGCTTTTCCCTGTAGTTGTTTTTATCTTCTGAATGGAAACTATTGATTTCTGTATGAATGTCCTACTGAACACATTAAGAATATTTTTCAACATATTGTTCAGTTCTCTAGGAAAATATCAATGAAAAATGGATACTTTCTTCTTTTTAACACTTTCCTCAATATTAAATTTTTGAAAACCCCCGTTTTGATTTTGTTAGTCATTAACTTCCACAGCGTCTGACCAAGAGAAAGCTGTAGGACTTGTTGTCTGATATAGATGATCTGTTGGTAGGGGCTGCAATGTAAAAATATTACTACTGTATTAGCACAAATCCACATTCTGAAAATTTGGACTTGGGTTTAATGCCACGTAGTGAAATTGTGATTTGTTACAGGCTCACTGGCATGAAAATGATGAAAATGTTTTCATGCTTCCTTTCTGCAAAGATTTAATTTTCAAACAGTTTGATTCCATAACTGGCTGTGTTCTTAAGTGTGGATGAAATGTCCCTGCTAGTGGTTGGTGGTGGCTGGATTATCAATTCTGACTGGGGAAATGCACCAGACAAAGTTGCTTGGATCTTTTGATTAAGTGTCCCTCTTAATCTTAAAACTCATCTCACTTAAATGTCACAGTCCAAAGTTTAGATCTCCCGTCTAGATTAGGTGCCTAAGCAGCCTCTGTACATCACCCCCTGCTCAAGTCTCTGTGAAAGTCTTTTCATCCCATTTTAAAACAGTTTCTGAGAGGGAGTTGGGTGATGGACGGCTTTATTGAAGTGCCTGCCTCTTTCCATTCCTCCAGCCATGGGCTTCTGTTCAGCCTGTGTCCAAGTCTTGCAGGTTCTTCCCATGACATCTGTCACAGATGTTATTTCCTCTCTAAACACGCTCCCAAAATGTTTATTCCATACTCTTCCCAATTGAATTGCTGTAGTTTGGGTATATGGGAGATGATGGCTGAATTTAAGACCCCACATTGTTGTGTTCACTCACCTTGGATAAGTTTATGTGACCAAGAGCCACCTTAAACCAAACCACTGCTCTGTGGAGATTCTCATATCCTGTGCCCTAGGAGAGACCACATCAGTGTTCTGGTTTGTTTTCTGTCACTAGTTTGTGTTTAATCTGAATGAGGAGTTAAACTCTTCTTCCCTGAGCCAGCCTTGCAATAGGCTGGCCACATCTTAGCCAGTAAGAGAAAGCTTTTATTCACCTGCCTGTGTCTGAACGACTTGGAAGGACTGAAATATCTCCTCAAACCCTCAGATACAAATCTTGCAACAATAAAAAACTCCCCAAAGTAGGAAGGTAGTCATTTTGCTATTAAGTGCTATATGTAAAGGACAGAAGACTGACTTTCTGGAAGGACTAACATCTTCTTGACAGATACAATTGGCTGAGTTTGTCTGTTCCCTACCTTAATGGATGACACCTGTAAAAAAAAAAGCAAATCTATTTTTAATGGGATAGTCTCCCTAAATGACCCAATTTCAGGAAGAGTGCACTTTCATGAATATTTATTTAATATGAAAACACTAAAGCAAACAAGAAACTACATGCTATAAATAAAGAGAGCCCAGAGGGTCAAACAGTGATAGACTGTATGATATGAAAGCTAATTTAGTGTTGCTTTATGTGCCACGTTAGCAAAACAGATCCCAGTGTGTGGCTGCTGCTCACGGTGACAGTCAAGAGGTCTTTTGTTACCTCTGCACAAGCAGCTCCTGAGCACTGAGGAGGGCTCAAAGCAGATACCATGTTTTAAAAATCTCATATTGTATTTTTTCTGTTAAAAAAAAGGAGCCATTTTACTTGTGCCCTTCTATAAAATTCAGTATGGGTTGCCATTCCCGTTCAGAATATGTTCAGATGGGAGGTGCTTTTGGGAGGGCATGCAGAGACAAGTCCTTGGTTATCCAGATTCCTGTTAGTCAATTTAATCCCACCAAGATCTTCCTATTTAGTGCAGACTCTTTATCTATGGCAAAACAATAGCTGATGTTCTATAGGGTGTCCTTAGAAGGTGCAACTAATAGCACTGGACAGCATTTAGGGTTGTGCAATTATTATGCTCCACATACCTATAAATGTATTGACAAAATCATGGGCGAAGTGAATCGAGTCTTGCCACCATCAAATGAGTTACGTAGGCCCCACATGTCATGTTTATATTTTCCTAGACTGGAAATTTTTGTGTGCAGTTTATTTCTAAATATATTATAGCAGTAGGATCTGAATATGAAAAGGACCTAGAGGTGGGCCACTAAATACTGTCATAGGTATGTACTCTGTGTCAGCTATGCTTACACAGGAGAGGAAATGATCTAGATAGAGAAGAACAGGACTGAGCAGAGTGAAGAATCCTACTTGGATATTTATACCTTTTTCACATGCAAGTACAGAATCATTTAAAATAACAATTGTTTTATTAAGTGTTATCATAAAACTGTATTGTATCCAGAAAGCCAACATATCCAACCTCTTTATCTTTGCTAGAGTTATAGGCAGTTATATTTGAGTGATTTCTATAAAATTTTGTAATTTTTAAAAGTAAATTTAGCTCTTTTATATATATTTAAGTGCCAACATCCCTCACAACCAGTGTTTAATGTAAAGCTTTGTTCATTCAATCACATATAGTTAACGTTTCCCTCTGTTGTCTTTTGATAGAATAATATACCTTCATTTATGGAATACTCAGCATTTGAGGCTAGGCAACATGTGATATCACTTTTTTTTTTTTTTTATATTTTATTTAAGCAACACCAAATCATCACTCTTTTGCATTTAAAAAATACCAGTTTGAATGACAACATTTATAGGAAGTGTGTGAGAACTGCTTTCCTACACAGAGACAAGCTATAGCCAAACCATCTGGTTCCAGTGAGACAGTAACTTGTGAACCCACTACATTCTTGTAGGTTCTCTGCAGCTGACTGTCCTGGGAGACTTTCCTTGCACTAAACAAGATATTGCCAATTAGATTATCATTGGTAACTTACTGCATTCAGGCTCAAGATCTCCATAGTATCTGTGGGAAGTCAGTCTTCGTAATATCTGGCTGAAGCCACCCATGGGGGAGTGGGGATGAGATTGGTGTTCTCCTCGCTGGGGACCAATTCCGAGTTCAGGATATTTTAGTAACCAAATAAAGCAGCAAATCCTGTCATTTTTGTCTTACCTTGAGGATAGAGTATATTTTAGAGACTGTTGTTCCCCACATTTTAAAAGTTGCAGGAGGTGCAGGAAGAAGACACATTTTAAGAGCTGGAGAAAATGCTTTATAGTGGGAGATTTAAATAGCTCAATCTGTTTATCTTATCAAAAGAAGATTGATAGGTAACATGATTACAGTGTGCAAGTAAATTCTCAGGAAGAAAATATGGGGTATTAAAAAGCTTTTTTTATTCAAGCACAGAACCTTGGTAGAAACTAATGCTGGAATTTTAAACCACATAAAACAAGCTGGAGTGAGGTGCAGATTCCTACTGGTTGGCATCATTATCTACTGGAGCACACTCTGGCATTGAGTCTCCATGTCTGTGGTACCTTTGAAAAGGGACTCCATGTGCACTGGCTAAAACCAGTCATTGTCCTAAATAAGAGGGGGAGTGGCCCGTTTAATGACCTGTGAGCTGCAGGAAGCTAGCCTACACATTTTATGAGTACTTCTGTCCTTACCCTTTATTAAATCTATGAAATGCCAAAATTCTCTTCTGTTGGAGACATATTGAGCCCAAATGCTGAGTTTGTAAAAAACACTTATGCACATGCTGAACCTTAATGGATTCCAAGATGCTCAAAGCCCAAAAAAACCCAAGGGAATTAAGGAATTTATTATTTGCCAGGACTTTTAATATCATTTTTGCATGGCATTTTACAGCAAAGATTCTAATGCTGAGGTTCACTGCTGGTCTGCTCACCTCTTGCAGCTGGCCATCGCAGAGAGCCTTGTTTCTTTGTTTTCCCCTAGCAACATGCATTAAAAGAAAAGACAAAATACCCTTTGACTTCACTGAAGTCAAAGGCAAAACTCCAACAACCTGTGACAGGGCTAAGATTTCACCTTAGTATTTAGCTAATACTTTTGCCTTGATATACACAGTGTACTTCTCACAAAGATTTTAAGATTTTCTAGCTTTGCAGATGGGAGGCCTTGGACTGTGCTGAGTCGTGAATGAAAGGAAGGGTAGATTATGAGATTATCTCTGTGAATACAAGATGGATTGCTATGAAAAATATTATGGGATTTTATTTTACAGTATGTGAGATTATCCTTATTGTCATTTTGTTGTTATAAGGTCAAGGTAGCACATTAAAATGTAGGACTACACAGGAATAAACTTTAAGACGGAGCACCTGACATGTCTCTGTACACACTATGAATATTTTTATTTTAAAAAATCAACAAAATAAGTGGACGACTCTCTTATTTTACCAATGTAGAACTTTTTCCTAGATTGCTGCCAGTTTCTCATTTTCAAGTCCCTTTTCTCCATCCTCTCTGTCGTACATGCTAATCTCTCTTTTTATAACACCGTCTCAGAGTGATTCATTTGTGACAGTCACAGAAGCATGCACTCCAACACCCACACGCAGGTAAATCTGCTGCGGTGATATATTTTAATTACAGATTTAGTCAGAAGTAATTAAGGTTTTATGTCACAGGGATGGTGGAGAGTTTTAAAAATTCATGTGGTTTCAGTCTTTGTGAGCGCGCAGTTTGTGACACAATGGCTTGCAAAGCAGGAACGATCCCTTAGTGCTGTTAGATTAATTAATAGAAAGAGAATAGACTTAATGGAGCTAGAAAAGTGCAAAAAATTGTGTTTTTTCCACTGTATATCACACAGATGGAATGGTCGTCCTGGGATTGCGGCGGGGGACAGTAATTGCATTTTAATTACAGTGCTGATGGCTTCTGCTTCCTACCAGATGGAAGGCCCTTTTAAAATAGAGGCACAATAGCAAGCCTCTGCTTATTTTCTCTTCTGATGCTGGCTAACATATAGTGACACAAGACAAAAGCTATTATGGTATGGTTTGATCAGAAAGACTTTATTCAGTGCTATAATACTTCATAGTAGGAAGAAAATCCATTCTCTGCCAATATTAAAAAGGCTTTTCTTCTGTCTAGAAACTAAAATGGAAATATGCAGGGAACTACCTACTACTTTTATTAGTAACAATCACAGTTAATCACGTTGTTGCTAGGTTGATAATATTTATAGAAGGAAAGACAGATAACTGAGACTTCCTTTGTGTAGAATGCTTAGCAAAGATGGTTTTCAGGATGGCACTATGCAGAACAAGAGCCAGGCTAGATTGGAGTTAACAGATACAAAGTTTACTTTATGATGTCCTTTATTTTACAGATATTATTAGGACTTAACAAACATAAAAATGCTGATTATTGAGAAACTGATGTTGCAGAGAAGGGTCAGATCTGTAAATAGTGTGAAAATTACATTCAAAGCCATTAAATTGCATTAGGAAGCATACCTTTGTAGATGCACATACAGTATTCATAAGTGAATAAATGAATTATATTTAATAATATTTCACCTTTTTGTCATAGTTTAACTGCTTCATATATTAGTTTACTTCAGCGAGATGCCCTTCCACTGTCATTGCAGCTTTGAGACTATGGCCTCTGTTATTTTTTTACTGTAAAGAGATATATGAGAACCTTTTATCTGTGCTTTGAGTCTTAACGAAGTGCAGGTAGCAATAAATAAATTTGCTTCATAGTTAATGCGTACCTGACTTATTAAGCCAATTCTTTGGGCCAAGGGTCACTCTCTGTAATTTTTATGTAAGAAACACAGTGGTTACCAGGCTATGGTAGTACTATTATTTAATACTTGCAATAATTAATAAAAAATAGCACATTTTAGCTCAGAAAGATGTGACACATAGCGCTGTGCTGCCAGCAACTCAGCTGCCTCTCGGGCAGTTTCCAATTAACCCACTGGAGTCATCTCCATATTGTCAACGATGTGTGCTCAGCAAAGACACTGAGCGGGCTGCCCCAGGTGCATCCTCGGAGAACGGGAAAATGGAGGGAACTGGGAGAGGTTGGAAGGGTCCAGACAAAGGATTCGTGTTGTCCATTCTCTAACTCTCTGGAATTTGAATGCTGGTAATTGCGGAGTATCTCCCCTTGGATTATTCTTATTAAAAAATATTTGCATAAGTGCTTATACAGCCAGTATTTATGCAGGCCACTAACTCATAAATTTCTTTCATAGCAAATTTAACTCTAATTTTTTTACTACTGCGGTCCAAAAGGTCACTTTGATTATAACAATGAATTAAAAAAAAAGAATTTAAGAAAAACAAGTGAAAGACCAAGGAAAATATTTAGTGCTTTCCTCACTTTGTTTTTTTCATGCAATTGCAATCAGACTTTTTTTTTTTTTTTTTGTAATTAACTACAAGTGGAAGGGCTTGCAAACTCTGGAAAGAGATCTCAGAATTCTGACTGATCTTGAAAAAACTGCAGGAGTGGTTCAGTAAGGACAAGAACAAAGTGTTACTTTTAGGAAGGAGAAAGAAACCTTGAGTTCAAAGTAAAGTCACTGATTAGGGAGTTGCACTCTCTGAAAGGAGGAGGGCGATAGAGAAATAAAAGCTGGATTTGAATGGTTGTTATTGAATGGCAAAACCAGGAGATATTTTTCTGGAATATGTAACTGGGAGTGTTGTGTTTAAGACGTGAGATAATTCCTTTAGGCTGGTGATGTTAAAATGGATAACACCTCTTGCTTTAGGATTTACTCAAGAAAGATACAGGTAACTTGATGAAATTCGGGAGGAGAGCTGTCTAAAGATACAGTAAACAATGGTTCTTCATATCTTTGTGTTATAGAATTTTACTCACAGCAGCAGATCCAAACTAGATTGTAAAGGGTTTTTCTAACTACAGGGATAGTGAATGGAACAGACTGTCTGGGTTATGAAACCTGTTTCATTAGAGACTTTAAATATATTCTAATCTCACAAGGGATGTGTGATCAAAATGAAATCACAGTGATGTGACTGGTAAATATCTGAGTGGTTTTGGTCTTTGTCAGTGTTTATTATTATTTTCCTTTTCTGTTACCTCCTGTGATCCCTTTCAGCTCTTTGTCCCTTACGGTTCTTGCATATTTGGTCTTGCGCTCTTCCTCAAATTACCTCTGTATTTTTTAATTTATCTAAAAATGTAGATCAAAACAGCAAAAGCAAGTTTCATGTGGGATAAAACCCACGCCACATACCAGATACGAAATTTTCAAGTAATGTAAATTATGTTTTCATTGAGAGTTTGTGAAAGTTATAAAGTGTGAGTTTCACATTGGGGCAGCTTCAAATGTGTGCACAAAAATTTTTGTACTTCCCGTTCAATTCAGAAAAGCCCTCATTTGTTGAAGAAGTCAAAAGAAAAAAACTACAAAAAGCAATAAGGAGATGGAAAATAATTATCTAAGGCCATGGTGCAGCAAAAGAAAATGTGTGCTGAAAGGTAAAAATAGTTATGCTGACATCAAGGTTAGTGAATCATTTGGTTAAATGCTCCCCTGTGTAAGAATTGATTAAATAATACCTAAGATTGGGAAAGGTACATGATGATGCCCTGTAAATATTTAAAAGTAGGGGAAAGAATTTTTGAGACAGTATAGGAAACTATTAAAAAGTAATGGAGTGAAATAAAATACTACCTTTGTGCAATTTCGGGAAGTTAAAATATCCAATTACACTTGAGGATGAAGATTTGATCATGAGATCAATACACTTTAGAATAGTTTTCCAGGAGTAGTGGTGCATAAAAACATAAAGGTCACGGTACGAGGTCAGGAGCAACGTCTGTAACAATCTCTTGTGGGCACCAGCAGATGCTTATATTAGAAAGTAGGTGAGAATAAATAGCAGCTACACTAATTAACATTTAAAAATCAGAAACAAACATTAGTACAATGTACTACTAATGTTGCAAAAACAGCGCAGCACTAATTGTTCGAATAGGGCACATCAGCCGTTTCTCCAGTTTCGAAACATCCATTTTAAGGGGTGTGATTTCATCCTTTAAGGGTCTGAAGTGGCTGAGAACTTCCCACTATCAAGCTCCTTATTTGAAGGCATTTTTACAGGTGCATTAGTTCTGGCATTAGAGTTATAAAAGGTCTCTCACACTTATGCACAGTCTAGAGAGGATGAAGATGGCTTTAAACCTGTGTTATTAACACACAATTCTTTCTGTGAAATTTGCTATTAGCCAGCACTTCCTGTGATAAATGTCTGAAATGACTGTGATAATCTCTCCTCCTAATTTTCAAAATATAAAATCGTAAGATTCCTGTTATTCTAAGATAGAGTGCTCTTGCACAAGAAATATTTAGATCCCAAAGGACTGTGGCAACATTAGCAGAGATGCTGGACCTTTGTGTTAAATATCTCTTTAAGTTGTTCATACTGTGTCTCAAATATTAAATAACAGAAGATTTATCTATGCAGCATAGTAATAGGTGCTATAGAAATTAGTAAAAAGAAACAAATATTTGACATGTGTATGTCCATATTTAGGCAAATTGATGATTTCTGGCACTGTTATAAATTTCTACACTGTAGAGAAAGTTTGCCAGCAAGGAACAGAAGGAGTATTGACTTTTTACTGTAATGACATTTCTGTCAAATTAATTATAAACTCGGGAAATATTAATCTAATTGAAATAATACTGCTAAAAGAAAAATCAGTTAAGTTTTTTTTTTTTCCCACTGACAGTTCAATGGTTCACAAAACATGAAGGACACGAAATACAGGAATATTAGAGAAAATAATTGCTAGTATTGTAATAATTTGTGTGAATATTGTTGAACAGTAGTAAAATGTCTATTCACATCTATTAAATGTCTACTCATATCTATTAAAACTCCATTTGACAACAGTGAAAGTAATTTATCTTTTCATACAGAATAACAAATAAGGAAATAAAGAAAATAATAAAGGAACTAATAAAGGACTAATAAAGAAATAAATATATTTATTATCAAAATACATATTGATCAGCAATCTACCATAATGGAAGTTTTGTCATAACCCAATAAAAATGGCAATAATCAGATTAAAATAGGATTCACCTGCCTGTCATGCTTGTTCTTGCCAAACTAAAGAAAGAGTGTTCTAAAATAGATTGCATAATTTCAACTAAAAAAATGAGATACTTAAAGATTCTGTTGATGCTGCTCTAAAGGAAAGACAGACACTGTTTGCCAGGTTAGTTAAGGCTGCAGGTAGATGCAACAGAACAGCTCATGCTCATCCGGGCTGTTCTAAATCCCGGGTGAAGGCCAAAAGCTAAGGAAAATCTGGGATAGTGGGTGCTCAGCACCTGTTAAGCACAAGATTTAGGTGTAGAATGTCATAAATGGACACTTCTGTTAAAGCACAATAGACACACACAGGAATCAGAAGACTTTGACAGAAGAGTCAGTGACAGCACCTTGTTTGCACCTTTAGTGAAGGACAGCTCTGAACTGGGCTGTTGAGGCTGTTTTCTTTGCAGGTACAGAAATGAGATTTGGTGCATCTGAAAAATGTAACACTGAGAGCTCTTGAACCAAAAGGGTTCCCTTGAGTATTCAGGGTTTGCACATGAAGATTGTCTTAGCAGTTCGCTGGAAGTGGTTAAAGCCGCCTCTGACACCTCATTTTGTACTGATAGTATCAACAGTTGCCCCATAAGCCCTGGGAAAGAATGCTCTTTAGACTAAGTTTAAGAAGTGTCTGATTCCTGAATCAGGTAGTTTATTATCTTTATAAGAGTTGTTAACTGAATGATATGCAATGGTTATTATATATACATAGACAACTGAATTGTTATCTGAAGACATGGCACGATCTTCCCGTTTTGCCCAACGCATTGCACAGCTTACCGGATGTTTCTTGGGGGATAGAGCGAAATCTTCCTCTGCACCATGAGAAAACCAGAGAGCTCCTCAGTGACTGTCACTGCATATTCATTTCCATACAAGCCATGCATATGTTAGGTTACACTTCTGCAAGAGGACTGGCTTGTGCACTGCAGCTCTCAGCTTCAGTCCCAGCATTGCTCCTCTTGGTGTATCTTCCTTAAGAAAAGGGAGGAGTGGGAGAAGGAAGCCTCTGGAAGGCACAGTGCCCTGGGGTCAGCAAGCAGGGCTTCCAAACCTGCATCCTTCTCCTGCATTCAGGGCACCTTTGAATCGGTGAAAGGAGACGCAGATTTTGTTTCAAACAGCTGCTGGATGTGGTAAGCAATAACAATTCATACTTTTCTTTACAAGTGGTCTGACAATGGGCTGAAGTGTAATGTGTTAATGTGTAAACAGTACTAACATGTCCTGACTTTTGCTCAGGCTGCTTTGGGCCTAAACAACTGGTTGGCTGACTTAAATATTAGAATAGTCTGTCTGTGCTGCAACTGTATTAGATTCAGGGAGGGTTGAGGTATCTAGAACTTGATTAATTTCTCTGCAGGTTCTGGATCTGACCATCTGAAAAAAACTGCACCTCTAGTGAAAACAGCATGAAGCTTGTTGTTTTTTAGATTTACAAGAAGGGAAATAATTGGTGCTGCTTTAGTGTTAACAACTTCCTCTTGAGAGACAGGTAGTATTCATAGGCAAAAATTGCTTTTTCTTCCTTTGAGTAGGTGGGTAATGCTAAAGCAATTTGGGTCTGGTTGTTAACTAGAGAATAAAGTTACCCCACTTGAAATTCTTTGCTGTATTCTAGGGTTGGATGTTGGAAGCAGAGCTCTTTTGTAGCAGTGGCGTGCAGTGACTGAGATTGCACACACCCCTTCCCACAAGTCTTGTTAATCTGGGCTTTCTAAAAATATAAATGCACTTGATTATCTGTCCCTGTTCAGACTTAGCTTTTCTAAATTGCAGTTCTTGCTGTGGAAGGGCGTTGTCTGTGTAAGGATGCAAAGTGTGGAATGGTTTGAAAAGCCAGTGATACTTCTGGATGATACATTAGAGAGAACTCTATTCCAGTTTTACTGCCAACATTAACTCCACCCTTCAAACACTTGGTTGTTTGGTATAAAGTCTTTATTGTCTTTATCACATAGTAAAGATGGTATAAGAGTTACTTAGAAATGTCTCTCTTTTCCAGAAATGTATTTTTTTAGGTATTCATTTGTGAGTTCTCTGTATGCTGAGTCATTACTGAAGCAGGCAACCCTTGTGTGTATGTGGCCTACATAAATAATACAGTAAATATATAAAAGAAATTTATCAGAGAGTAGCTAAATGAACCCTGCATAATAAGAAAATGATAAACTACTTTGTATTAATTGCTAAAAGCAGTGATTCCATTTGACAGAGCACTGAACTGAAACTTAGAAGATCATATTCACTGGCCAGAGCAAATTTGCTTATCAACTTGCCTCATTTTCCACATCTATATAATGGGAAAAAGACTTTCTTTGTAAAGCAGTTTTAGGATTTAATAGTGAATCATGCCACATATGAGATATGTAGAACACAGAAATACAAAACTAAAGGGACATATTTTGAGTCTAGAAACTATTTGGACTAAGGACTTGCAAGCCTGCAGGAGAGTGCATTCCACATTTATGGCCTTTAAAAGGCACTGATGGAAACATGGGGTGTCAGAACTGAGGAATCAACAGGAACCACATAGCAGTGATGTCCCTAAGACAAAGACACAGGAGTGTAGTTCTGTACCAGTGCCCTGGGTTGCTTTTGATTTATTCTTCAGTCCACACAGGAAGTGTTGCATTATATAAATCACAATTAACTTCAGTACAGCTGCTGAAGTTTTTAATTGTTGACTAATTTTGATTTGGTTTACATATGGCAAGGAATTCAGTGTTGCAGGCTCAGGTGTTGTATTACTCATTTGAGCAATAGAGTAGTGTGCATGTAGGTAAAAACGACTTCAGAAGATCTTCTTTTGAAGATATTCTTCTTTGTTGCTTACTCTTGGTGCTCTGATCCCTCATTACATCACACAAGATGAGTATGACTGTGTGTGAATCCTTTCACAAGTATCTTATCCAGCGTCTCTCTTCCAATAATTCTGCACAGATTTTGTTCCAAACCCAGATATTTCCTGACCTTTACATCAGTTCCCTGCTCATTCTGATGGCCTAGTCCATTCAGTCAGGGTGGTTGTTTAGAATATCGTCCACAGGACCCTCAATGAGCTTGATGAACACAGACAAAATGGAAATTATGATTATGAAAGGCCATTGTGAATTTTGTTTCCTGCCCATGGCAGCTTCATTATGCTTTGACAATTTCTGTTTGAATTCTGCTCTTCCTCAGTTTCTTGAGGCATTTTCTAGACCAATTCCCCATCAGTAATTTTCTGGTGTGATGGCCTGAAAATATGTTCATGTAGGCCAACTTCTTGAAATACAAAATATGAGAAATGTAAATGAAATGAAGACTGATGACAGTTCTCTTAAAACCAAATGTGCGAATTCAGATGACATTCTCCCTACAGTTTTCCAGAGCCCGTGCCTCCTTCAGTTTTTGTTGTGGTTGATTGATCAATATTTTCTTAGGAAGATCTTAAAGGAATTTGTTTTATTAAATACAATTCTTAAGGAAAATGGTCTAATGTTTCCTTACAGAGGAGCCTCTTTTCAGTCACACTTTTTTGGGCCTAGATCTGTTTTTATCTCAGAGACTGGTCATGCATTTACACTGCATGGCCAGAGCATAGGCTGTTTCTGTTCTTGCATATCTTACCTTCAAGTTAAGTAATATTTATTTCCATGAATGTAGAGGAGCTTGTAGAGGAGCTTTTTAGCAGTGATGAGGATCTAAGGGAAGAAAAGCAAAGAAATGACCCAAATGACAATTATTTGGTACACATCCATAACAAAATGTGTAAATAAAGGTGACAGTTTTTTACGTGAGGAGCTGTCTACAAACTCGGCCTTCATTACACCATCATGTCTCCAGCAATGTTACAGCAAGGCTTTTATTCAGTGTTTGTGCAGAAAAAAAATGCTTTTAGCAATTAGGTTGTAGCCAGGGTCAGTGGGATGAAAGAAAAGTGTGAGAGAAGTACTTAGTATTAAATAGAAGTTGTAGCCAGAAGTCTGCACTTTTGACATGGGTCAGCTTGTGTTTCATTTCTTCCCCTCTTATTTTTGGAATAGTAAGTTATTTGATGTCAAATACCTTGGTTCATGTGCTATAACCAAATATATCAACATTTTTTTCCAGGCATTTGAAATAGTTCTGGAATCAAAGAGTGAACTTGGGTATTTCAGCATTTATTAGGGATGTGTGTGTGATGAATTTTTTCTTGCTGGAGAGAATGATGAATATTTGTGTCAATATGCATATGAGATAGGTTATTCATATGCAGTGCTTCATATGCAGAACTATAATTGCAAGCTCATTTCTTGACTTCACTGCATTAAAATTCTCAACCACAGTGTTTCATTAATGGGTTTATTGCCCTAATAAGTTTCAGTGAACCCCAGTAAAAGAATAGTAACTGTCATAAGTAGAGTTTAAAAGTTTAGACATAAAAATCTGTAGTTAAAAGATTTAATTATTGTAGTATCATGTGCCTTCCAGAGACTGTGAGGGATGTAAAGGAGTGAATTTAAGGCAGTGCCACAGAAAAGACTGATATTCTCTTCACAGGGGTTCCAAGTGACACATCCATTACTATTAGGAACAGGTTAGGGTCAAATTTCCAGAGCAATCTAGCTCATCAAGAGCTGAGAGAAAAAAAATCTATACCTTATTTCTGAATAAAATTAACTTTTACATCTTCCCCCACCACTGCCAAAGTGAAGGCCAGAAGAGAGAGGACAGTATGATGCAACCTCCTGAGAGGAAACACAAACCTGAAATGACCTCTTAGACTTCAGAAGAGCAGACTTTTGTCTCTTTAGGGACCTGCTCGGAGGAATCCCATGGGGAACAGCCTGGAAAGAAGAGGGCTCCAGGAGAGATGCTTGGTTTTCAAGGATCACATTCTCCAAATATAGGAATCATCCATTCTGATGAGAAAGAAATCAGATAAAAACAACAGGAGTCCTGTATGGATGGACTAGCTGCTCCTGAAAAAGCTCAAATGTAAAAAGAAAATGTATGAGAGCTGAAAGAAGAGTAGATGACCTGGAAAAAGTATAGAGAACTCTGAACATGGTAGGGCCAAAGCCCACCTGGAATTGAATTTGTACAGGGATTTTGAGGGAAAAAAGAAATTTTTCTATGAGTACTTCAGCGGTAAAAGGAACACAAGAAAAATTATGGGCCCACTGCCAAATGGGACAGAGAAGGACAAGGAGTTTTGACCACTCTCTCAGTCTTTGTTGATAAGACTGCTGTTCAAGAATCTCAAGTCCCTGAGGCCAGTGTGAAGTCTAGAGGAAGAAAAGCTTACCCTTGATGGGGGAAGATCAGGTGAAGGAAAATTTAAACCAACTAATTTGCCAAGGGAGTGGATCTTATCAATGTGTATAAATATCTGTTGGGAGGGGGTAGAGGAGACAGTGCTTGTGTTGAGGATATATCTGGTGCAGGTAGCTCGGTTTGGAAGCTCCAGATTGAGATGCAGACTGAGCTCATAAATCTGATTGAACACTGAAACAACCTACCCAGGGAAGGTATGGAGTGTCTGTCTGTGGAGATATTAAAAACTTGACAGAACATGGTCCTCAACAGCTTTCCTTGGTTCACACTGCCTGAGCAAGAGGGTTAGACTAGACAATGTGCAGAGGTCCCTTCCAAACTCAACTATTCTGTGGTTCTGGGAATATAAAAACAGATACTTGGTTGCATCACAAAGGACGGTATTTAAGCACTGCCTAACCAACAAATCCCTTAATCAAAGAAAATGGACTATTACTCTTTTGCAAAGGCTCACCAGGAATATAAAAAGGACTGTTCTTGCTTAATAACGTTAACTGATGACCTCTCCTTTCTTCATTGTAATTTGTGATAATATGGGTTAGTTTTAATGCCTTGAAAATGACAGTGCATTGTAAGAATGCTTTGCATAATTTTATGTTTTCAGCTTTAAGCAATATCGGGGATTTTATTTCAGTTCACTTGCACAAAGAATTTGCATGAATGTTCTAAAATAAATGTTAGTAAACACTAAATATATTCTTCCCCTGCTCTTCAGTGCATGGATTCCCTGATACACATGCTCTACCTAGCATGTTATCTCTTTCTAGAAACATTATTAACATGAACAAAAACTTGATATGATCAGTAATCACAATCAATTCTTTGATTAGTCTATAATATAGATTACATTAAGACTCATGTACCATTGCATTTCCAATAACAAACATTTTTAGCAATTATTTATATAAAATATCCATCCTGTTTTGCCATACTGCATTTTTCATTAGGTTCCCTGCAGAGATGAGACAGTAAACATAAAATTCAAAAATTCATACCATGTTTTATTAGAAAGCATTCAAGGACCTTCAGCATTTTGACTATGTTAAAACACTCTGTCAGTTCTCTGTGAGGTTACTAAGATTAATTGCCTTTTCTGTGATTCAAAGAGCTTTAAATGTACTCAGTCTGAATGTGAATTTTCTGTCTGTTCATGCTTGTTGCACAACAGCAAACTACAAACTATTTTGTCCACTGTGCATAATCATCAAAGTTTATAGGAAATCCTAATGTTTTCATATCTCCTTAAATAAAAGTGTGAAATGGAGAGTAAAACAGGGAAGGCAGTGTCTGATTTCATCTCCCCTTTTTCCTGCAGTGCCTGTGGTAGTTTCTCGCTGTAGCTGTGGCCCTGAGAAATTGGATTTGAACAGTTCTCCACAGAGGGGGGATATCTGGATTTTTTTTCTTGGCATCTGTATGTTTGTTTTGATGCCAATTTCACAATACAGAAATGGAAGACAGGATATTTGCTTTGCTTCTTTTGGTTACAAGCATCTGACTTGCTTGTTTTGCTAGTTTAAGAAATATGATGAAAAGTAGAATTCTAGAAGACATTAATGATTTTTAATGCAGCTCACTTATAGTTCAAATGGGTTTTTTTACATTTTTGCAGATATTTTGGCACAGGTCTCAGGGACATTTTGATCCTTGACTCATAGAAATAAGTGGGAATTAGGAAGTCAGCATGTCTTTGCAAAGCTAATCTTAAATCTGCAGAAATTCTGTGTGATAGGATAAAACCAATAACTACAGTAAGTAAAACAGCCAGATGCAAATGCTGCTGTTGTTTACCCTCTGTGCAGTAGAAGGGATGAAATTGCATAACAGACAAGTCTTTAATTCTTTGGTTCAGAACAACTTTTAGTTCAGTTCAAGTACATGAACTGATGAGGATCTTGCAGAAAAATTCCACTGCATAGTCATATTAGAATCAATTGAGTCCTGGGTCTTGTGCTTGAACCAGCAGGTCATATTGCCTTATTTAAATTATGAAAGTACTAAGATTAATTAAATCAATTACTTGGCATCTGTGTCTGAAGGTTGGGAACAAGGATGTCTCAGCTGGGTGTGAAGATGCCATCACTGAATTGCCAAAAAACTTTTTTGCCATTTTCTTTTCCTGAGACCCAGTAAGTTAATGTTTCAATAAAGCCAATGTTTTAGTGTATAAATTGCATGAACTGGGGGTGTGTTTGTACCCATGTCTTTGTTGTGTGTAACATTAGCAGGCCGTACAGGGTGCTGTAGTATTTGCTCTTAATATTAGGTTACCAACTGCTCCTGGTTGTTACACAGTGAAGTGCAATAGTTTCCCTCTGTACTTTGGGCACTGAAACAGGCAAGAAGGTTGCATTTCTGTCAGAAGAGAGAAGGAAGAGAGAACCTTTCCTCTCATTTTAGGCTGTACCAGTGTGGTCACATTACCATCTGAGCCTGGGTTAAATTCAGACATGGGCCAGGCAGTACAGAGGCTCCACAAACATCTGAAGGTGAGCCTGGCTGTATTTCTGCAGGTTCATCGTGGAGAAAAGTGATTAGAAAATTCATCTGCAAATTGCGTTTTGCTCTTTCAGATGCAGCCAGGAAGAGCCCATCTTGTCATTCAGACACAGGGCTTTGTTTACATGACTAGCAGTAAGACAAATTATCACTTTAATAGCAATTTAAGCAATTAGGTATGAACATCACTGAAAGACAATAAACATGGAACTCTGCAATGCTGTAATTTACCACCCATTTTTACTGTGTGGGTATACTCTGAAAGCCAGCAGAAGATGTCTTATGGTAGTCAAGAGTTACTCCTCACATTGTGAAGCACTGGAGAAGAAATGTAAAGCAAAGTTATTTCTTCAAAACATGGTGGGAGTGCAAAGGAGGAAACTTCCTGTTGTGCTGAGATGCTGTGAAATACATCACATTGCAAAATGCTGCCATCTTTTTTATATTTTAAACCCACCATACCCACTAAAAAAAGAATGTTAAAGTTGCAGTATCTCACAGGTATGGGTTAGGCTGCCCACAGCTTTAATTTAACTGTGTGATGGGACTAATGCTTTGTCCCACCTGGGAGGAAAAGGTTAAACAGCTGTTGAAAGTCTTAACAAGATTGATAAGAGTAGGGATTTACAGCCAGGTGATGCAAATAGAGGGTGGAGAAGGCAGAGGATTATAAGTGTGGAGTGTTCTGTTTTTACAGCCTTTATAGTGAAGGGTTAGTGATGTTTTTGAGAGTGGAAAGGCTTGATGATGGTGGGAACTCTTGCAGAGATAAGAGAATGTTCTGTCTTGTTAATGGTGAGTCACTTTAGGATTATGATTAAAAGCCCATAATTGATAAAAGGAAAAGATATGCAAAAAGGAGATTGGACAAATCCTTGGAGATGGAGACTGCACCTCTGAGAAGTGTGAGGTGGGTTATGGGCTGCTGTGGAGCTGGAGGGGTTGCTGTGCTGTGGGCTGCCCGTGCAGCCTGCCTTGTGAGCAAGCATTGTTGTGCAGTCTTTAAATATGTAATCTCACATTACTTTCACATAAGAGATAAGAATTTAATGAGCAGTGATCCAGTATTTTGTTTTATCGAGATCAGTGTGTGGTCCCAGGCTACAGCATACGCTGTTTACTATACGCTATTTAAATGCTGTGCTGAAGGCAGAATAATTAACTTCCTCATGGGCTTTTCTATAGCACTCATTGTGGTAAGATTGGAGTGTCTTACAATGTGAAATAAATTGCCACCTTGACGCATGTTTGTTGAGGAGAGACTATTCCTGCTCTCAAGCACAGACAAATGTCAGGCATATTTTATATGCCCAGTTTGAAACATCTGAGACTTGATTTCTTTGAGTACTCACCACTATACAATACTTCATTTGATGTATAGTTCCTATTTTCTTCAGTTGCAGCTGAGACTATTCAGCCATTCCACGACTCTCCAACCGAAAAGCTGATATAAATAGGGAACACCTGTGAGAATCTGCCCTTTGAGCTGCTTTCAGAGTGTTTGGAATTTCTGCTGGAGGAAAGTGTTGTGTGTAGCTGTACTTTTATATAAGTGGGATCTCGTGTGCTCCTGCTGTCACGTTTAGACTGGGAGGCAGTGGTTTACAATGCTCCAAGGAGCCAAATGTTTGGAATTATTTATCATCTTTACTAAGCTGAGACAGGTGAGTAAAACGATGGAAAAACTTTCAAAATTGCTTAACAATGTAGAAGCCCGACTCCCCTTTTGAAAAATGCATCACTTGCTTGTGAGATGAGGTGCTTTCAGAAAATTGCTTCTCTTTTATTCCACCATAAATATGATCAAATAATAACTATCACTGTTATAGGACAAAAATTCTGATTGGGAAGTGATCTGCATGCAATGTAACTTTTAACAGTACTCTGAAACTTAGTTGAAAGCTATTAAAGAAGCACATCTGAATTAAATCAATGCAATATATCTGCCTTGTGAGCAGTATACAATGGTAATTTATCTATTATGTAACAAAACTGAATCTTCAGAGAAAATGAATGTTTTTGAGAAAACACCATTAACTTTACTGCCGTTAGCACCACCAGAAATTTGCAGTCTTGTATTCTCACCTGAAACACTAAAGCAAATCAGCTTGTCTGAGAGGAGACTACTTAACTTGACTTAGAAAAATAAGTTTTCAACTTGTAAGTGAATGTCTCATACCATTCTAAACTCTGTATGGAATATATACTGTAGGGTGAAGACCTAATACTACAGGCCACCAGGAGTATAAGAACACCACAGTGTTTAAAACTGATTATTTCCTAAATAGCTGTGTGTAATCGAGTGTATTAACATTGATTACTGCTGACAGCCTAATATAGAGAAGATGTAAAAAAATTGCTTCTCAAAATCGCATAGCAAAGGATGAAATAGTACAGGCAAAACCACTTGTGAAACTGAAGAACATTTTCATAATTAGTAACTAATTCGTATAATGCATAATGTAAAAATGTGCTTGATTTTAATTCTCTTTCTATAGCTCTTTTTTTTTTTTTCTATTCCTAATTTCATGTGCTTGTTGTTGCCCTTAAATACTTTTATTTGCTGTAATGCTTCTCTGTGGTATTTGAAGAATATGCTAATAGAAACAGTAATGTTTAATCATGAAATAAGTAAATTACATTAGCATAATGCTCACTTTGAACCAGCTTTTGACTGTGAACTGACCTGAGATCTCCAAACTGACTTTTGCAGCATCTCTCAGAGGCTGGGGTCCTGAGCTGACTGCCTTTGTGCTCTTAGTGTCACGTTTTTGAAATGCAATCAGTAACTTGGCTATACAGTGTAGTCACAATTAAAGCCTTTCAGAAAAATTTAACAGAACTTAATTCATCTGGTCTGCCTTCCTACATGACATCAGTCTTGCATTTTATCTGTTAATGATAAACTATGTTTAAGCAAAATATCTCTCCTGAAGATAGATCTGATGTTGATTCAAAGATCTCAATCAATAGAAGAAATATTTACTAAATTAAAAAATAAACGGTAAAGGTTCTTAGGAACTGCCTGGCTGGTTACTTGTTTAACATTCACTTTCAACAAATTATTCAATTTTCCTTTGGAAAGGTTTAAGCTGCTGTATTTGAGTCACTTTTCTGTCCTTGCCTCCCCTGGCAGAGTTGTGTGTGATAAACCAGAGGGCAATTTCATTATAGAACAGCACTAACTCCTTGAAAGAGTTGTGAGTGAAACAGGTGCCTTGTGCTGGTTCTGTAGTGGAAGAAGCTACCTTGGATAAAGGCCAGAGTATAATTTAAAGCTGTTTATATACAGAGCTAATGCACTGTAATTCATACCCTGTGAAATGACACTTTAACAGTGTGGTAACTTCTTGGACTATGCTTGTGTTTAGACTTTTTTTTTTAATTAAAAGCACTGAGCTCCAACAGTTTTACTGTAAGGTACTTCCAACCTTCAAATCACTTTGGGAATTCAGATTTCAACAGCCACTTTAAAATAGGAACAGCAGAATTGTGTACACAGCCCAGATATCAGGCTTTCCAGTGTCTAAAATGGGATTGAAATACTTTAAAAAGTATATTATGTGTGAGATTAACATGATCAACC
Organism: Lophotriccus pileatus; assembly: GCA_035583135.1. NCBI lineage: Eukaryota > Metazoa > Chordata > Aves > Passeriformes > Tyrannidae > Lophotriccus > Lophotriccus pileatus. Next base: position 6,911,184 of record JAWWES010000006.1, read on the forward strand.
ACACTTTTAGATTAAAATAACTTTTTACAAGTCCCATTTTCCATACATTCATTTTGAATGGCATTTTTTATGTTCTCTCCTTTAATTCTTTATCAGTTGAGTCCCCTGTCAGTTTTTGCTCTAACCTACTCAGGACTGATGGGGTCAAGCAGGGTCATCTTCCTTGCTCTTTTTCAATATTTTCATGGTCTTCTAAGGCTGTAAGAACTTATTTTTCTTTCCCACCCCCAGTACTGCCAGATTTATTGAAAGCAGCAACCAGTGGTAGACCACTCCAGCATCTCTTTAGGCCCACTGGTCATAAGTTTTTAAGAGTAACTGCTTGAAAGGATATTTATCCCAAGTCACTATAGTTGAACACTCTGAAGCACAAAAGGTCTGAATCATTCAGACCGACCCTGAGCAAAACTGTACAGAACCCCAAACTGGCTTCATATTGTTTGAGTATCATGGGTACCACTGTCTTTCTTCAGCAGGATCTTCTGTGACATTCAGGACTGATTTCAGCCCTGAATTTCCTTATGGTTTTCTCTAATACAGGAAGATAGAGTGGTTTCCAGAAACTCCATCCGAGATAACAAATGCCTGTCATGTATTCTGCTATCTCTAAATCTGCATTTGTAAGATTTAAGAGGCAGTTGTTAATTTTGTTTGCTGCAGCCAGCTTGCTGAAGAGAAATGGTCAAGAAAGGAAATAAATTCAGTGTTTGGTGCAGAGTGAAGGAAGTGCAGGAAAGTACGTTTTCAGCAGTCTTTTATCATTGAGTCTGCTGTGCTTTGGCCTTAGCATCATTTATTCCTGTCCTGACAGTGATCAGTCTTCTTTTTGGACATTAAATTCATCATGTCTTTTGCTCCTTGCAGACCATTAGGAAATTGGATAGAATTACAGTTTATAATATTACTTACCCATGCAATCCCTGCAATATAAAGTTATCTTCATACACAGAATGAACGTCTTGACTCTGCGTTAATGGCAAAATCATAATTCCATTTAAGTAGTGAAAGGATTTTTCTATAAATCTTAATTCATTGTCAGGCCCTTGAGTTTTCAAGAAAGAGGAGTAGATGGTCCCCTAATGAAATTGACTTGGCTCTTTTTTTTTTTCCTTTTCATGTTGAGATGGAAATTGTAATTGCCACTGACCACTCTTGAATATATTTGTTTTTCCAAAATATTCACAATTATACTGGGAAAAGGATTGCTGCAGCAACACTGTGTGTCCAAAAGGTAGGGAGGCAACCTGCAGAAGAAGCTGAACAGGAATTCCAGCCCTAACTCTTGACTTTCCCTCTTGTGACTCCTCATTTGTTTTGTGTTTGTGCTTGCCTTGAGAGGGTATTGATCCAGTCAGTCAGCCCATGGCACTGGGCAGATTTCAGTCCCATGTGGAACTCATGGTGGGGACAGGAAAAACGTGTGGGGCAAGGTCACAGCAGCGCAGTTGTACTGCTAGATTTTGCTGCAGAAAATCTGAGGATCAGTAGGTGGTAATTCATATATTCTCACTGGAAAAAAGAATGAGCTTATTAAATTATCTCAGGTATAATCACTGGTTTTTCATTACTGCCTGGCATATTAAACTCTCAGGGCTTGAAACGCTGGTCCTTTCTCTCTGAAAGCATATATGTATTTTTTTTTTAGGGAAGAAAAGACACATGTATACTATACTAGGTGCTGAACATAGAACAGAATTTTATCTTGAACGGTGCCTTTCTTAAAATGGTTTTAGAGATCCTTAATGACTTAAATACTGGAGTTCAGTGCTGCACACTTTGTGTTGTCTTGACGAGAGCCCAAGCAGAGCTCTGATTGTCAGAGCTCCACTGGGAAAAGGACGATTTTCAACTTTCAGCCTCAAGTTTCACCTCCTATTCCTATCTAAGAAACGTTCCTTCTGAAGCTGTGATTGAAACTGCGTTGTAGCCAAGCCAGTATTTTTTTTATGATACGTTGCGTGAGTGCTTTCTTCCTCTCGCAGCTCTTTCCCCCCCCCCCACTCTTCCACTCTGCATTTTTGTGGTTTATTTTGGCATTGATCCTGCAGTACAGCTCAGACACACTCTTGTGAGCCCACACAATGTGAGGTAGGTGCAGCAAATTGCGCAATCAAGTCCATTAAATAGAATTGCACTTCCATAACAAAAATATGACAGCTGTCATTTCAGACCGAGAATTCCCTTCCCCAGCAAGCATATTTTATTCTGAGACAACATCAAAGAAGATATTCTCCCATCAAAAAAAGGTAGAAAAATAAGGAACTATCATTGAGGTTATTTAAATCTAGTTTAATCACCTGAGCAAATAAATAGCTTGCATACAAACTGATTTCGGTGTTTGCTGCCACAAAGGAAGGGAAGACAATTCCCAACAACTGATGCACACTTCTGTGTCATGAAATTTGTAAATTTAATTTAAAAAAAAGTAAAATGGGCTTTGGAATTTTAATTATTCCATCTGGTTCATACAGAAACTCCTCTAGACTGAAAACTCAGTGCAGCACAGGCTTAAAGTTCTGTGTGACCATTTGTGCTGTGTTTGGATTGTTGGGACGTGTTCCAGCACAGAGCTGTGCCTGATTATCTGCCAGAAAAACTAAGATAATCATAGGTAGAACACAGAAAGCAAACTTTACTCTGAATTTTGGACTTTTCATACAGTCTGTAAATAAAGTGGTTCTGGTGCTCTGTACAGCAAAACTGATAAGAGGACTTCCAAGAGTAGTCAGTGGCATCAAAATTCATTTGTGTATAACTCTGGACAGTTTGATGAGGATGATAATAGAGTGTTAAAAATCCCTCTTCAAACAGAGGCAGAAAACTTGTCTGATGGTCTGCAGGACTGAAAAATATTTGCAGCATGAAGAAATTGGATAGTAACAGATAAGCTATTTTAAAAAAAGAAGTAATTGAAGTAGGTTACTGAAGTTACCACACCAGGATCTATGGAACTATCAAACTGAGGTCTCCGTAAGCTAAATTTTAAGGTTGATCCATAGGTAAGTACTAATATTTTGAAAAGGGATATATCAGATGTCTATTAAATTGTGAATGATATAGACAATTTTTTCTGGATGCTGCTCATTATTTTTACCCACCTGTGTGTTTCACAGAGCAAGTGGAAATCCTGGAGAATGTGTTGCTACATCTTGTTTTGGTAGTGGGTTCTTGGAGGGGTCAGACAAATTAGCAGAGGGCAATGCTTCCCAGGGCTAAAATAAGATCAGGTGCTCATGAAGTTCCCAAAGGGATGGCTACTGAAAGCAAACCTATGGAAATATGTTCTGTAACTGCCCCAAGATACCATTTCCATAATGCCCATGAGTCAAACAGACTGGATGGGGTCAGTCAGTTCTGCTGTGTTGTGTTTACAAAGGAGCCAAAGTACACTGAGACAAAGAGTGTTTGAAAGACTTGGAATACTCAGTAATGACTCCTGGGTTCAGAGGGGTTTCTGGTGGTTATTACCAGCAATTGTGTGAGTTAAGGTGTTTGGTAAGATTACAGGTCTGAAGGGAGGAGGGAATTTGGGATAAAATGTTGCAATGACTTCTGAGAAATTGCAGTTGCCAGTGAGGTCCATCTTGAGGTCCTCTTAGATCTTTAGACAAAAAATTATTTCTTCATCTCTTCAAATTTTACCTTAAACTCATCAAGTGCAACTGGTTTAGTTTAATTGTATAATTTCTGTGGGATATTTGCCTGTGTGAGAACTGTGCTTACAAAGAGTGCTTCTGTTAATAGAAGGAAATTATTTATTCCTATGGATACTTTTGGAATCATTATGGGATTGAATGTCCATTTGCATCTCTCTGAAAAGTTACCAGATGCCTGTAGTAGTGACACATCATAGCCCATCTATTTAGGAGCTGTGTTTTACTGAGGCTTGCTCTGGTCTTCTCTGCTGGAGTAATTTTTGCCTGAGTAGAGGAATAAAAGTTTTTTCATAGATTATACAGAGAACTTGCTCAAAACATGCTCTGATATGGAAATCTGAATATGAATTGACGAGTATTAGGAGAGAAATATCCAAGTTACAGAATTTAAAGAGCCTTGAGCTTTGTTAAATAGTAATTTATTTAATAATAAACCATCAGCTGTCTGAAATGAGGAAGAACCATTTTGAACTAGTTTATTTTTAAGATACTTCCTTCATACAGCTGCATATTCGTTCCTGTCACTCTCTTCACTATTAAATTTCGTGTCTCTAAATGGTACATGTTCATTTTATTTTCCTCAGTCAGAGACTTTAATGCTTATTTTATTGATTCATGCTAAAAACAAGGAAACAATGAAAGGCTTCTTCAGGATACTTGAAATCTGATCAATTTTTTTTTCTTTTAAATTGGAAATATAATATACCTATTACTCCAGGATATGTGTCTCTAAGTGCAAGTGGTTGCAGCATACATATTAATTTCCTGTTTTGTTTGAATGTACAGGCTCAGCATCCATATTTTATAAATGCTGACACCCTAAAGTTAAGTAGGCTAACATGGCAGTTTTGAAGTAGTAATTTATGTTGCAACTAAGGCATTATTGAAGTTAAATCAGTGTTTCACAACTAGCATTATCATGCACATATTTCAAATACCTGGTACAATATTTGTAAGAACAACTCTAGCACATGACAGGAGTTTTTAGAGCACAGGCTGGATTCCTATTGTTTTCTGGCCAATCCCAATTTTAACCTTGTGCATAAGATTAATATGCACGTAATTAAGAGATGAGTGACAAAACAAAAGGAAGAAGGCAAACAGAAATAGATTTCTTCAAATAAACTGTCTTAGGACTGTTGGAACGTATTTCTATCTTTGTTTTGATTTAATTTTTACTACTGTGAGAACATTTAAAAAAAGATCTTTATTATGAGTCATGGGTAATAAACTAGGGACAAATATATAGTCAGTAGAGAAGGATTCAACTCTCAAATTTTGCTTCTTGCATTCATTTCTGCAAGGTAAAATGAGATATGTTTATTTTCTGTTCCAAAATTATTTCTATTTTATGCTGAGGACATTAGCAGCAATCCATAAAGATATTGTAAGGGTAGAAAAAGATATTTAGATTTCAGTTATTTTTTGAACAGCAGACAGAATGTACACATAGAACCAGCAGTTACAAATGAGCAGAGGGAAGGGAAGAATTGAGGAGTGCACAAGTGCCAAAATATGTGGCTGTTTCTGCCTGCCTGGACGTAGAAAATAGATGGGATTTTCTTAAAATCACCTTTTATAAGCAACTAAGGACTGAAAGCTGTTACTGTATTTTGTGGAATCCTGGCACCCCTCTTTTGGTTGCAACTTCTGGCTGGTGTTGCAGGAAGGGAGGGGTGTGTGTGTATGTGAGGAGTGGTGGGAAAAGTGGTCAGACAGAGGAGGAAAACCACTGGTTCTTGCTAAATTTAGGTGGCCCAAAAGTAGGGAGAGAGGGTGTCCAGGCAGTATGATATAAAAGAAAGGAGAATTTTGGTGCAGGACTCCCTGGAAATTTCATACAATAAACTTTTATGTGTCTACCATTGGGACTTTCCCACTATGCTATTACATAATTACATAATAGCATAGATATCTGTAATGATTTTTGAGCACTGTTGTGCAAGAGCTGTTATTTGACGCTTTGCTTTTTACTTCTAGTAGTTGTGTCTTAGTTCTGAGAGTCCCACATTTTACAGATTGTTCCTAAAGCTACCATATTTCATTCTAAAGGGGCCACAGTTTGGGAATGTTTAAAGCATCATGTAAGTGAGATAAATAATGTGTATCTTTCATTGCATCACAATGACAGGGGGCTTTTTACTGCATATTCCTACTTACTCTAGAAATTCCCACACATCTCTTTTTTTTTTAACAGCCTCCTTTATCTGTTTCCACAGAGCTGCCCACTTTCTTTCATGCTTGTTTCATCCTCCTCTTCTCCTCTGTTAATTCTCTTCATAAGAGGTGCTCTAGGTCACCTCAAGGAATGACACAATCCCTGCTGGTGAAATTTGCTCTTATTCCTGAGAGCTGGACAGCCATGCTACTTCCTGTTTTATAATCACTTCAGTAATAAAGAGTAATTTTAATTTCATTTTCAAATACAACAGCGATTAATAATTAAAGGTTAAGTAAAGAAATTATTTCTGGACAGGTTCTTCATCATGCAGGACCTAGAGTTCTTATTCATATTAATTAATGACATTGTTAGCACCTAAAAAGGAGTGGAATGACTATAGCATCCTATCTGTTTTTGGTTCTAAAATGATATCATCATGCAAGATGAGCACAAGAGATGAATGACTAAAAGTCACACTCTTCGAACACTTCTCTTATTAAACTTTTAATAAGAACATCATTAATTTGCACTAATGACTTCTATTTGTACTAGAGAAGACCAAACTGTAAATTAGGAAGAGAATGAATAAATGGAATAAATAACTCGGAGATGCTGCATTATGTTGTGTACTTTATTCTTTAATTGAAAATGGTATTTTAATTTAATTAATAATGATGATCATGCAGCAGAATGTGTTTTGGAATGTGCCTTGTGAAAGAAAGGAAATTTGAACACTGGGAGAGCAATCTCTCTTGAACACAAACGGGCAGGACAAGGACCATTTTTTGACATTTGTGACTTTCAGGATATGCAGATTGCAAAATATTTAAAAAAAAAAAACCCAAACAACAAACAATCAAAAAAAGAGGAAGAGTCTTTTATTCTAAAAATTGTTTGTTCTTTTGCAATGTACATATTCCTTCTCTCCAGTGAAATCTACCAAAATCTTTTTATTCTCCCAAAATATTTCCATTCTCCCAAAGCCTCTCCATCCTCTGCAGTCTGTATGTATTTTCTCTAATTTCTATGCAGTGCATTCCCTGTGTGAATAAGACAATTTAGCAGTTTAATAAGCACTTGATGTCATAAGTTTGTTTCTCTAATTGAAGAGAATTATTTCCTTTAAGCACAGCAGACAGTTTTTTCTGGAATAAGTGCAATTCTGTCAAACTGTTGTGTCAGCCATGTGTGTCCAAATTCTGTTTGCAATCCCCAGATCTACGTAAGATTTTTTTTTTTTTAAAGCAAATGTTTTGCTCCCTTATATTTTCTATTTTTGCTCTCTTTTGCATGATTGTTTTATTTTAAGACTTTGTATATGCTTATGGCTGGAAGGGAAAGTATAGGAGTAGAATTACAACTGTCAGTAATGCCTTTATTGGCAAGAATAGCAAACTTAAAATTGTTTTCAAACTTTTCTGTCTGAGAGAAGAAACCCCATATCTTAAGTCCCACGATGTCATTTTAGCATCTTACCATGTGGCAGATACAGTGAGGCTTATTAAGATTAAGAAAAGCTATAAAAAACACAGGAGGGTTTTCTTTGTTTTGTGTTGTTATTTTGAATAATAGGTGGCAAGATATGTTTGACATAAGACAGCGGAATGATTAAACGAAGGATTTGGAGTGCAAGCTGTGCTGATGGTATTTGGCAGACTTATTGACACATTGTATTGCCTCAGGCTAATGATTTTTGCAGTTTTTCAGTCATTTCTTGCAGTCTGTTAAGAGAGAAAGCACTTAGACCTGCTTTGGAGCTGGGTTTGTCTCCAGCCTCTGTCTGCTCCCCTTGCAGTGTGACCCAAAGCAAATGGCCCTGGAGTTGACCAGATTTGTGGCAGCTCAGAAGCCCTTCTTTAGCAACCTCCCCAAGACTTAATAGATGAGTTATTTATTAGGTGATTATGAGCTGCTTTTGCTTTTCCTGTCTTTGACTGAAGCCATCCAAGAGTACATTCTGTCTGCCAGTTTTTTTACAGTGCATCAACAGCTTTTCCTGATATGTGGCATTATTTGCCACATTATCAAATATTTGCCTACCCATAGTAATGCTAAGGATACTTATTTTTCTTTGCCCTTTCTGTGACTTCAGATTTATTTCAGCTGGACTAAGGTAATCTCTTTATCTGTCATGATTTTGCATAATGTGGTAACTTGCTACTTCTAACATACACTGAAATAATATTTCTGGTAACCGTTATCTTGCAGAGGAGGAACACAAGAGTCCACACTGGGCCTCTTTTCAGTGCTTTACAGTAGTATAAGTTCTTATTAGATCAAGTATTTCTGTATAAAATGGCCAGATTTTCATTTCAATTAATCTGATTATTTTCCTCCCCAGTCATTCTCCAAATCTCATTGAAATTCAAATTGAATGGAACAACGTGTTTGAGGTGTGATAGAGCTGTTGTTCTGCCAAGATGTGGTTGTTGAGATCATTGCCCTAAAGTACTTGTACCGTTTGCAGACCCAGTTCTAGTGCAGTCCATCAGAGGCATGACTTGCCAAGCGAGGGCAGTTCCAGGACAGTGTGTTCCCTACACTGCTATTCCATGTCTTTCCCTGCGTGTAACCTAACCCAGCACGTGCTGCTGCTTAGTGTGGATACAGCCAGGCCTCCCATCCTGGTCAAATGGACACAGCACACATAATATTGAAGTAATATTTATAAGAGTATTTGCTAATGATTAAATGGTTTAATGCGTTACTAATTATTTTTCGCGGTTAACTTTTCTGGCTGCCTGGGATAGCTTGTTCTCATGAGCCTTGTGATCCCCATACTGTTGTTACTACCTGAGATCCTTAATGGGTAGGAAATCGGCCTGTGTTTGCATTTATGGTATCTGTGGCTGTGCTGATCACGAGGCCATTACTGGCCCACGGAGAGCACTCTTAAAAATAGTTGTCTTGTGCCACGAGGCACATGCATATGACATGTTCAATAGAAATCACAACAACTGATCCTGAGGTAAGCTTGTGTCATTAGATATATAATTCATATTAAGCATCTCTTCATTGGTGCTCTAGAAAATGATTTGTACTCAGTGGTCAGAAATAAAAATGTCAGCCTGGCGGGAGTTTGGAGCTTTTTCACTCCCTTAACTTTGCACCGCTTAAACTAAATGTTCACTCTGGTGTCCTGACTTTATGAGCAATTTTGAGGCCATTTGGTCTAATCTGAATTGTAGAGAGGCAGCTGTACACTGTTGTGTGACAGTTCTCCCTGAGCTTTCCTGTCTCCCTGAGATGTTGTGATCTTTACTGTCTGTAACTGTGCAGTCACCTGCGACTGAACCTTTGCCTTGCCCTCTTCACTGACACGTGGGTTATCCCTTAGCTGGTGAATAATTACACTGGAGGTAATTTTGTGTTCCTCCATGTAACTTTTGCTTTTTGAAGATTCTCTTAGGGAATTTTTGCAGGCTCAGACCTTTTTGATAACTTCTTGAGGTGAATTCAAGCACACTTATCTTGTTTAGAACCAAAACTTCTTTTTGTGGAGTAATCAAAGTATCAAATTATCTTTCAGAAACAATTCTAATCTAGAATTCAAGATGTGAATTTATGTGTAAAGTAACTTTAGGGATTGTGGTTCTTTTTGGTTTTTTTGACTCTTTTTAAGGAAGTTATAAGTATCATTGTTACAAGTATCTTTCAGAGAGGAATGAGAAGAATAAAAATAGCAGGTTTTTTACATCCACTTTTAGCATATTAAAACAAAGATAAATATGTTCATTGTTTGGAAGCAATGAAGCAGACTTGTTTTTCATAAATGATGTGGACCTTTTTATGCTGATAGAATAGTTGAGAGTTGAGACTCAACTGTGTCCTATCAGTGTTGGCATTGGAGTGTCTTGGAAGTCTAATGTGGCTTTGAGTGTCACTTCTGGCTGGAACTGGCCACATTTTGGGTATAGCAATGATGCCATAGTTCACCTGTTTCTGACAAAAGAGAACTATGTCAAGACTGATGCTGTCCATTGGTCAGCTCTTGGGCAACAATGGCAAAAAAAGGTGTTTTCTTCTTCCTGACTATTGCTTGGAGGAGTGAGAGGACTGAAAGGGAGCCTCTGTTTCCTCCTTCCTTTCTAAAGATGAAAGAAGGAAGTGGAGGTTGGGCTGAAATAGGCATTGCAGAGCTTTATTGAGCTTTAGAGCTCTAGTGGAAAACGGAGGTGATGTCTTGAGTGAAGTGGCTTCTCCACTCTCGATTATGGACTGGGAATTGTGGGGGACAGCTTAGGTTTCCAATGCTCTTCTATTGAGAAATTCCCAGAGCAGACACACATACGTTATCTACAGGTGTGGCAATTCAGTCATTGTAGCAGAACTCAGAATCTGCTCATGTTCTGCACACTTTGAAGTCATCTTGTATGATAATAGTTCTTCACTAATGAGAAGACCTGTTGATTCATCAACAAATACTATTAAAATGTAACAAACAAAGTAGATTTTTCAACATTTCCAACAGTTACATTTATCTTAGAGCAACGTTGTTGAAGTCAGAATCCAAAAGGGGAACTGTTTCATACAAAATAAGTAACGTGCATGTAACTGAGTACTGCAGCTACTTTCGAAAGAGCAGCCTGCATTTAGCTCTTTATTTTTGTTATTGTTCACTAGTTTGCTCAGAGGTATCAGGCAATAAATATTACAAATTCTAAAGTGACAAATACATGACATGTTGCCACCTACTTTTAGATGCTATTCTTAGCTGCTGCTAAACAAGATCAGTTCTACAAATTGGATGTTTGCTTCACCTCACCTCCAGCAAAGCTTGATCTTAATAAATGAAGTCAATAGTTGGATAGGGAGAAACACTTTCATTCCATTGTCATATTTCCTTATCATAAACAGTCCCTAAACTAACACGTCAGGAACTAAGTGTGCATGAACAAAAAGCCTCACCTTTATTTGGTATCAGCACAAATCACGTTGGGTTAAGCCAGGGCTGTATTTGCTCTGCTGTACCCTACTGATCACAATGGGAATTATGTTTGTCAATACTGATTTTATTTGAGGCTTAAAATGTTTTAAGTTCCCTAATACAAAGATTGTATTGGAGAGTTTAGACTTAACTTGCCTGACAACTTTTTAAAGATATTTCAAAATGTTTGTACTTCGATCAGAAGGTTTCCATATTTTCCATATTTAAGATTTCTCTTTGGTTTATATCCTTGCCCACACTTGAATACTAAAGACTCTGAAGTATTTTCTGCAGAGCATTTTGTCATTTTTATAGCTGTATAGATAATTTTAACATGCAAAGGAAAATTAGGGGACTTTTTAAACATCACTTATCCCTCAAACTGCAAATAAACAGTGTGTACTCCAAACTACATCAGAAAAAACAGCAAACAAAACCCCCCAAACCAACAAAACCAAACAACCCCCTCCACCTGGAAAAAACCTGCAAAAATCACATATAACAAATGCAAGCTAAAAATCGATTTCTAGATCAGAAATCAACTTTTTTTTTTTGTCAAATGACATTACTTACATCCCATCATATTAAAGAATTAAAAATCTGCCTCAGTTTCTTCTCCATCTGATTGAAAACTGAGTTTGTGGCAACACCCTTGCCATGAACTTTCTCCAGCAGTCAGTCTGCTTTGAGGAATTAGATGTAGGATTAATTAGATTTAAGGTTAAGAAACCATCTAGTGTAAGACATTCCCAGAGCAGAAGCCTGTCACATTATAGAACAGATTAACTTAACCAATTTTACTTTATTTGGGAGGAAAAAACACCCCTCAATACATTATTTGGAATAAATTTATTTCAGCAGTTAAAGAAATGGGAATTATTATTTGAAGAAATGAATATTATTCTATCTCAAATCCTGAGGAGGTATAACTCAATTAAAGTAAATTTCTTATGTAACAGGATTACCTAGGGACTGAAATGTAATCTCTATAATTATTTTCCTTTTTATTTCTAATATCCCTTCTTGTATTATTTAAAATGTGAAGTGGCATGTACATTTGGACTTTTTTTCAGAACTAAAAAAAATCCCCAAACTGAAACCTTGATTTGCTCTGACTATAGTAAGTAATTTAATGAGTTGAGGATATTTAAACTTTTAGAAATCATTAAAATGATAGCTTCAAATAAGTAGCTAAATATTGGAATCCACTAAATAGAATTAAGTCTTTTTAATACAACACAGAATATTAGTTAACTTGAAAATAATGATCTGAACCAATCATAAGATATTGACCAAAAGGAGAACAGAGAAATTTTATTTTCTACCATTGAAAAAATGGGTGTGTCAGAGCCACTGCAATTATAGACAAACTAAAATTCTGAGGTTTGAAACTATGTGTTTTTTGTTAAGATTGAGTGTGAAAAACTGTGGAAATAGTTTGTACAAACTGATATACTTTGACAACAGTGGAAGCTTTGATAACTCTGTACTGTGCTGAAAACCTGACGGATGTGTATGTTCCACAACAACATCCTATGTTGCTGATGTCTTATATTTTTTAATTATTTTACATGTTTAGTGAAGATAAATACCCTTAATTCCCAATCTTCACTCAGTTCTGTGCTATGAGCCTTCAGAGCACTGTGTGTGGTGAACCTCACAAATGCTTTCCTGTGCTTCCACAGTGAAATTATTGGTAATTTCTGGTTTCATATTTCTTTCATGGGACAGAATGAGCATTACAAACATGCTTTTTCAGAGATTAATGCTTTTACTCAGTAATGTCCGTATCCTCCTGAGTCCTCAGTAACTGAGACAGAAGAAAAGGCTGAGTTTTGTTTGCTGTGTGAAGTTGCATAATTATTGTGTGACTAATGGGAAGAATTATGCTCAGTAGGACTCATTTCACAAAAATTGGACTTTTACACAAGTTATTTACTCAAACTGAGTTAACTTGCTCTGGCTTTAATGTTAGCCTATTATTTCTCTTCTTAGTGCTGCCAGTTACTATATTACAGTGTCTGCAATGTGTGCTTTCTGTGTTTGTGTGGTGTCAGTCAACATTATGAAAAGCTATCTGGGAAGATTTTAAACCTAGAGCATTCTGCCTGAGGGACTGTAGGAAGACTACTGATGGCCATGTCTTTGGAAGGTCATTAAGAGGATTTCAAGGATTAAACCCCTTCATTTTGTCTGGGTGGAGACTAGTGGAGGAACCTGCACCAGTGGGCATTTGGTGTAATCAAACCTGACTGTGGAGTTCCCTTTGTGCTGGGAAGGCAGCTGGACAAAAGGGAGCTTAGTGCTGAGCCTGCCTTGGCTCTGCTGTGCCTGACCCAGCGAGAACAGGCTGTGTGCAGGCAGGACTGACAGTCTGGGAAAATAAAAATGGAGAGGAGCCTCAGGGATGAAAGTCTATGGTCAAGCAAGAGACAAAAGAAGACACTGTTATATGAAGATACAGAAACCAAAGCTTGTGAGGACAAGCAGAGAATATATATAGAGATTAAAAATAGCGGTGGTTTAGTTGATCTTCCTCAAGTGTGATTCTCATTTGTAGCTTTCCCCAGATTTTGCAAATCTGGATATAAGGCAAACAGGATTGTACATGTTTCAGTTACATGAACAGTACAGGAGAAATAGTAGAGGCAAATGAGATACTCTGGTTCTTCTGGTTATTGACTCAGTAAGTACTAAAATGCATTTCCTTATGTTAAAGAACATCTGTGATGATTGGGGAGAGGGAGAAAGTTTGCCAGATCAGGAGTTTTGTAGAAGAAATTACTGAAAGACATGTTAGAAGGTCATGCAAAGGTCTTTAAAACTGGAATAATCTGGAAATAAAAATGTCAGCTATGATACTGAACACAAATGACTGAAGATGGCTGTGGAATCACAGCGGGGCTTAGGCTGGAAGGGACGTGTAAAGATCATCTTTTTCCAACCCCCCATCCATGGGCAGAGACACCTTCCACTAGTTGAGGTTGCCCAACTGTAACTGTGTACAGTTTTTGCAAAAGAAGTCCATTTCAGAGAAAAAAAGTTGAGTTTCTCAAGTTTTTTCCTGATACAAATTAGTTTGAAATATCCTTGTCTGAGTCATCCTCCTACAAATTGAGCTGAAGCCATTTGAATAGTTTTTTAGTTAACATTCTAATAAAATGTTTCCCTTTGGAATTTCTAGATGAAATTTGTTTTCAATTGTTTTCAAATGTTTAAGATTCAAGATGTTCATTGTGAATCTAACATGGAAGGTCCTCCAGACTTTTATATCTTGGGAACTCTGGCATATCTGGATTACTGGGACAGTGATATAACTCTCAACATATGTTGACAAAGGAGTCAACATATTTTGCATGTCTGCTGCTGCTGCTGCAATGTTATCTAAAGCTTAGACACAGCCTGAAAAAGACATTTTAAATGGAGTGTAACTTCATTTCTTGCTGGAGCTGGACCAGGGGAATTATGGCACTGGCCCTTGAGCTGAATGTTGTGTTATAGAGTCTGAAGAACATAGTTTATAGTCTTGTCCTTTCAGGCTGTCCAGAACAGATCAGTCTGGGTATTTCTGTTGTGTTCTGATGTGGAATGAAAGCTTTAGCAAATGTTGTCTGGAATTCTATAGACCTTGTGAGGGAATTCTTAATTATCTTCTACCTAGAAATGTTTCTTTTTAAGCATATTGTAAAAAACCAAACAACAAACACCCTCACTTTAAAACAACTACTTCATGGTAATAGTGATAACCTAACTGATACAGGTAATAGTACTGCTAATACTTACCACCATTACAAGCAAATGCAACTGTTTTTAGAATAAATCTGGTGTTTTTACATGAGTTTTCTCTCTAATTATATGTGCAGTTTCAGCTCATAATGCAACAATCAAAGTTCCAGTGGAAGGCTATCAAAGGTGACTGATCTATTCACATGATTTCCTAATTGAAATCAATATAAATCTGTTTGTATGCTCTGCTGGTAATGCTCAATGAAAGATACCCCCAGCCTTAGGTTGGACAAGTAAATAACTAAGATTCTCAAACATTCCTCATTTTAGAGCATGTATTTTTCCTTGTTTGCTCAAAACCAAGATCTATCAGCTAAATAATCACTCCAAACAGATGCTGTTTATTTATTCTCCCCTTCTTCTACTGTTTTCTCATATTTATGTATAAGAAGCTTTACTACTATCTGAAAACTCATAATCTATGAAACTGATGAGAATGGAAAAATTCTCAGGGGGTAGAAAAAGCTACTGTAACAGAAATAGCATTGGTTTCACTTTGGAATTCGGCATCCAAATTTACTGCCATCGTATTTCAATAAATAGGAATTTGATGTAACATGTGAAATATGGTAATTCATATTTTCACAATCAGAACTTGCCATTTAGTGAACTTCTTGATCTTTCTGTTCAACTTTAATTTAAAATGGATGAGGTTGTAAAAGGATGAATATTTTTTCACATATCAGATTTTTTTTATATTCTATATAAAAGAATATGTAATGATTGTTTATTGAAAAGGATTTCAGTGAAACATGGCAACATTGAAGATTAAAGTGTAAGGGAACTATTGTTTCAGTCCTGAACTACTGCAGGTAGCTGTAGGAGCAGTAAGATTTTAAACTTCATCTTAAAACTTCTTAGTTTGCTTTGCCACCAATGCTTTTATTGAAAGACTGTTTTAGAACTTGACTTACTTGAAAATTAGGACTTTGGAAAAATTTATTATGAATGGTTTAAATTAATATATTCCTAGGTACTTCTTGCTAACAGCTTCTGTGGCATGCAGATGAACAGAATTATAGAGAAGGATTGATTCCTCTGGAGGTTCCTAGACCTGCTTCCTGCCCAAAACAGGGCTGACTTAAAAGTTGGGTTTAGGTTTTTCAGGGCCTTGTCACCTACGTTAGATCAAACTGTATTTTGATAGTTCCTCTTTCACTGCAAGTTGTTGCACTTATTTCAGCTCAACTAATATGGTAGGATGTGATACAAAACTCCCTGATTATGACACACAGACTGACTGGGTTTCCAAGAAATGTTCTCTCTCCATTAAACCTCTCTTCATCTGGCTTTACAGAACAGCAATTGGCTTGTGTATGTGTGTGTATTTTGCTATTAAAAAGCTTGAAGTGTGGGGTTTTTTTCTCTAATTAGTAAAGATATGGAGTCTCCTTATGTGTTTAAGAGAGCAGTTTGACTCTGAGCTAGCTCACAAAATAAAAATCTAAATATTTTGCACAACCCATACTGAGGTTTGTGAAAGTAAGTGATTGTCACATCCATAAATCTGGGTAGAATTGATGCAGGACTATTGTTTTAAAATAGCAATGATGCTTTGACAAGCAGCCTAGAAAACCTAATGGATTTTAGAACAGCCATAGTCTGGTGATGTATTGATTTTATTTATTATTATTTTCTAAGGCTTTGTAATGTATATATTGAGTGGAAATAAAGTAGTCTCAATGAAATTAGTATTACTTGAGCCATTTTAGGTTGGCTTTTCCTTTTCCCATCTAATAAGTGAAACATTTTAAAAGGAAATAAATATTAGAGAAACAAAGGTCTTTCATACAGTTGGATTACACCAAAGTGTCTGTTAGAAGAATGATAGAATTTAAGATGTAATTGAAAAATAAAATGAAAGACGCTTTCCATAGAATAGATAGGAAATAATGTTCATGACTTTGGAGTATACAAAGCAATAAAAGGCTTTCACGGGTGATTAAATGCTGAAACGAAGCTAAGATGTTTGATCACCGTGCAAGTAATTTATTTCAACGCTATGAAACATGATTCCTATTATAAGACAAGATAAAAGAAGATACAACAATATTTTTCTTCTCATGTGAAGGTCGGTTGGAACAATTAATAATGGGGAGACCAGATGGCTCAAGGGACAGGCAAGTGGGCTCAGGACTGTTCTTTTAAACGAGGAACATATCACTAGTAAATAACCAGTGGTATCATCTGTTTTTCTACCATATGCAAAGTCAGTCAGTTTTCTCAGTCCTGCTCTCATGGAAAGTGTTTCCAGCCTCAAAAGTCACTCTCGTGGTTGGCACATTTGATCCTGTTTCAGCAAAAAGACTAAAGAATACATTGACAGTGTCAACCGGGAGCGAAGTAAATGAATTTATAAACTCAGATTTGTGGAATTAGGTGTGCACAGTTGCCCACATATATTTGCAGACTAACAGACCATGTGTAAACACAGATGTATTCCAGGCTTTGGTTCATCTCACTTAAAAATTTTTGGCTCATATCCTGTTTTCTTTTGGGGATTTAACTGTTTGAAAGTTCTCTTTTATACAATGGAGTATCCAAATACCTGAGTTGTGAAAGATAATAACAGCATGAAACCAGCCCCATAAACCACGTATTTCGATTGACAGAAAGATAAATAGCTTTATAAATAAGCATATTTGTGGGTTTGTTAATTAAAAAGCAAAAACAAAGAAAACCAGAAAAGTTAACCTTAAAATTCCAAAGCCTTTTGTCATTATAGATATTGTCAATAATTTAAGAAACATTTTAATACTGTCTATTTTATACCATTTCTATTACTGAAGAACTCTCTTGTTGAACTTTCCAAGTCATAAGAATCTCTCCCATGCCAGTAATCGGGACTGTGTGTGGAATCTTAATGGGCAATTTTGTACACACTCATGTTACTACTCTGTACTGTTAATTATTCTGTTTTATTTGCATATCTAAATATCTCCAGTCAGTAGAAATGTTCATCCACAAGAAAATGCAGTAGAAGGCCTAACAGATTTTCTCCGCCTAACGCTTTAATGGGGCAAAGAAGCAGTTTTTCTTTTATTCAGTTTATCATTTTCTAGTTTGCTTTTATATTAGACATGAAATTTCTTTATGCTGCCTCTACTTGCACTGTGGTTACAGACATCCCAAGGTTATAAATACTGGATGTTGTGTTTATTTCTATGACTTTTCTTATCAGTTGAAGAGCGACTAGAATTTTGCATGTCAAAACCAACCTTTTTTATTTTAAAAAGAGGGATTTTCTCTGAAGCAACAAGCTTTGACACTGACAGTAAGAAGCATTTAGCAAAAAAAAAAGAAAAAAAATGATTCTTTAGTCCAGAAAGCCTTTTATTCTGCATATTATAACGTCTTGTTATAATGGGAAAGACAAGTTTTGCTTAACCCAGGGTTCTGTATTTGGAGTAGCTTCTACTTTTTTCATCTGCCTTATGCTAGTAGGTATCAGAGCCCAAACTGTAGGAAACAATTCCTTGCTTCTTATCTATTCCAAAATTTAGAGCTGCTTAGAAGTGACAGTGCAGATGATAAAGCTAAAGGATGTTACAGATGAGTCATGGAGTAAAGACCTTAGAGGTGGAATAAACACTGCTGGCTGTGCACGAGATCCAGCCTGTCCTCAAAGGCATAAAGAGGAAATCTGATAAATGCAATAAAAGCAGAAATAAGGTTAAAAAAAAATCCCAACAACGACTTCCTCTCATTATCTATTGCCTTCTATAAAATTCCAAATGCAAGCAGAATACCTGGCTCAAGCTTAACCTCAGCAGGCCAAAGTGATTTATTTAGTGCCCTTTCAGGTGTACCTAGTGCTTTTAGTTGTGTTTGTGCTTTTCTTAGTTCTCTGTCACCTCTGACCTTGGCCAATTATCTGGACATTGTGCAGCAGTGACAGATGTTCCTGTTAGATGACTGGAGGACTTTACCTTATTGCATCTCAGTGATTTAATATTTTTATTTTCTCTGTATTAAATTGCATCAAGCGAAAGATGGCAGAGTGAAATGCTGGAGCAGTGAATGTAGGCTTACCTATACAGTATGCAGCAATATTGCTGAATTCTGGGAGTGTGCTTTTACTGCCATCTTCTAAGTGTGCAGCTCTGGCATTCAGAACAGAGCACTGCCTCTGTGCTACTTATGAAATATTGAACAAACTTAACCATATGAAAATATTCAAAATGCTTGCAGTGACTTTACTGAAAGGTTAAAAACCATCTTTAATCCAGTTCTCACTTTTTCTGAAGGCTGAGATAAAAGTAGAAAGGGCAGTTTCCTTGATTCAGTTCACATGGCAACATGCTTATAAACACTTGCTTCTGAACAGAAACAATTACATTTGAAAAAAAAAAGATTGTATTCTATTGTTGTTTGCCCCGTTGGGAAAAAAAAAAAATCTGATGCTTAATAATCAGTTCTGTAATTTTCTTAGACAAACAGAGGAAGAAAACATAGTGTCAAACAATAGATGGGGGTGAATAATTATACAGCTGGTATAATAATGTCTCAAATAATACCAGGGAAGGTGGAAGGTGGAACTTGCCTTCCCTCCACAGAGGAGTGGCATTTGCACTAAAGCCTTGGAAAGAGCAGTGAGCCACTCTTAGCCACTTGCATGGGATGCCTCAAGTCCAAACTTTCACAGGGTCCTGGAGCAAAAGAGCAGATGTTGCAGAAGAGGGAAATCCTCACTGACAAGGTATTGGTGGAAAGGAGCAGAATTTTAGGCTGTGTATGTAGAATGTGATAGTTTGTTTGTGCTGTACTTGCAATTACCTGGCACTAATTCCTCCTGGGGCGTGTGTGTGGCTTCAGTGAATGAAGCAGTGACTCCTGGAACATTCTTTTGCAACAATTCTGATTTAGCCAGTTTGGGGCCTAATGCCACGCTCAGGTTCCTGTGGTAGATTAGTATCTCAGCTAGTTTTAGTGCTCGAGGACATCTCTGCTTTCAATTCTTCTCTCTAGCCTCTGAACAAAGATGACATTCATACTCGGGGAGTTCTGACATTCAGATTTATTATGAAATTCTAATTGGAAATGACTATTTCTCAAGGAAAAAGTAAAACCCACAAAAGAAATGAGTAAAGAGGATAATAGTGCAGTACTGTGGTGGTTTAATTAATGTTAGGCTAACCTTAGGATGTCGCAAATGTCATTTTCTATTGGCTGCATTTGGACTGAGCTGGGATTTTAGCCCACAGCTATGTGCAGTTGGTGGGTGGGCAGAGCACTAAGAGTTCTGCCTGAGGATCATGCTGCAGTACTCCAGTGCCTCTTCCTCTTTTCCCAAAACCCTGTGGCTCAACAGACATTTTATTTTCCTCCTTTTCTACTCTTGCTGTTTGTTTCCCAGTACTTGCCCTTGGCTAATGCAGAGGCTGACACTGGCATGCAAACAAGTTTGAGTACCTGATAGAAGTAGGTGTGTTTAATTAAAATATCTAGGTTAGCTGGTGTTAGCCTTTTTTGGTGTTTTTTTTTGTCTTACAAAACCCTTTGCATGTATCTAGTACCTAATAATAATTCTTAGCACTGTTACAGCATTTGCAATTTTCACAGCACTGTACAAACATTGTCTAATTTATCCTACCTGTGTCCTGCAATACTACTGAAGTGGAAGTTCACAGGAAGTCTTTGTTCCTCAGTGCCTTCCCCTCTGCTTTGCTTACCCTCAGAGACCTGTATTTACCACAATCCCTCCAAAATCTGGTACTTTCTTTTAAAAACACGCTGTGAAAGAAACCCAAGATCATGCACAACTATTCTTATTTTCCCTCCTGTATCCTGTTGTTTTACATGCTTTATAACATGTTTTTTCTCCAGTCTCTATTTCTGATGTATTTCCCCCTGTAAAACCCAGACATAATCTTTACTATTGCAAGTTGCTCCTGCACCAGCCCAAACTTCCCTAACCTGGATTAGTCTTGGCATTAACTCTAAATTCTGAGTTAATGCAAAATCCTGCTCAGTATTTCTTCTGGTGCAGCACTGCCTATAAGACACGGGGCGGATGAGAAGGCATTCTTTCTTTTTCTCCTGTTTCTGGGGGAAGGCAAGCTGCCACAAGAATCTCTGTGGATCAATAAAGCACAATTTATGTAAATCGCAGCAGCTGTCTCCCTTAAATTAAACAAATGGATCTGGTCCAGCACGCAGTACTTCAGTGCCCCTTTCCATTTTGGGCTTGCAGAAAGTTTCCCTGAGCAACTGAGAACTATACTCTTGCTTCACCTTGGGACTCTGGCGAAGTTAAGAAGTGCAATTGCCTGTTTTTTTTTCTCATTATCTGTGGCTTAGGTCGGAGAGTACCTTCTGCACTGTCATTTGTATTAATTAATTCCCATTTTCCTCTGCTGTTTTGCCATTCTATCCATAAAACCAGGTCTCCAAACTACTGTAAAGATAATGCAATATACATGTAATTTCCCTTCCATTACTGTTGGGGACTGGACCAGACAGTGGCGTTGCATTTGCAGCTCTTATTCACACGTTCAGTTTGAAATTTCATACTTGATCTTAAGATAATCATATTTTCATGGAAGTGCTCACAACTTCAGTTCCATCTTGGCTCAATAAAATTATTTATTATCATGTTATTGAAATAGCCCTGGAAACTTGCCAGCTAACAAATAGTGAAGCTTTGAGGAATTCAGTCATTTAACATAGTATGCAGAGGTAAACTTAAATGGACTTTTCTTGCAAATTGTAGTAAGTTTTACACATATTTTCTCCCCAACTAAGGATGTTTGAGAGAAAAGATTTAAATTTTTCTATGAAATGCTAAAAAAAGCATTTGATGTTGGAAGAGAATAAATTTAAAGACTCACTTTACTGTTCCTTAGATAAATAAGAGGAAGACCTAGAATGATGTAAGCCTTTCCATTTCAGGCTCCAAATGACTCTCTTGGCTCTTCTGAGTTTGGATCCCCACTCCTCTCTCTCTCTCTCTTTTTTTCTTTTTCTCTCCTTCTTTTCCTTGGTTATATTTCTGTGTCAGATTGTACCTAATGATGCTCTCTGTAGGTAACCAGTGTTTAGTTTACAATATGTTATACACAAGGTCATTCTTGGAGTTCCTTTGAACTGTCAGTTTATGGGGCTTTGGACACTAAAGGGACTTACACTGACCTTTCAGTCTTCTTGAGCCAGCAATCCTCCACTCAACTCTAAAACCTCTGCACTGTCAGAGTTACAGCTGCTTCTGAGCTCAGAAGACTGGCAGAATTCAGGATCTGAGATAAACCTTCCTACAAGCCCTTCCTTTCTCACCCTCTGTGGGCAAGATCCCATAATTAGAAATGCATTGGGAAGCAGGGAGAGGTTTGCTTCTCCTTCCTGAAGCAGATCATTTCTGGGAAGCAACATGGATATTTCTTTTCTGTAGGTGTCAATAAATACAAAGACTCGTGTCTAGGCCTGAGTAAGAGTGACCTTCAAAGTCAGTCCTAACTGACACTGTGGGCATATATTAGAATAACTAAGGAATATGTTACAGAGCACATAAAGCTTAATAGGTCTTGAAAACAGCATTCATAACTGTGAGAATATAGGGGGGGAAAAAAAAAGGAAGATGGGAAACACAAGTCTCAGAATCTACAGGTCTTCTAGGAGTTTAGTCCTTTTAATTTAAATTCCATCTTAAAATAAGCTAGGATTTTTCCAATAATTGCTTAGAGTGATTTTTTTTTTTTCTTTCAGAACAGAATCATGAATAATGAAAGAGGAATGTGTGGAAATATTATTAAAACCAACAGTAAAACTGCATTTCTCTTTAATATAAAAATATGTAGCCAACAAAGAGGAAAAACATTGATTATTCTTATACAATCTTAAATAGTTATTAAGGTGCTGAACTTTTTAATAAAGAACTAGATTATTTTTAGAGCTAATGCAAAGTAACAAAACCCCTTTAACAAATTATCCTTAGGAGATTGTTAGAGTTTTAATCGGTTTCTTGTACTTAAACTCATTTTCCCAGCATGATGTACACTATCTGTGGGAGCTTTTCATAAGAAATTCACACTATGATTAAGGCACCAGCTATTTCAAGTGAAAACATTGTGAAATGTTACTATTGTTTGGGCAGTTGGAACTGAAATGATTGAGTGAAGGATGATAGTTATGCTGCAGGCTAATTACATGGCTAATGTCTTTGCTTTACATATCAATAGATGCTTCTAGAGATGAGCAATAACTGAGACTCCATTATCAGTCCAATACAATGCACTTAAATTAGCCACCATTTCTGAATACTATTAAAGTAAGAGCTGGGCAGTGCTTGGTGATGCTGCACTTGACATGTTTTTTTGTTGTCGGTCCGTAGATGCCGCATGTGGCGTGCTGGGGAGTTTTGACATAGCCAGAGAAGATGTTTTTACAATGTTTTGCTGTTAACTATGTATTGATTAATGGGACAGTAGTTTTCTGTAAGGTATGAGATCAGACAATGGGACAGTAGTTTTCTGTAAGGTATGAGATCAGACAATGGGACAGTAGTTTTCCGTAAGGTATGAGATCAGATAAGCCACCAGAACAGTGGGAGAATGGCCTTAGAGATGAATGTTGCCTTTGCAAATGCAGTGTGAACCAAGTTACCTCGGTGAGAGGTTTCACAGACAGTCCAAGTTCATCACAGCAATGTTCTGTCTTAACTTCTGACACAGAATGTCTCAAGTTGACCAAAATTTCAGCTTTACAGTCAAAATGAAAGAGACCACCCCACGTCTGAAAGTGCTTGCCCTAAGTTTTCATGGATATTTAAGGAGTTATTGCACCTGCTGAAAGGCTTAGCACAGATTTCAGGTTAAGCAAGTTATTGTCTCTTTGGCTCTGCCACCGATTTCAGCGTGTGTGGGGAAAAACGCGCAGGAGTGTCTTGCAGGCAGCACATGGATTAAAAAGAATTAGGTTTTGCTGACAATATGCCTCTAAGTGGCAGCTTAACTGTTTAAAAGGGAAGATTATAAAGGTGGGATTAATTATTAATTCCTGCTAATCACGGAGTTCTTATGAGGCTGTTGTCCTGTCCCCCCTTCTCTGCGTTTGGACAGGATGGTGATGGGACATTTCACATCTTGGGACAGTAATATTGAAGCCTGGTGATATCCAGAACTGATTGATAGCTGGTGACAGCAGACTTTCTTCACCTGCTCACACATCTAGGCTCCAATAATATACAATTTATAGACCAAACTATCAATCTTCAGTACAAATATAATTTCTGCTGTGCTGTGTAGCTGTGTAAGCTCGACAGAACATAAAGTGCACGGTCGAATTTCAAAATGCTTTCTAAAGCAAATGTTCAGAAAAATATTATCTAATTAAGTGGAATCAATTTATAGCAAATGCTGGAATTCATTAGGCTTCAACTCCTTGCCTGAAAAAAAAAAAAAAAGATGATGGAAGCACCTCAGATGTGTTTGCAGAGTGAGGCCTGAGTGTTTCCCTTGCTCCTCATGATATTGGGCTGAAAAAGGAGCACCTAAGAAAACCAATCAAAATAATTGCTCTGTGAAAGTGCACAAAGCAAGGAAAGGTGCATAGGGTGGGGATACAGAAATGATGGGCAAGTATTGTGAACCTTTCCTGAAGAACTGCTGTATGTGTAGTTTATACCTTGTCGTTTAACTGAAATCTTCACTTAAGACTGCAGGAACAGAATGATGATTAAATTACCCTTTTAATATATATTGTGATTAATTCTAGCACTGTGTGTTTGGTTTTTACAGCAAGGCTTCAGGAATGTGAAATGCCTGATGTTACTATTATCATCTTGTTTCACTTATCAGAGTTGAGAGCAATATCTATTGTTTTCATTCTATTTCTTCTCATCAATTGTATTTAAAAATTGGTTTTGTTTTTTAATCAGCTTTGTGTCATACTTATAGATAAATATGGCTTGTGAATGTAAGTTTGCTTGCTGTCTAGGATGCCTAGAGCACAGCAGCTCCTCTTGAATACAAAATTGGAAGTATATCATGCATCCTTTCCATAATACCTGAGTCTCAGGTAGCAGGCAAATGTGAATAATGTTGGTGTAGGAGTAAACACAGAAATATTCCTTGACCATCTGCATTTTATAGGCATAGAACTGCCTGCCTAAGTCTGAATTGAGTTACTTTTTTTTTCTGTTTTGCCTAAAACTCTATGCAAAGGGAAAGCATTATGGTTTTATTTTACTTGTTAAGAAGAGTAGAGCAAATCTTTGAACCTGCTGCGATTGCATTCCTAGAAAAGACTATCCATACATTTTTTCCAATAGCTCAGGTGGAATAAAAGTATTCTAGTGCACTTCAAAGTCCTGCCTGAAGTGCAGATAAGTATTTTCTCCAGTTTGCATAGCATGGTTTAAAGCAAAGATTAAGATCTTATTTCAGTTCACAGTCAAGTCTCTTCTCACCTGTGACAATCCTGAAAGATATTCTTCTTTAACTCACATCAAGCTTGCTTTTATTTAATTTCTTTCCTTTTCCCAAATGGCAATACAGCCAAGTGGCAATCTCTAAAACCTCTAC
Source organism: Lophotriccus pileatus (assembly GCA_035583135.1). Classification (NCBI taxonomy): domain Eukaryota; kingdom Metazoa; phylum Chordata; class Aves; order Passeriformes; family Tyrannidae; genus Lophotriccus; species Lophotriccus pileatus. The sequence goes on from JAWWES010000006.1 coordinate 6,936,231, forward strand.
AGATTTTTTTTTTTTTGTTCACAAGAGTAGAATATGTAAGAGTCTGACCTCTGCAATCCCCTGGATTTGGAGGTTCCTACTGCTAGTTAAATGTGATTATTGCTTCTCTTTGTTTCTCTCCTATTTGGCTGTGAACCTGTAGCTGTTAAACCTTGTGCATCAGCTGCTCTTTCATAACACAAACGTGTCTTGTGTCTTGTCCAGCTGCATGTTCAAAAGTCACTCCTAAGTTTTCTTTTGCCCTTGATGCAAGATTTCCATCTGGATTTGCCTTTTCATTTCCCTGGGTGCTCTGTGAGGTGCATATTTGAAAAATGTTACTTTCTGAGCTTGATTTTTGGAATGCATCTTTTCCCCCTTAAGACTGCTGGGTAAGTCTCTTAAATAAATGTATAAGTTCCTTGAAGTGAGGTATGTATAATGCTACAGAGGAAGTAGATCTCAGCACGTCACAAAGAAATCTCTCCAGCCCTCAGAAAAATCGAGAAAATAGAGAGCTGAGTATTGGTCTATTATGAATGGAGAGAAAATTAGGATTTAATGCCATTTTTTTGTTGGTCAACTGCAACCTTGCTGCCTATAAACTGATTATATTATTTTAATATAAAAATAGATAAATATTATTATAACTATACAATTTTTTTTTTTTAGACCTGTTTAGTGGTCCAGTCAGAGTACTTAATTCTTTGGCAGGTGGAAACTGTATTTTATGGCCTGTTTTTAATAATTTACATTCATTTGACAGGAAGATCTCCTACTAGTTGCTTCTTCTAAAGCAGCATTAAAAACTTTTGTGGCCAGTGTTTTATTGTGTGTTTCACAATCTTTATCTGCATCCTTTTTAAACAATTTTTCCTAGTAAAATTAATAACTGAAAGGCCTCCAGAATCCCTATGTAGATGGAAAGGTGCAGCTGTGAGTGTTACAGTGGAACACATAATAAAGTTTCAAATAATTTCAAAGCTTGTTGCATTGTGCACATAGTCAGGCTAATTCAGTAGGAGTAGACTATCTAATGCTACTCACCATATATAGGTTTTCTTTTCCTGTGCCTGATAAATTTCAAATGCATTCCTATCTATCCCTTCCTACACTAAAAGGAAATTGTCACTACCAACATGTCATACAGCTGTGGGGAAATTCCTGGCATGGAAAAGCATTTTGGATTATCTGAAACATTTTTGAAAAGCAAAGGATACACTATGAGGCTTAAATTTGTCTGAATTGATTTTCTGACAGCATTACCAATGATGTGCATTATATAAGTTTTAAGTTATCATTTTGTTATTGTCATTTCCATGTGACCCACATGTGAAGAGTGTTACTGTTGCTACTCTGGTAAGCAATTGTTAGTGCTCAGGGTTTTTTTTTTTTAGTTTTCCTCTCTTTTAAAGGATGTGCTACTTTAAAATTCAAGAACCCATTAAATTTTGCACATACAGAAAATTCATGTGCTGTGTTAGAGTCTTTGGGCATTCCCAGGCAATCTATCAAGAACAAACAGCCTCATTGATAATGATGTCTGTCCTCATTCCATGGGTGTAGCACAACTTCATATTCATGAAAGACACAGTCATGGTGTTCCAGATGAGAGGTGACTGTACTTAAGTCAGTTTACCTTGGCCTATTTGTGAGGTCATTTACTCTGTGATTTTTAAGAGCTGCCCACATACCAGAATTCTTCTACTTTGTCTACCACCTTTGAGAATCACTTTTATTTTTTCCTAGTTCCATTGCCACTGGACAATATAGGATTACCTTAGCCAGGAGCAAAATATCCATCCCAACACACCAATTCAAGGGATGTGGTGGTAAGAGATTCAATCTTTGCTGTGTCTCAGAGTGATTGAGAAAGCTCCTGGCCAGTTGCTGGTTAAAACATCCATTTAATGACAGACAACAGCATAGCAGTGCTTTGCATGAACAAGCAAGGAAGTGTCACATCAGCTCCTTAATGCAGAGGGGTGATTTGTCCAGGGAAATGGTGCATTTTCTCACAGAATAACAATATCTGTGATTCATCTCCTGTGCTTTAGAAATACATTGACAAGTCCTATTGGCAAACATTTCTCACAAAGTCTGGAGTGGACAGTCAAGGATTTGATCTTTGTGCCTGCAGTGGATCAATGGGATTGGCTATTTAGATGCCATGAGGTCTTTCTTGAATTTCTTGTATTTGTAACGCTTCAGAGCAAGACAAACTAGAGGTTTTTAGGGAGATAGTGTTCAGCAGAATTAAGGTCTGTCAGGGCATGGCTTTTGCCAATTCAGCTGCAATTTTGGTGGGCCAGTGTTTGCACTCACTGCTCTCAGCCCTCTAAGCTGACCAAACCCAAGTCCCCTAATGTTTCTTCATGTTTTAAGTTTTCCAGACCCTTAATCATCTCTGTGGCCCTCCATTGGACCTTTGGCAGGTTTTCAGTGTCTCTCATGAGCTATGAAGGACCAAAACTAGACATGGCATTCTTGGTGGGTGTGAACAAGGGCTGAGCAGAATTTAATTACACATTTTAAGGATCTTGTGCATTAGCTAAAGCTGTATATACTGAAGTGTTCAATTGTGAACACTTCTCATGAGTAAATATTGAAGATACTTATGTATGTAATAGGAAATATTATTGTCATCTTACAGATAGGAAGCTGAGGCAACCATGGTGAAAGGATTTTTGAAAGATCATCTCACACATTGAGTCTGGGAAGCATGAAAGTGTTGGGTCTCTCTTAAGGGTGACACAGAAAAGGGATAAATCACATGAAAAATCAACCAGTCTCATGATTCTTTATAAAAAATATATTTCTAAAACTATCTGACACAGATGGTCATGGCAGAATAACCTGAGATCACAAGTTTATCCTTTTGCTTCTGGTGCAAGTTACTATATGAGTTCCTATCATATCAGATTTACTTTATCTTGCCCATGCACTTATAAAACAAGTATTTTAAAAATTGTAGCATACACCTATCATCCTTCTCAAAACACCTCATTCTAGTACCTAAGAAATCAACTGTGACAATATAACAGTTGTTGCCAGCCTGGCCTGTATGTTAAGGATGTATATAGTGTATTCCTCTACTTTTATAGTGTACTGAGATACACACACCCCCCCAAAATAATGAAGAGAAAGAAAGAAATCTCCACACACAGTACTTCCTGTGATTGACTGTAAAACTTTAGTTAGAATTATCAGTGTCAGTTTGGTGAATTACTTCACTTAAAATAGAAGCAGGTCACATGGATTATAATAAGATTCTAAATGCTTTGGAGACAAGTGCTGAATGGAGCTTCACCCTACAGAAATATGCTTGTCTACCAAGAAATAATTAGTTTCAGATTGACCAGAACTGGGGCTCCTGGACTGCAGGGCTGTGCAGAACATGGGCGTGGAACAAACTAAACGCCTTGAATGTAACTCTGCTTTGTAGCCTGTTTCTAGTTCCCCTAAACTGCTAAAATATAACCACAGAAACCAATGTCAGGGAATACCCTTCTCCTCACCCTTGTGCTGTTCGTGGTGAAGCAGAAACGATTCCCATTGGTCACTGGGGTGAGTGGCTGTAGTTTACAAGACTTTTTTTCAGAAGTCTTTCCCTAGGTCTTCTTTTCGTGTATTTTTTTTTTTTTTGTCTCCCTTCTGAGCTCTGATGGGTAAGAAGCATAAAATGTCCACTCAGCTCTGTTTTTTAATGTACAGCATGTTTTCTAATATACACATAATTTAGTCATTATCATCAAGAGGAGCTCTTCTTCTCACAAAAGAAGTTGCCATTATAGGGGAAAAACTATTGTAACTGTGATGAGAGACCATGACCATCATGTATAGAAGGACAAATTACTACTTACTTAAGCAAGTTGAACAGAATTTAGATTAAGAAGAGGAGAATAACAACAGGAAATTACTATTGAGAGTGATCACACGAGGAAAAATACTTGACTTGGTGAAAATTATTTTCATTAAATAGAAATGTGTTAGACTCAGCAAGATGTATATAACACTTCACAAATAAAGTCAGCTTGCAATGGTTGAACCAAATAAATATACATTAGTATGCCTTTCTGATTAATTTAATTCAAATGCAAACCAAATAGCCATGAAAGTGAATATTTTTAAATACTCTGCACTGTTGAAGAAAGTTTTATCTGGCCAGACTACAGACTTACAAAGTTTGCTTTCAAAATATGATAATATTTTTTACATTTCAAATTTATTGAATCTGATAGTGGAGGAGAACTTTTTTTGGCTGTTTTTTGTTCCTTTTCTCAAAAATAATCAGTTTATTTCAGTGCATGAAGGTCAAAGAAGATACTGAGGACAGGATGTGAGATGTGCCTTATTTGGCTGCTTTTGGGTACTGTTCAAGTCTTTGGACATGGAAAATCCATCTTCTGAGCAGGTTAAGGATTTTAAGAATTATTTTTTTTTCTTTTTTTTATTTTATTTTTTAACAGATGTACTGATATAAATGGTGTAAGAGGAAAGAAGCAAACTGTTAAGGATGAAAGTGTTTAGGGGGTCAAAAGCCTGCCTGTGTTGTACCCAGGTACACAGTTTAGCTGAATAATACATGCCATCTCTTTCTTCAGCATTTTCCTTAGAGCATCACAACAAGCTAGAGAAGGCTCTTTGTGCCTTCTCCCCTAGTTAGAATCATAGAATCATTTCAAATCGAGTCAATTTAGTAATGGGAAATACAGAATTCATGTGGGACACCGTGACGCCCCCCCACTGTGTCCCAGGGAAAAGACTGGGAGATCACAAACAGCCATCTCCTGTTTCCGTGTGGAACTATTGCTTTCCATTTTGACAGCATTAGCTAAAATCTACACAATCTCTTTAGGATTATTTAAAAATAATTTCAGCACAAGCACCACGTGTTTGCCCAGTGCCAAGCTACCATTAGGAATCTGTTACAGTAATATATCAATAAATAACGACTTTCTTGATTTGCAGTTACAAGATCTGGGCATGATAGTACTGCTTACTATATCCTAGGAAGGAAACTGTCTTCTCTTAGGATTCCAGGGGTGTCCTAACCCTCTGATTTACTATCCTTTGGTTGCCAGAGGCAGCCCTGAGGGCAACATCACCTCCCCAGACAGATCATGTTCACCTGTAATCTCCGGCTTTAGCCCAAGAGTCAGGCTCGGTGTGCTCAGGATGTTGGTACAGCTACAAGTGCAGTTGCTTCTTCTGAAGAAGTGATGTTAAACAGATGAAAGGAGGACTGTGGAGACGGGTTTTCTGTGGGCAGGTTGCAAACTGACAGCATCATTGACGGGATGTGCCAAAGGTGTTATTTGCTTCGTTTAGGAAAAAAACCAACCAGACCCTAAACAACAGCCCCATGCTGTCTTCAAAAGGAAGTACAGAGATTAAAGGAGAAAGAACCACTGGTTTTATTTTGCCATTACAGAGATATATGCAGAGAATTGTTTGGACAGAAAACCTCTGTCATATTTTGTTTCATGTTATGTGTGCCTATGTGTTATGAACAGAGGACAGTTGGATGGCTTTTTAATACTCAGAACAGGAATATAATCTTTGGTCCATGGTCATATTTCTACACTCTAAAAACTTCCAAAAAGTCTCTGCTTTATGATTATTTTTAGACTGGGTGAAATTGTAATACAATTATTGAATTGTCTCTTTGCAGCTATTTATATTATCCGGTCTTTCAGCCTGAAAAATCCATGTGTTTCAAGGGATTTAGTCTTCAGGGATGTCAACTGTGACTGGGGCTTAAAGAGATATCCATCTGTGTTTAATTGCTCTGCTCTTAGACTTTAGTATATGAGTACTGCAGGACAGGACAGTAAGTAGAGGTTGATTTATTTCTTTCCCTAAGTAAGAAGTGCAAGACATTTTTATGTTTTGGGTTTTGTTTTGTCCAATAATAGAGAAAAGATTTTGTCCAATAATAGAGAAAAACAGCTCAGAGGCAGCAGGAAGGATGTAGTTGGTAGCAGGATTTGTAATTAATTCCTTACTGAGTAGTGTGCTCAACACCTCAGTATGCAAGGTTATTGTTTTCTGATTTTTTTTAGGACTGGTAATACTTTGTATGAAGATACTGCTTTTCATCCAGTATTTCATGTACTTTACCAAGTTGGGCAACATACTCTCCTCAGATGTTGTATTTAAAGCTTAGGGTTCTGTTTACTCAAAGTTACACAGGTAATGGAAAATAATAAATTAGAAAGAGTGTCACTTGATTGCTGCTCATTTTTAAAAGAGAGATACTTTTTTTTTTATTTAATATTTTTCTGTCCACTAATATGCAATGACCTACTTTTAAGGTATACTGTAACTTCAAAGGATGTACAAACTAATGAGAGCACTTAAAAAGCATTTCTATGATAATTTTTTTGGGTGGCTTCACTAATCTTTCCAGGAAAGGCTTGTCTTGTCATTTTGTGCTCAGAGAGGGCTTTATGGCATCATGTTACAAAAGTTTTTCCTTATGAAAATATTTCTGCTCATTATAAACTGTAAAATAAACTATGTTCAAATTGAATGTCTTCAACTACAGAGTACACTCCTTACTTGCTTCTTTTTTTAATTCAGCTTTCATGTATGTGTACAGTAATGTTCATAAACAAAGATGTTACATTTATGGTCCCCTGAATGGCATGAAAGGGTTTTATAAGAGAAAAGGCAGTTCTGTAATGAACAGCATAACTCTTGAATGCTTAAAATATTCCTGTGTTTAATGTCTCAACTGATGTGCATGTATAAAATTAATAATTGCTTGAATTTTGAACAGTGAAAATACGGGGAAAATTACAACGTAACAATGGCAAACTATGCAAGTGAAAGTATCAGCTGGAAGAATAATAGCTTTATTTGACAGTGTTTTGACATCACTGATGTACTGTTGTCACTGGAGACCTTCCTTTCTGTGTTTGTGATATACTATTTCAATCCATATTATCCCAATAGAATCACAAACATTGAAAAGATCTGATGTGTGATAGTCTCTTACTAATATGTGAGTTGACATGTTGATTGTTCTTTCATATCTGGGACTTGTGAGGATTCTGTTTAAATACTCTTCGCCGACACTAATAAAGGATGCACAGTTGACAAAGGGGATACAGGTGTTTTGAAAGTGATTAGCATGTAAAGAAGCAAAAGGGTTTATCTACTCCATTTTGTACAGAGTGAAGAAAACAAAGCCCAGCACTTAGTTTGACACAGCAGTCCCTGTGTTAAACTAAGGGCAAGTTTATCATCGTCAATGAGTACACTGGTAATACAAATCTGGATGCAAGAGACCTCTTGCAATCTAAAATGTTAGGGTTTCTGGTTTTGGGAAATGCACATAATGGTTATAATTATTCCTAATCTCTGTAGAGCTGTATCAGTGGATTTTTTTTTTTTCCCCAAAAAGACAGACACATCAGAACAAGCACATCTGGGGAAAAAGGAAACACAAAAGCGAGAGGAAAATATTCCTTAGGAAAACAAAAAGTTAGCAGTTACTGCAGCAGTCACCCAAATGGACCAACTTGTCTAGGAAACCTATTTCTGTGCAAGCCTACAGGTTCAACCTGGTGGTATTTGGTGCTCTGCAGTCCAGGTCTACTTCCAAGTGATAATGCATAGGGGAAGGAATCCTCCATTACTGTTTTCCTGTGCCATTTGAATTTTTCATTCCTTTGACTGTGTGAAACACAATTTCCTCGTCACAGTGGGCAGATTGGGACAGGATGTAACAGCTACATCAGGCTTGTTAAGATTCCTCTTATCATCAAGTTTACATGTTTAGGCCTTACAGTGAAGTGTAAGTTTAGACTTACAGTGAAGTTCATTGGAGAAACATGGGATGAACATGAGAGGAACTGCCAAGACCAGGCCAACTTCCATGCAGATTCTGCCCATAAAAATAGTGAGAACCAGGAGATATTGGTGGAACAGTTTGGTGTAGAACAGCACTCTGAAGACAGGCTATTAATCTTTTGCCAGTCATCTGTAACCTCACCTGGGGAGCATGAAAGCACTGTGATGTGATAAAGCAATAAGGAAAGATGAAGTGTTTTTTTCTTTCCCACGAAGCCTAGTGAGTAAGGATTCTTCAAGTTGGGTTGAATGCAAGAAAACATGGGTTTGAGTTTGGGAACAGCACAGTGATAGGAATTTCCATATGCAGTGACAACATTTTCCGGAGTTTGTTTCTTGCAACAAATGTGTATCTCTGGGTCATAAAGAAATAGTCATCTTAAAGATACTGTGGCTTGGCTTCATTTTAGTTACTTCATCCCTGCCAAATGCTGCTTCTTTGGCTTACCAGTGTGGATTAAAGGTATCAGTTTATCCATCTGAAGATGAATAAGATGATTTGGTTTGCTTTCTACATATTGTCTCTGGAAAATGGGCTCCATTTCTTCATTTAGTTCACTAGTTACTATGTTTCTGGTAAATATTTCAATCCTAGGCATAAAGCAGCAGATGGGAATAAAAATTGTGGGTGCCAGGATGTGTGGGAGAGGAAAGGACTGTTACATTGTGAAAGGCAATGCAGTTTTCAAAGAGAATAGTCTTTGTGGGGAAAGAGATGGACTGGACAAAGTTGAGGGCAGGACTTGGAGTGCATGCAGAGTAAAGAGAGAGATAAAATAAGGCTGAAGAAAGAGGGAACAACAGATTCCAGAAGTCAGTTAGATGAAGTTCTCCATGTCGCTGCGGAGGAAAGAGGAAGCACAGCGCAGACGAGAAAGCAAACAGTGGGTGGAGAACTGTGCTAATGCTCCTAATCTGCTTCTGGTGTCCTTGTTTGTTCTCAGTGAGTTTATATCTTTGACACTCTTCCATGGAGACACACAGACGAGGTTTTTTTCAGAGACTGAGCCTTGCAGATTAGGATGGGTTAGGTTATTAACCCAGCACTCATAGGAAGACAGGTTTCCACAACTTCGCTTCTCAGATGGTTAGAAATAGTCAACTAATTCTCAGCCTAAATTTAGTATAAACACTTTTCCTCCTTCCTTAATTCCCAGTTTCCCTGATATATTCATACATGTATCATTTTAAATTCCTCATGTTTCTAGACTAAGCAATCCCCCATCACTCCAAGTGAAGGTGGTCGTGCTCAGGTGCCCCCCTGGGGGCTTCAGTGTCCCCACCATCCCATGGTTGTTCTGTAAGAGCTGCTGTGATGGCAAGCAGTGCATGTTCGCTGCAGCATCTGCCTAATCCACTGCCTTTACATGGCCTGTCCCTTGGTAAAGCTCTTAGTCTTGACAGTTCCTGACATCCTATATATAATAGAAACAAAACAGGAGCTGACAGTTGGCAACATTATAAATAAATACCTCATGCTGTGAGTGATACACAAATGTTGTATTCCTTTAAATTGTAGAAGATGAGGCTTTTAGACTGTGTTACCACTGGCATTTTTGCCTGTAACAAGGGGCTTAGACTGCAGGCTAGGGAATGTTAAATAAATTTCCCGAGCTCTAATGCCATCTATTTTTTTAAAACAATGTTGAATTGGAACTGGTGACCTTGTCATTGCAGGAAACAGCGAAATTTATTTTACAGTTTCCTCAACCTGCATTAGTAAAAAGTATGTTGTGAAGATGGGCAAAAAAATTCAGCCATCAGTGCATTAAATACGTGGTTTTATGACCAGTCTAAGGAAGATACCTCCAGCACTCAAGAGCCATTTAACTGACAATAAACAAAATAGTATCTGATAATATGCCTTTCTGTTCATTGACATCAGCAAAGTTAAATCATATTAAAAAGGTACCAAGTAGAACTACTTATGCAGAATAATTCTAGTTTGCAATCCCAAAATTTTCCTCTGCTTTTTTTTTTTTTTTGACAACCTCTTATTCTTCTCAGAGTATTATTGCAAGCTGCTTTAAGCACCCTATCATTAATCCTGAAATATGTATATATCTTCCTGCATTGTTAGTCAGATGAATGTGCTGTAGCTCTTATGATCACCTGAAGAAAATTACAACTTTGTGAGAAATATTTATATTGTAAATTTGCAAAATATTACATGTTCCCAAGTCCAAATACATAATTGCCTCTTATTACAGATAGAAAGGATGTGATTTAAAAAAAAAATAAAACAAAAAAAACACCTCAGGAACTGGCAAGCAAATGGTGTCTAAATTTGGATTTGGACTTTATTCCCTAATTTATGTGATCTATGAAACCCCTCAAACCATCAGATGTCTGAAGTCTTCTGGGTACCTGAAATTTTGTCGCTGAGGTTCTTTCTGTGCCTTCAGTTCAGTGCATGCCCAGAGCTGCCAAATTCATGGGCAAAGTTGTTCATTCCTGGCCCTCCTAAGTACAACCTGTACTCTGAAAATAACTGCTCGTTCAGGGATTCTTTCATTGCCTTTAGAATGCAGGTGTGTATTTTGAGCTCTAGTTTAGGACTAGATGATCCTAGAGGAGATTACGTCCTTTCAATATCGCTTATGTTTGAGGTCTGCTCTTGTTCCTGAGCCCCCCTGGTTTCACTGGCCTCTCCGAGGATTGCCTCCCTGCTTGGAATTGCTGAAGCACAAAACCCTTCCCAAGACTTTTTTAAGGAGCTTCGTCTTCCACTTGAGGTTGATGTGCCTGCTCCTTGGGGTATAACAAGCTGTTATGTCACAGGGTCGAAATCTCTTGGTGGGCCAAGACATTGATTGCCTTTTAAATTTCAGGGGGGATCATGTGTCCAGCTTTTCTGGGTGTCTTCCAGGACCCCAGGCATTACAGCAGGGACTCCTGGACAATGGTTGCATCTAGCAGTGCTTTGTTTGGAGCTGCTAAACTGAATTAGAAAAGAACATTGGAATTGTACTCAGTACTCTCCAAAAATCCCTTTCCCGCATGGATAGATGCCAAAATTGTTCTGTTGCTCTCTTGTAAATCAGTCTTCTTGTTCTCAATCCCTTCTGCAAGTGATAAATAAAACTTATATCTGAAAATTATCCCTGATACTAAAGTTCCCAAACATGTAACCATGACTTGAGCAAGTAAATGCTCTGATACACATTCGGTATTAGAAGATGTAGTGATGCTGTTTTTACTAATTTGATAAAAAAAACTTGGTGGGGAAAAAAAGAAACATGTTGGAGTTTTAGCTTTTCTTTTCTCTGTGATGTAAAAGATCTGTTCAACTCCAGCAGGTTTTTCTACCTTTTATTGAGACAAATCCTGAAATCCTTATTCTTTTCTTCCTCAGGACAATCTCCTTTTAACTTCAGTGAGATAATAAGGCTTATGTTGCTTTGTAAAGTACTTTGACATCTATGGTGAACAAGATTTAAATATTATTGAAAGGGAAATTTGATGGAGTTTAAATTGAATAAGGAACTTCAGGATTCAGTTTGTGCAGATTGCTCCTTTTTATTTTTTTTTTCCTTTGTGTTTCATAAACTCTTCATACTTTGGTTTCAGTGTGCAATGCATTTCTCTGCCTTCATGTAGAAGAGTGTAGGAGTGATAGTTGTGGCTGGCCTTGGAGCAGGGTTGTCCTCCTGCTCTTGTACACAATCTGGCAGTTAATGGAGACATTTGCTTGCAGAATTACTCGTTTAAATAATTTACTTTGACATGTGGCTGCAGCATTAGGAGAGAAATACAGATTCTTTATTTCATCTTAAGTAAAACCTGCCTCACGCAACAGTTTGCTCCATTAGCTGTGCCCAGATAGGTCAGAGCTTTAATGGAGAAGCCAAATAAGGTAGATTACAAGTAATCTCAAGTTTCTGAACTTGGTCAAATTCAAGAAACATGAGTAATGTTGTTTATATAAATAAAATTTCATTAAAATACAAGGATGTTCTTTGAGAGAAAATGATAAATGACGTGGAAATAAAAATGGAACGAGCATAATCATATCAGTTTCTGATTGATTTTTATTGAATTAGTCTTATCTGCCACTTAAGTGTTTTGTAATCTACTAAAAATGCTTTTATAGTGTAGAAATTTCATTTTATGACTTTCACATAATGCAGTCAAAACATTTAGACCTCCATCTTCATACTAAGAAATTTCATCCACATATTTTTTGGCAATTCTTTCTGATTAAAGGTAATATTTCTAATGTAGCTGTCTAGTTATATGGAAGTACCTTGACAGAAAATAACAGAATTATGTAATAGCATAGAATTCCTTCTTTGCTAGTGTCCTGGGATGAGAAAATAAACTTGTGAAAGAAATGCTAAGTTTAATCTAGCATTGGAATATACCTTGTCACAAAGAGGATCAACTGCCACGTCCTTTGAAGCTCATGAACATTTTGTCATTGACTTAAAGTAAAATCAATTTGAGACCGAAACAAATTATATGAAGTTTTAATGCTTCTCCGTCTCACTTCTCACCCAAAACGAAAAAGGAAGAGGCAATTGGAAGAGTGAGGCCACCCAGGTCTGGGTGATACATTACAGAAATGTTGATGGTATCAGCCATTTGGGAGAGGAGGAGAGGAGGTGGGTGCAGTTCAAGTAGGAGCAGAGTAGCCAACGAGCTCTGCTGTGACTGGGGAGGCAGAGGATGACTGGTAACACAGCCATGTGCACCTTCTGTGTTCCAACCCCATTTTCTCTCGCATTGTTGAGGGATTTCCTTGTGTGGGCTCAGTCAATACAATTTCTGTTATGTCTCTTGTGCTGTGCTGGCACTGCACTGTCAGCTCCTTATTGTATGGCCATTTCAGACTGAATGAGTGGACTGGCTTAAAAGGGGAAAATGGCTTCTTTTGAAGACAATTGAAAATGGTTATCTTCAGTGTTGCCTTAATATCAAAATAGTTAAATTTAGTAAGTGATAAGACTAGATTACATTTGGTTATATAGACCTAGGCAGGAGGGCACTTGAAAATCAATTTACATCTGCCCACCTGTTGGTAGAAACCTTCCATTTCTGCTCTCTAGCACTGCCCCTTTGGGGAGTGATGGTCTGAAGAGCTGGACTTTAATTCTCACCAATGTACATTTGAAAATTTCCAGGCACTTGACGGTGTTTTAACATTTCAAACTGTGTGTTTGCAATATTTGTGGAGGCTGCAGTTCAAACGATGTTGGATTTCTGTCTGCTCATTTGCTGGCATTTGATTAAGGATTGCTGCAAAGCCTAAATTGCGGGCAGGCAAATTATATAAGACACTTTATTTCTGTCTGTCACTGTATCTGTCACAAACATGGTTGACTGGGTCAGAATTCCTCCTCTGGGCTTTGACAGAGGAGGCTGCTGTGCTTTGGCTACTCCAGCAGATCTCTGTGGACTGGCTTCCAAAGCTATCATGTCCCAGTTGTGACTTCCATGGAGGGAAAAATATCTGGTTTCTTCAAATGTTCTGGGCCCAGTAGCTGTGTAATGACTCTTTGGAGGTCAGATGCAAGTATCAAAGAGATCTTTCCTCTTTCTTGTTTTTGTGGTTTATTTTTAGTTTTGTTTTTTTTTTTTTTTTTTTTAATATCTGCTTTGAATAAAACAAAATCTGTAAGATGTCACTATTTAATGAAAAAGAAGGAACTCACAGCCAGTGTTGTCAAAGAACATTTTGTAAGAGGAGCAAGTTTGGTTTTTGGGGTAAGTGTCACCTTTTATAGGTTTGTGGGATCTGGTGACAGTGGAAGCTCTGCATGGAGGTGTTTGTATAACAGAAAGCTTGGTTTGTGAAGTCTCTGTGCAAGTCTTTAGCCACTTGAGAGCCAAATAGGAAACAGGTCATCTGAAGTAGATTTAATTAGAATGATCCTCCATCTTTTTGTGAGGAACAACAGAGACAAAGATATTATTCCAGAACTAAGGCTAATATAACTTCCTGAGGGCTGTTCTACATTGTATTCCAAAGTAATGCTTCCCCATATCTTTAATTAATATCCAGTCAAACACTATATTTAAATATTTAAATACTGTATTTAAATTCAAATAATTAAGATATTTGAATAAATTTAAATCCAAATATTTAATATAGCTAAATAATACCTTTATTTGCTCAAACCAGGTTTTATCTCAAATTTTAGGGAATCTATTTAGCCCTCAAGAAACTAATTTCCTGTTTCTCAAAGCCTTCCTTCTGGAATGAATGCAAATTGGAAGACATCTTGAAATGAGGAAGGGTTTACCTTCATGTAACCAAAGCAATGAGTTCTTTATGCTCAAATAGATTTTTTACATCAGCACAGCAGGTAGCTGAGTGTACAGATGAGCACTTAAACTTGTGAAAGGAGTTGAAGAAATCCACTGCTGTGCAGAATTCCTGGAGCCTGAGGTTCTAACAGGCCAGCACACACTAACTAAGCACAACTTCACCAATTTTGTTTCAGCTGAGGAGGTTTGTTGGGGCTCAGTTGTAGGGCTGATATACCACACAGGTTCTACGTGTAAACCCACGTAAACTTTGTTCTAGAAGTTGTTCAAACCGGTAAGAATCTTTCCATTGACTTGGATGGACAGTGGATTGAGCTCAAAATGGGTATTTTTGTTTAAATAGACATGAAACATATGGTAGACAGCTGATTCTTGTTCTGTTGTTAGTTCAGTTAACAGCTTCTTTAGAAACATTTCTGATATACAGAGTAGGAATGAGACTAAATGGTCTTCAAATTGCCTACCCAAGTTTATGCAATTCTTGAAGGCAAACTGAGTCAATTGAACCCCATGACCAAGATATCTTAATTCAGACTATTCATCCTTCCACATCTGGGCTGCTTTCTGGAGACTCAGACTTGGGGGGGGGGGGGGGGGGGGG